>CM059867.1:58061769-58517633 GCA_030490815.1 Acer saccharum
CAGTTTAACTCCCAAATTTCCAATATTTATAAAGTCAAATATGAAATAATGATATGATTATCTATTATAGTAGTAGGTTAAAGAGGTCATATGGTTGAGGTTTGGTGGGATATTGGACGGTGATGAAGTGATTTGAAGGTGGCTCATAAGATCAATGAGTATAGAGTATTGATGGATGGGCCCACGACCTGGGTAGCTCCATCACTACAGAAAGGGATAGAGAGAGAGAATTATGCCTTTATTTTTTCAAAAATAAAAATAAATTAAAGTATTAATTTTCAAAAATAAATAATTCGCTAATGTATTTTTTTTTTTAATGGACACGGTTACGTACTAATGAGGATGACAATATAGGGAAATAAAGTTTCATACATTCATTGCACGATGAGAAATTGAGAATTAGAAAAATGAAGTTAATTCGTTGGACAGGATCTGAGAAATAAGTTTTTTATTTTTCAGTAGAAACTTAATTTTTGATTTGTGTATAAGGCATACGTAACTCGATTTCACAATTTTTAGTCAACAATGTATTACAACATGTATTAAATTTCATTTCCCTTATCAAAATTCATGATTAGTGAATATGTCACGGAATCAAGTTCTATCGGTAAAAAGAATGTTTTCAATACACAAAACCTAATTCCCTAGATGGGTAGGGGGAGTTAAGTTTCTTTTTCAACTGACACTTAATTATGGATTTATGTAGAGTCCATGTAACTTGATTACTAATCGTTTTAGTAAACAATGATATCACAAATCAATGATTAAATTTCATTTTCCTTATTAGGATAGGATTAACGATTTGTAAACACGTATGCGTTTATTGACATCAGTAATGGTAATAAACAACAAAAATAAAGAAAACCAGGAATATCTCCTTTAAAAAAAAAAAAAAAAAGGGATATTTATTATGTATATAACTACCAAAAAAGGAAAACAAAATATTTTCTAGATATATAATATCAAGAGCTTTGATATATAAACAAATTCAATAAATTTCAAGTGAATTTAAATTCGAAGAGATATAAATAAATTCATCAACAAATGTTTAATTGCTGAAACATGGATATTGCATTATTGCATGTTGTTTATTATTATCAATTTATCATCATTATTATTTTCTTACATGTACTGCCATAATTAACAGTGATTTGGTTTAGTGGTTAGAAGACATGAAGAGACTCTGATTTAGTTTGCTGATTCCCTTTTATTTTTATTTTTTTTAAGGAGAGAAATATTATTAGAAGGCATCAGCTATAAGTCTATAACAAGATTGGAAAAAAAAAAAAAGGGCATACAAACTACAAAGTGCTTGTTGATTCCCTACGATTTTCAAGCACCGTCTCTCTGTTGTTGTTGTTGTTTTTTTTATTTTTTTATTTCCGATATTAAATGCTACATGTACGGTTCGCGGATATCTGTTTCCACAATACCGGAGTAAAAACTCCACACACATACTTGTAAACACTAAAAGGGGAATGCTGAGATCAAACACAGGCTCGACTCTAGGGGGAGCCCAGTGAGGTAGTCACCTAGGGCCCCCGATCTTTAAGGGCCCCAAAATTGTAAAAAAAATAAAAAATTGATTTAAGATATAACTCATGTATGATTTTAAACTAACAAACCCATAAATGAGTTTAAAATAGGCCCATCAAACATATAATTTTCTAAAAATAACAAGTTTATAAATGAGTTTAAAATAGGCCCACTAAACATATTTTTTTTTAAGAAAGACCCACAAATAATAAAACCCAATTATCATTCTCAAGTTCTTATGCCAAGTCAAACGTGGGTTGAATCTTATTCCTAACACCAATTGTCTTTTATATATCTAAAACGGGAAAACAACAGTACAACACCACTCATATCACTTATCAGACAACCAGAAGCATACATCGAACAAAAATAAAAAAATCAAAAATCAGAATTCAAATCAGGGTTCTTCAAAATTCAAATCAGGGTTCTTCAAAATTCTATTAAATCTTGCTACGAAAATTCATAACAAAATCTCAATTTGAAATCTCATGGCCCCGTAAATTCATTTTCTATAGTTCTCCTTGGGCCCAAAAAATCTCAGGCCGGCCCTAATCAAACACTACATATGAGGCATGCATATCTATTCCTACAACGTCGGAAAAAAAAATAAAAATACGCATACATACCTCTGCCAATATCAAACGCTACATGTGCCGCCCGTATATCTATTTCCAAATTAAACACACATGGGAAAAAACTTCACAAGTATACTTGGGAAGTTTCTCTTCTATACATTAATCATCAGTGAAAACAACATAAGTAAATATTTCTGAAGCATAAAAGCATTTTTGTAGTTTACTAAAAACCATCCGCACACAAAAAACACTTCTAAGAATCCTAAAAAGCATTCCCAAATGCATATTTGTTTTTAAAGATTAAGACTATGTTTGGTAGGGAGGAAAGAAAATAGGAAGGATAGAAAGATTTGGAGGGATAGAAAACATGAGGAAAATAAAGGAAAATGATTTTCCCTCAAGCTGTTTGGTAAACATGAGGGAAATAAAGGAAAATGATTTTCCCTCAAGCTGTTTGGCAAACAGGAAGGAAAGAAATGATTTTTTTTTTTATCACTTTTACTATTTTAACCTTACATTATATTTTATATATTAAAAAAAAGAGAGGATAAAACTGTAATTTAAATCCCCTAAAAAGCAACCATTTATTTCCCTCCCCTTTCCTCCCACTTTTGGGAGGAAACAAAATGATGGGTCCCATATACGCATTTTTCCTTCCACTTTTCCTTTCCCTCCATTTTTCTCTCCATATCAACCTCACACTTCTCCATTTTCTCCTCCCTTTTCCCTCCACCCATTTCTTTCCTCTCTATTTTCCTCCCTATTTTCCTCCCTACCAAATGTAGCCTAAAATAAAATCTGATATATGGATATGATAGAAATTAAAGGAAAAAAATTATCAGAAAATCTAAAACTGACATCCGTGCATTCTTTCCGATATGTGAAAATCCAATTAATTAAATCAGTAAGAGTTATAGTGTCAATCCTCTCTAGTGAGAGGAGATCCTGATTCGTGATTACAGTGTCAATTCAGCTTTTGAAGTTCACACCAATAAAGCTGATCAATTACGTACTAGGACCATTTTAATACGAGAGATTCACTAAATATATATATATTTTAATGTATTTGCAAGATTAATGATATTGGCAGCAATCTACGTCCCAATAGAAATCTGGGAGTGGGCTGCAGCAAGTCCATTGAATTAATAATTCATGAATCATAGAACTTGCTACAGTAAAACTCCTGTAATTTAATCTCCTATAAATTAATATCCTCTCTAAATTAATAAAAAATATTGGTCCCGACTCGGGCCAGTGTAAAAAATTAATAAACCCCACTATCATAATGATTAATAATTTCTTTTTGAAACCCAGTGTAAAATTTCAGTCCCTACTATCGCATAAATTAATAATTCCATAAAATTACAAAAATATATTACACAATAATCAATAACTAGAAAAGTACTTTAAGATGCTAATTTACATAAGGCTACCATGCTTGATATTTTTTATCTTATCCTTCATCTTTTGAATTGTCCTCTTGTTATAAGTTATAATAAAGAAGATAGAAAATAGAGAATTTTTAAGAGCCGTTAGGAATAGAATTTTTAGGTATATCATGAGATCTCTCTTGTTATATACAAGTATACAACCAAAAAATAAGCCTCACTATTTTTTGGGTGAGTATCCTTGGTCACTAAGTAATCACATTCCCAATAGGAATTGTAAATTTTTTTAATAAATCTTTCCTAAAAAAGGAATCCTGGAAAAAAAAAAAAAAGAACTTTCCTTGAAGAAGAAAACCCACTAAACAAGGAATCCCAAAAAGAAACGTTCCCTAAATAAAAAAACCGACTTTCACACATTTTCTAAAACAAAATAACACTTTACAATGTAACACCCTTCAATTTAATAACCCCTCTAAATTAATACATAAGGATGTGTCCCAAGAATATTAGTTTAGAGGGGTTCTACCGTATTAATTGTATTTTGAAATCTATTAACAATAAGTGGAGGCACAGGTCTGTTTATTACAATAATAGCAAATCAAAAGATGATATTGTAAGGTTTTTATTTATACATTATCATAGACATGACATGCATACGTACAAGAAATACGGTATTTTCCGATCAAACATTTTCGATGGAGCTAAAATTATTCAGTCAATAACGTTTTTTTTTTTTTTTTTTTTTTAACCGAAAAAATTATATAATCAAAAAAAGGGTAAAAATAGTGTATCTCATTAACGAAAACAAAAATACCTTCACAAAATAATGTCAAGTGAAAGGCAAAATTCTTGATTTTCATTTAGTATGATATGTATGTTACAATATTTTATCTTCAAAAATATGAAGCTTATGAGAGATTTTATCTCTGATCACTCGAATATTGTCATGCTTTTTGTTTATATTAAATATTTTCACATGTCCCTGATACACAATGATATGAAAATTATAAAAGAAATCAATTAAAATATGTATTCGCAATTGTATTTGTAATTATCTACTCTTTGATTTTTTTTTTCCTTATTTTTGAAATGTTGGAGAAAATTAATTATGCGTGTGGTATTAAATTATGCTGATTCAAAGATGTATACAATTATATAAATGCCAGATTTGTATAAATTAAAGTTTACCACTCCTGATATTTTTTTGGGACTCTAAAGGGTCATAATTGGATGATAAAAATCCATAAATATGATTATCGTGCAATACAACACCCAGGGCAGCCATGACATTTTTAGGGCTTGGGTCGAAAATGTAAAAAAAGGAAAAAATGGATCCCATGATATGTCAAATGAGGAATAAGGTATTGTAACAAAATGGGTCCATGATTTTTTTAATATATTTTATACATATAATTAAAAAAAATGAATTGGACCCTTCTGAGTCACAATTTTTTAAAAATATTATATATATAATAAAAAATAAAATGAATTGGGTCCTTCAGAATCACAATTCTTTTTTCTATGGACTATAACAACTCACAACAGACCCAAACTTAAGTACCCAAAACCTAATATTACATATTAGCTTAAAAAAAAAAAAATGGGGCCCAGGACGGTTGCACTTGGTACACCACCCTAGGATCGGCTCTGAGAAAAGGGAATATTGAGTCGTTGATTGAGAGGTTGATGGAAATGAGAAATATAATTTGGGAACAAGAAACTGAAAAAACCCTATTAGACCTCTAAGTGATATACCAAAATCTTTGGACTTTGTTTGCATTGGGCCCAATTTTAATATTTTTGATATTGTTTTAACTTTTCAGCTTTTTTATATGGGCATCTTTGATCCCACACATTTGGACTAGTGCCCAAAACAAATAGTTAGGCCTTTTATAATTTAAGAAAAAAAAAAAAAAAAAAAACCCCTTGAAAATGGCCCCTAAACTAATATTCAAAATATAGAAATATGGCCCTTTAAAATTGGAGCCCGGGGCGGTCGCCTCTCTAGCAACACAGCAGGGCCGCCCTGGCACCTCCATCAGTTCCTAACAAAGTGCATCGGTTGCACCCAAATTAGCACTGCCAGCTCTCTCACTATATATATTTTTTTCTTTTTTCTTTTTTTCTTTTTAAATGCTATGCAACATAAATAATTAACCTAAATTTCAACTCAAATGATGTGTCAGGTGAGTTGTCATCACTACACACAACATGTGATGATGTGCCATATTATTTGAGTTGAAATTTAGGCTAAATTTTTGGGTTGTCTAGTATTAATTCTTGTTTTAATATATATATTTAAGTATTACACTATTGCATTAAAAATGGGGGTTTTGAGGGGGACGGGAGGACTCAAAGCCACAAACTTATAGTGCAGGTGTGAAGGGTTTTACACCGGACCAACCTATCTTGTCATATGTGTGTGTGTGTATATATATATATATATATATATATATATATATATAAACTTGAATTGGGCCAGCTTGGGTTGTAAAAATTGGGCCGAATCTAAACTTCAATTGAACTTGGGTCAATTATTTTTATTTAAAAATTCTGGTGGGCTGGGCTTGTTAAACTATATTGAAGTAATGTATTTGGGTTTTAATTATAGGAGTATATCTTTGGGGCTCGACCTTACAACTTCGGTGCATCTCGCTGCAACATTTTACGTTTTTTCATTCAAATCACAACATATATTGATAGATACATGAATCATGATGCACCCTAGAGTCCAGAATTTCTTCTACTTTCTTTGTAAATGACTTGTGGGCTATTGAATTTCTTGGACTTTCTCAAATTACTTGGTCCTTCCATTAACCCTTTTAAAAGTCTCTGGACTTGTGATTTGGGTTAACTTTTAAAATTATTAAGAAACCTAATTTGTAGATGTATTACAAAGTGGCGAGTTTCATTTTCATATAATTGAAAATTTTAAAACATCATGCAATACATAATGTGTACGCTACACATAACATGACAATAAATATGTAAAAAAGAAAATTCCATAAATTGTACACTAATGTGTACACACCGTTACTACAAAATTACATATCAAAACATACAATTGTAGGAGTTGTTTGGTCACATCAATCATTGTTTGTCTATATTCAACCGAGAGACGCAATTGAATACAAGTTCTATACAACCTCACAATTGTTGTGCAATTTTTTTCACATTTTTTCGTACAATCCCACGACTGAGACCCAATTATAGATTCGGCGTTCAAACTCTCTTTCCACCACAATTGAATATGTTTAACACTGTTACATAATCTAAGGAGACAAAAAAAATAAAAATAAAATGAAAGATGTCATAAAAACACGTAGTACATAAGTCATCAACCTATACATGTATATAATGATAGGGAAAACCATTAGGGATATTAATCCTCCAATTAAACCATTAGGCTTAAAAAGGATGCCACCCAATTACCTGCCGAAGGAGCTGGAGCTGGAGCTGGAGCTGGACAGGAGAGAGTTGCATTGGCTGACACGCCATCATCAGACTGGCCTAAAAAGTATGCCTCCCAATTACCTGTAGAAGGAGCTGGAGCTGGATAGGAGAGAGTTGCATTGGCTGACATGCCATCATCAGACTGGCCTAAAAAGTATGCCTCCCAATTACCTGTAGAAGGAGCTGGAGCTGGACAGGAGAGAGTTGCATTGGCTGACACGCCATCATCAGACTGGCCTAAAAAGTATGCCTCCCATTTACCTTTCTTTTGCTGGGGATTAGGTAGGTTAACGTTGAGATTGGCAACGCCGCCAAAGTTGCTGTTTCCAGCACCCCACTGCGCACCGCAAACAGCCTTGTTTGAGGGCAGGGAGTAGGTTTGGGTTGATCGAGAGAACGAGGGATTTAGATGGCTTAATTGAGAGACAACCGAAGCAACTGATTGACCACCATAGGAGGAACCACTGGTTCTTGTAGAAGGACTCATACTTAGATAGAGGAAATTAATGGAAGTCTCAGTTTAATTGAGATAGATGAGCTATGTAGTATTTGTAAAGTTCCAATATTAATCTATGGTTATTTTGCGGGATTTGTCTTTTAAAAAATTAGAATATATATGAAGATTTCTATGGAAATGATCATTCTCGTCAGCAATATTGAATGACTCAAAGTCATGAGATCATTGGGAAATTTCTTGTAATTAAGTTTAGCTACTGAATTGATATGGCAACCAATAAATGAGATTCTTGGTTTTGACTTTTGAAAATAGTGGCAATGATTTTGTATTTTAATTGAATGTAAAAATCATAACAGCGTGGCAGATAAAATGGGAGACCATTTCTTGCCGGTAATTCAAATTATTAAACCAATTTGTGTTTATCGGAAGCTAACCACTACAATCAATTTGCATGATGAATGTTTGACATATTAATTGATGTAATCAATATATCCTAACGCACCCTTTAAATACTTAACATTTACACGACTTTCACCTTTTGGAATAGATTTGGATTGTGAAAAATCAAACTGTTTGCCAACATAGTTTTCATCCAATAAAATTCCTGATGGTTTGATACCACTAAAAACAATTGGCCTGGAGAATCCGACATGGAGATATGCAAGCGAATTAGCTACCTCCATTGCAATCTTTAACCTATGTGTCCATAATAAAGACTCAAAATGGAGTTCATGAGGATTGTGAATATGCTTGTCAAGAGTCCTGTATACAACCGATTCAAATACAAAAGTGGGAATTTGAGTATCTAAACAACATCTGATCAATTTCAAAATATTTTTGTGACACATTTGTGATGCAAAAATAATGTTTTTAATACATTCTTCGTATGCATCACGTTGGTCGGTTTTAAACTTCATAACAATAATTGGACGGTACTCTTGATCATGAAGATATCCCTTAAGTTGTACAATTCATATGCATAATCATCTATTATTATAAGTATTTTTCCTGTTCACAATTGTTCATAGATATTCGGTAGCTAGAGAAATTACTAATAGGATTGCATTTACCATTAGAAGATGCAATCAACTTTTCTAGTAGGATTTCCTCATTCTTCATCATAGATGCTTCATTTTCAGCTGCTTTGTCCGAATTCTTGCTTCTTCTCAAACAGGAACTCATGATCATTTAACCTGTACGCACAAAAGCCATGAAATGCATAGAATATTATTATAGATTAGAGATTTATAATCAATGTTATATAATCACTAAAAAATAAAGTTTATTATGAAATAGTTAGCAATTGATAAGCCTACATACAGACATGAAAAGAAAAAGAGGCAGAGCAATTGGCAGTTCTGTATAAAATCTGAAGCAGATTGAGTACATTTCAAAAAGAAACCTTCTCCCAACCATGAGTCCATGAATGATTCAAAGTCATGAGGCTCAGAAATTTCATGCAAATTCAGTATGCATTTAGTCTCTAATCTAAAGTTGGTCTTTATTTTTCAATAAAGTTCTCCGTTCAAAAAAATATATATATATCAATTTAGTCTTCTTTAATTTTTTCAGAAAAAAAAATCAAACAGTCAACAAATTGTCACTCAAATGACGATTGCACCTCTCAAGTTGTTTGTATAGATGGAGCTGCACCTATATGTGTTTCTGCAGATTGCACTTGTCCCTCACCAATACCACCACAACAGGTTAACAAACAGGCAACAAAATGTAACTCAAATGATCAATGCATCTCTGTAAGTATTTGTGTACATGGTGCACCAATATGTGTTTCTGAAGAATGCCAATGCCCCCAACCAGTACCACCACACCATGTCTAGATGTCTAGACTTTATATTGATGGTCAAAGGAAATCCTTAATTTACTGAATAAATATGTTTTACATTTTTTTTTCTATTAATGAAATGTAATCAGAGTTTCTAAAAAGTAATTTCATATTTCAATTAGCCTTCAATTCATGTATTGTCCCTACTTTTTCATGAATTGTCACCTTTATAAATGTCTTTGTCATATTAGTCACTTTGGTCCCTTGTTTTTTCAAAATACATCACTTTAGTCTATTTGAGCAAAAAACTAAAGGTCAACTATAACAGAATGTGTAAGAATACAATTTTACCCTTTATTGTTATTTTTTTAATTTTTTCTTTTAGTCCCTTTGGCTTCAATAATAGCTGGTTAACCCCTGAAAAAAATTAAAATGTCTCCAATAGGAATCGAACCTTCAACCTTAAGGTTAAAAGTCACAAGCTTTAACCAGCTGAGCTACTCTAACTCATTGTTAAAAGTTTGTTGATTTAAAGTCACATAAAAGGATCCTTTTCTGATTTGAATTCTCAATCATTTTGAAAGTTCTGTCGTCACGTAATTATATATTATACCATTAATTTTACTCTTTGAATGGCTTTAGAGTAAGAGTGTATATATATATATATATATATATATATATATATATAAAATTGAATTCTCTTGATCAAATGATGAGCTTGATGATTGATCAGCAATGTACTATAAAATGTGGGACCTAAATAATTTCACTCTTTGAATGGCTTTAGAGATATATATATAGAGTGAGTCTCTCATAAGGGATCCCTTATTTTAATTTCGGTAAGGACCACTATGCAATCATATCAATTTGAATGAATTTTGATCTGAATTTTGAGGGGGAGGGGGAGGGCTCGAAGCCACAAACTTATGGTGCAGGTGTGAAGGGTTTTACATTGGACCAAGCTATCTTGTCATGTGTGTGTGTGTGTATATATATATATATATATATAAACTTGAATTGGGCCAGCTTGGGTTGTAAAAAATTGGGCCGAATCTAAACTTCAAATTGAACTTGGGTCAATTTTTTTATTTAAAAATTCTGGTGGGCTGGGCTTGTTAAACTAAATTGAAGTAATGTATTTGCGTTTTAATTATAGGAGTATATTTTTGGGGTTCGACCTTACAACTTCGGTGCATCTCAATGACTCAATACAACATTTTACGTTTTTCATTCAAATCACACCATAAATCGATAGATGCATGAATCATGATGCACCCTAGAGTCCAGAATTTCTTCTACTTTCTTTGTAAATGACTTGTGGGCTATTGAATTTCTTGGACTTTCTCAAATTACTTGGTCCTTCCATTAACCCTTTTTAAAGTCTCTAGACTTGTGATTTGGGTTAACTTTTAAAATTATTAAGAAACCTAATTTGTAGATGTTTTACAAAGTGGCGAGTTTCATTTTCATATAATTGAAAATTTTAAAATGAAATACATAATGTGTACGCTGCACATGACATGACAATAGACCATTATAAATATATAAAAAAGAAAATTCCATAAATTGTACACTAATGTGTACACACCATTACTATAAAATTACATATCAAAACATACAATTGTCGGAGTTGTTTAGTCACATCAATCATTGTTCGTCTATATTCAACCGAGAGATGCAATTGAATACAAGTTCTATGCAACCTCGCAATTGTTGTGCATTTTTTTTCACTTTTTTTTTACAATCCCACAATTGAGACCCAATCATAGATTCGGCGTTCAAACTCTGTTTCCACTAACAATTGAATATGTTTAACATTATTACATAATCTAAGGAGACAAAAAAAGAAAAAAAGAAGCATGAAAGATGTCATAAAAACATATAGTACATAAGTCATCAACCTATACATGTATATAACGATTGGGAAAACCATTAGAATCGTGATGGAGAATTTTTACAAGATCTTCATGATGATCAGAAGGGATATTACACCAAGTGAACCCTGGATGATGATGACCAATTTCAGCCATGAAAATTGCAGCCCTCGAACAATACCTGTAGAAGAAGCTGGAGCTGGAGCTGGAGCTGGACAGGAGAGAGTTGCCTTGGCTGACAAGGATGCCACCCAATTACCTTTCCTTTGCCGGGGATTAGGTAGGTTAATGTTGAGATTGGTAACGCCGCCAAAGTTGCTGTTTCTTGGAGCCGGACAGGAGAGAGTTTCCTTGGCTGACAAGGATGCCACCCAATTACCTTTCTTTTGCTGGGGATTAGGTAGGTTAACGTTGAGATTGGCAACGCCACCAAAGTTGCTGTTTCTTGGAGCTGGACAGGAGAGAGTTGCCTTGGCTGACAAGGATGCCACCCAATTACCTTTCTTTTGCCGGGGAATTTTTACAAGATCTTCATGATCAGGGATATTCCACCAATTCCACCAATTAAACTCTGGACGATGACGACCAATTTCAGCCATGAAAATTGCAGCCCTATTGTTCTCTCTGAAAGTACAGGTGAAATTAAAATTCATGTAAAGCAACTTAGCTTGAACATCATATATCCATTTGGACCATTTCTGACGAAGGTTCAATGGCAGATTTAACACGTTGACGTCGCGATATTTCAATAAGTGCACAACTAACGGGGAATCGGTTTCTAACCAGAGATTCTTCCAACCCTTATGGTAAGCAAGTTCGATAACTAAAAAAGCAGCGATCACCTCAGCAAAATAAGACGTTTCCACGTGAAGATTCTGGCTGAAACCGCCCATGAATTTGCCAGAGGAGTCCCAGAACAGACCTCCACACGTTGTTACACTAGGGTTTCCATTGGAGATCAGGCCAGCAGAATTTGCCTTGACCCAACTATTAGCAAGAGGTTGCCACACTATAGGGTAATAGTTGTAATACCCTCGATTAGGTAGGTTAACGTTGAGATTGGCAACTCCGCCAAGGTTTCTGTTTCTAGCACCCAACTGTGCACCGCAAACAGCCTTTTTTGAGGGCAGGAAGTAGGTTTGGGTTGATCGAGAGACCGCCGAAGCAAATGATTGACCAACATAGGAGGAACCACTGGTTCTTGTAGAAGAACTCATACTTAGAGAGGCCGCCGAAGCAAATGATTGACCACCATAGGAGGACCCACTGGTTCTTGTAGAAGAACTCATACTTAGATAGAGGAAATTAATGGAAGGCGCAGTTTAATTGAGATAGATGAGCAATGTAGTATTTGTATAGTTACGATATTAATTAATCTATTGTTATTTTGCGGGATTTGTCATTTAATAAATTTTTATGGTCACATCAAAAAATTAGAATATACTGTATATGAAGATTTCTAGAGCTTGTAGTTGTATATATGGAAATGATCACATTCTCGTCAGCAATATTGAATGATTCAAAGTCATGAGATCATTGGGAAATTTCTTGTAATTAAGTTTAGCTACTGAATTGATATGGCAATCAATAAATGAGATTCCTGGTTTTTACTTTTGAAAATAGTGGCAATGATTTTGTATTTTAATTGAATGTAAAAATCATAACAACGTGGCAGATAAAATCGGAGACCATTTCTTGCCGGTAATTCAAATTATTAAACCAATTTGTGTTTATCGGAAGCTAACCACTACAATCAATTTGCATGATGAATGTCTGACCTATTAATTGATGTAATCAATTTATCCTAACGCACCCTTTAAATACTTAACATTTACACGACTTTCACCTTTTGGAATAGATTAGGATTGTGAAAAATCAAACTGTTTGCCAACATAGTTTTCATCCAATAAAATTCCTGCAGATGGTTTGTTACCACTAAAAACAATTGGCCTGGAGAATCCGACATGGAGATATGCAAGCGAATTAGCTACCTCCATTGCAATCTTTAACCTATGTGTCCATAATAAAGACTCAAAATGGAGTTCACGAGGATTGTGAATATGCTCGTCAAGAGTCCCATATACAACCGATTCAAATACAAAAGTGGGAATTTGAGTATCTAAACAACATCCGATCAATTTCAAAATATTTTTGTGACACATTTGTGATGCAAAAATAATGTTATTAATACATTCTTCGTATTCATCACGTTGGTCGGTTTTAAACTTCATAACAATAATTGGACGGTATTCTTGATCATGAAGATGTCCCTTAAGTTGTACAATTCATATGCATAATCATCTATTATTATAAGTATTTTTCCTGTTTCACAATTGTTCGTAGATATTCGGTAGCTATAGAAGTTACTAATAGGATTGCATTTTCTATTAGAAGATGCAGTCAACTTTTCTAGTAGGATTTCCCCGTTCTTCATCATAGATGCTTCATTTTCAGCTGCTTTGTCCGAATTCTTGCTTCTTCTCAAACAGGAACTCATGATCATTTAACCTCTACACACAAAAGCAATGAAATGCATAGAATATTATTATAGATTAGAGATTTATAATCAATGTTATATAATCACTACAAAATAAAGTTTATTATGAAATTGTTAGCAATTGATAAGCCTACCTACAGACATGAAAAGCAAAAGAGGCAGAGCAATAATTGGCAGTTCTGTATAAAATCTGAAGCAGATTGAGTACATTTCAAAAAGAAACCTTCTCCCAACCATGAGTCCATGAATGATTCAAAGTCATGAGGCTCAGAAATTTCATGCAAATTCAGTATGCATTTAGTCTCTAATCTAAAGTTGGTCTTTATTTTTCAATAAAGTTCTCCGTTCAAAAAAAATATATATATATCAATTTAGTCTTCTTTAATTTTTTCAGAAAAAAAATCAAACAGTCAACAAATTGTCACTCAAATGACGATTGCACCTCTCAAGTTGTTTGTATAGATGGAGCTGCACCTATATGTGTTTCTGCAGATTGCACTTGTCCCTCACCAATACCACCACAACAGGTTAACAAACAGGCAACAAAATGTAACTCAAATGATCAATGCATCTCTGTAAGTATTTGTGTACATGGTGCACCTATATGTGTTTCTGAAGAATGCTAATGTCCCCAACCAGTACCTCCACACCATGTATAGATTTCTAGACTTTATATTGATGGTCAAAGGAAATCCTTAATTTACTGAATAAAAATGTTACATTTTTTTTTTCTATTAATGAAATGTAATAAGGGTTTCTAAAAAGTAATTTCATATTTCAATTAGCCTTCAATTCATGTATGATGATTAGCTCATATAACATCAGTTTTCGTCATGATTTTATTTCTCTAACAATGGGTATGTATAAATATAAACTTTTTTGTTTTTTTTTGTTTTTCTTTTTTACAGAATTTTGTTGTAAGAAAAAAATCGCACCCACAAATTTAAACACACACAGATAATATGAAAGCAATAAGAAGAAAAAGACGACATCAAAGATTTTACGTGGTTCAGCAATTTGCCTACATCCACGGAGCGCACTGCACTCAATCCACTACTTTCAGAGTTGATTACAATCTCCCTGTCTCTCTCTCAGTCTCTTTACAATTTGCTCTCTATCTCTCTAGCAATTTTTCTCACTCACGGTGATTTTTAACACACACATCAGAGTACACATAATGGTGGTATTTATATAGGAGCACTAGGGTTGGCCAAATCTTCATTGGGATCTATTTCCTTTTCCTCTTTCTTTACTGTGCAAATCTTCATCATACGCGGATTTGTGTCGGAACGCTGCCATAGCCACAGCGCTCCTCACAGCGGTACCTACCGTGACAACACCGTTGTCAAAACCGCTGCCAATAAATTAGCAACGCAAAACACTGGTCAGACCGCTACCTTGTCGCTTACAAAATTCGCAGCGCTATGTGCAGCGATTGTACAATTGCAACCCGCTGCCATACCGCTGCCATTGCAACAGCGTGATCCAATTTGCTTTGCTTCCTCTTTTGTTGACTTAACTCTGCACATTAATTTACCAACCCAACAATGCAAATTAACTTTGCATTTCATTTTCACAAAAGACAAAATATAATTAATTCATCTTGACTTTGAAGTCTTCACACCATAAATGTTGGATATGGCTTGAATTACCTATGGATACCAAACCCGATTTAGCAATGTGAAGACTTCCTGAAGACGTGAGAGCGTTTGGGAGTATGAGGTTATGTTTGAGGGAGGCTTGAAAGACGAGATGAACTGAAGAAGCGGAGAGCAGCCAAAACCGCTGCCAAGCCGCTGTGGCTTCGGCAGCGGTAACGGCAGCGGTAGGACACCGCTGCCAATTGTTTGGCAGCGCTACGGCAGCGGTCCAACTCCAGTTTGTACCGCTGCGTGACCGCTGTGGTCATGGCAGCGGTACCGGCAGCGGTCGACGAGATGAGGCGCATAGTGATCACGGTTTTCTGAGTGGTCAAGTTCAACACGGTTTAGGAAGCGGGTGGCCAACTGCAACTTGAATCATAGTTAATCACAAGCATGCGTCGAATCAGGAAATATTCTTGGAAAAGGAAATAGGTTGCTTCTTAAAGTTCGAATAGGAAAAGGATTTCTCCTTGAAAGAAGACTTGTCTTAAATAGGAAATAGTATTTATATGGAACAAGTATTCTTGTTTGACTAGGAGATAGATTTCCTTGTTAATTTAAAACTCCCTGTAATACATATAAATAGACCATAATAACTAGGTTATTAGTGTGTGAAAAACACCTGAGAGTGGTGGAGCAAAAGAGCAAATACTAGAGAGATCTCAAAGTGAGCATTGGGTGTAATTGGGTTTGGGGTATAATTTAGAGAGAGAACCTGAGTGTGTGGTTGTAACAATTTACTACATATTGGAACTTTCTCTTGTCGTCCTGACAGCCGTGGTTTTTTCCCTGATTTGGGTTTCCACGTAAATTCTTGTGTTGTGTGTGTTTGGATTTAAATTACTTCTCTTCATCTTATCTTTTCTTTGTTATTGTGCTTGTTTGTGTTCTATTCGGCAACGCTTCCGCGACCAAAATTCTCTAACAATTGGTATCAGAGCCCCGGTTGCTTGGTAGTGGTCTTAACAACTTTATGGCAAGGATGATGAGATTCGATATTGAGAAGTTTGACGGAAAGATAAACTTTGGCTTGTGGCAAATTCAAGTCAAAGATATATTAATCCAAAACGGTTTACACAAGGCATTGAAGGGCAGGTCAAACCCTGCGAACCCTGAAGGCTCTGGAGATTCAAGTAAAGAAAAGGCTAGTACTAGTTCTGTGAATTCTAAGATGAGCGATGATGATTGGGAGGATTTGGATGAGAGAGCTGCGAGTGCGATACGATTGTGCCTGGCCAAGAATGTTCTTGCAAATATTCATGGAACATATTCAGCGAAAGAACTCTGGGAGAGGCTTGAAGAATTATATCAATCAAGTAGCGTCTGCAACCGGTTCTACCTGAAGGAGCAATTTCACATGCTGCGTATGACTGAAGGTACGAAAATTTCTGATCATCTGGGAGTGCTCAATGGTATAGTTTCAGAATTAGAGTCGATTGGAGTAAAGATTGATGAAGAAGACAAAGGTCTTAGACTCATCTGGTCCCTACCATCTTCCTATGCGCACATGAAGCCAATCTTGATGCATGGGAGTTCAACCATATGCTTTGGAGACGTAGCGAACAAACTTATCTCTGAGGAACGAAGGCTAAAGAGTAAAGGTAAATCTTCTGATAACTCTGTTCTTTTGGTTGACAGGAAAAAAGGGAACTCCAAAGGGAAATACACTTGTTGGGGATGTGGACAATCTGGACACCTAAGGAAGGATTGTAAAAATAAGAAGACAAGTGCGGCTAATGGCTTCAAAGAGGGTGATCCCGCAATCGCCTCTCTTGAGTTTGACGACTATAGCGATTGCCTCTAAAGGGGCATAAACATCCTCATGGCATGACCGCTAGTTGCCGTGAAAAGGATGTAGCTGATAGCGGGTCTACAATTGCGCACGGGCATTGGTTAGGAGGTGATGCAAGGTGTGTGGTGGACAAAGGATGTCGATGGCTAAGCGAACTCCCTGGGAACCTAACGTGAGGAGTTGCACCACAAATTTCAGCAAAGGTAAATTTCGACATGTGCCGGTGAAATCTTAGGATGGTTGTTTCCTAAGTGTTTATACCTAGTGGTGGGTATGATGATTCTTGATTATAGGATCGTAGCTAAGGACAAGTTTTGAGAATTCTCGCCATAAGGGAGGATTGTTGGATATGGCTTGAATTACCTATGGATACCAAACCCGATTTAGCAATGTGAAGACTTCCTGAAGACGTGAGAGCGTTTGGGAGTATGAGGTTATGTTTGAGGGAGGCTTGAAAGACGAGATGAACTGAAGAAGCGGAGAGCAGCCAAAACCGCTGCCAAGCCGCTGTGGCTTCGGCAGCGGTAACGGCAGCGGTAGGACACCGCTGCCAATTGTTTGGCAGCGCTACGGCAGCGGTCCAACTCCAGTTTGTACCGCTGCGTGACCGCTGTGGTCATGGCAGCGGTACCGGCAGCGGTCGACGAGATGAGGCGCATAGTGATCACGGTTTTCTGAGTGGTCAAGTTCAACACGGTTTAGGAAGCGAGTGGCCAACTGCAACTTGAATCATAGTTAATCACAAGCATGCGTCGAATCAGGAAATATTCTTGGAAGAGGAAATAGGTTGCTTCTTAAAGTTCGAATAGGAAAAGGATTTCTCCTTGAAAGAAGACTTGTCTTAAATAGGAAATAGTATTTATATGGAACAAGTATTCTTGTTTGACTAGGAGATAGATTTCCTTGTTAATTTAAAACTCCCTGTAATACATATAAATAGACCATAATAACTAGGTTATTAGTGTGTGAAAAACACTTGAGAGTGGTGGAGCAAAAGAGCAAATACTAGAGAGATCTCAAAGTGAGCATTGGGTGTAATTGGGTTTGGGGTATAATTTAGAGAGAGAACCTGAGTGTGTGGTTGTAACAATTTACTACATATTAGAACTTTCTCTTGTCGTCCTGACAGCCGTGGTTTTTTCCCTGATTTGGGTTTCCACGTAAATTCTTGTGTTGTGTGTGTTTGGATTTAAATTACTTCTCTTCATCTTATCTTTTCTTTGTTATTGTGCTTGTTTGTGTTCTATTCGGCAACGCTTCCGCGACCAAAATTCTCTAACAATAAACCCAACAAATTTAGCTAGCAAGAGAAAATGAGGAAGAGATTGATCTCTAGATTATATTAATGTCAGAGCATCTCTAATGCTATTATTTATTTGGAGAAAATGGAGTGCCACATATGATAGATATTGAAAAAGTTAGAAAAACTCTCTTCGATGCTATTATCTAAGTTGAATATGGAGGTGATGTGGCAAAAAAAAAGTTAGAGAATTTAGAGTTGGGTTTCTAATCCTAGAAACTCTCCTAGAAATGTTGACTAGGATTTCTAACTCATTCCACCAATAAGATTAAGACTTTCAATTCTTTCCACCAATAAGATTAAATCTCATTTAATTGTAAAATAAAAGAGGAGAGAGAGTGAAATAATTGTTTTATTATGATTGGACATAAAATGGATGTATATTTGACTTTAAATAATGCATTGGAGATGTGAATATGTATTTCTCTAATTTTTTTTCAAAAGTGGGCCCATAATAAATAGAAATGCTGATGTGGCACTATTTAGAAACTCAAAAATGCATATTTGCATTGGAGATGCTCTCATTTCTAGGAATAACACTCACCATGACTGCATCTTCCATGTACCATGATCCTGCCACGTGTCAAATTTCAATTATTATAATGTTTATGTAGCAGAGATGGCACGAACAATTGCAAGATCAATTCTTTTGGTCTAGATCGCTGGATTTGATTTAATTTTATTTTTATGTTACATATATTTGTGAAGTTTAATGTTTTTTTTTCTTCTTTTATCATAATGAGTTTTTTTTTTTTTTTTTTTTTTTTAATTTTTTAATTTTTTTTAATTTTGAAATATTACAATAACTGTTATAATGGGATTGCCGAGATCAAACAATACATGTGCAGCCTAGATATTTACTTCCATAATGGGAGATAACTACTCCTCACAATTCGGAAAGAAAGCTCACCACTTAAGTGGAAGGGATGTGAACTGCCAGCTCTATTATGAGGTGATGTACTTTTTTATCGTAATGAGTTGTGGAGGTCTTAAAAATAAGGGATATAATCATTTTCCCTCCTGCAGTTTGCCATATTAGACACTTTGCCCCCTCTAGTTTCAGTAATGACCATTTCCCCCCCTAAAAACTAAAATATTAGACATTTTACCCCTTCTAGTTTCAGTAATGGCCATTTCCCACCCTACAAACCAAAATATTAGACCTTTTGCCCCCTAATCGTTAGGAAGTCCGTTAGTCAACAACTTTGACCGTCAAAAAATCAATTAAATGACCTTATTACCCTTGAACACATTAGTTATGCCCCATAATGACACAACTAATTGTTTTTAAATAAACAAAATCAGAAAAAAAAATAATTAAAACTAATAAAAGTATTTTAAAAAAAACATAATTGAGAATAAAAATTATAAAATTTAATTAAACTTTAATAAAAAATTATTAGGATTTCTAATTGAGAATTTAGAGTTGGGTTTCTAATTCTAGAAACTCTCCTAGAAATGTTGACTAGGATTTCTAACTCATTCCACCGATAAGATTAAGGCTTTCAACTCTTTCCACCAATAAGATTAAACCTCATTTAATTGTAAAATAAAAGAGGAGAGAGAGTGTAATAATTGTTTTATTATGATTGGACATAAAATAGATGCATATTTGACTTTAAATAATGCATTGGAGATGTGAATATGTATTTCTCTAATTTTTTTTCAAAAGTGGACCCATAATAAATATAAATGCTGATGTGGCACTATTTAGAAACTCAAAAATGCATATTTGCATTGGAGATGTTCTCATTTATAGGAATAACACTCACCATGACTGCATCTTCCATGTACCATGATCCTGCCACGTGTCAAATTTCAATTATTATAATGTTTATGTAGCAGAGATGGCACGAACAATTGCAAGATCAATTCTTTTGGTCTAGATCGCTGGATTTGATTTAATTTTATTTTTATGTTACATATATTTGTGAAGTTTAATGTTTTTTTTTTCTTCTTTTATCATAATGAGTTTTTTTTTTTTTTTTTTTTTTTTAATTTTTTAATTTTTTTTAATTTTGAAATATTACAATAACTGTTATAATGGGATTGCCGAGATCAAACAATACATGTGCAGCCTAGATATTTACTTCCATAATGGGAGATAACTACTCCTCACAATTCGGAAAGAAAGCTCACCACTTAAGTGGAAGGGATGTGAACTGCCAGCTCTATTATGAGGTGATGTACTTTTTTATCGTAATGAGTTGTGGAGGTCTTAAAAATAAGGGATATAATCATTTTCCCTCCTGCAGTTTGCCATATTAGACACTTTGCCCCCTCTAGTTTCAGTAATGACCATTTCCCCCCCTAAAAACTAAAATATTAGACATTTTACCCCTTCTAGTTTCAGTAATGGCCATTTCCCACCCTACAAACCAAAATATTAGACCTTTTGCCCCCTAATCGTTAGGAAGTCCGTTAGTCAACAACTTTGACCGTCAAAAAATCAATTAAATGACCTTATTACCCTTGAACACATTAGTTATGCCCCATAATGACACAACTAATTGTTTTTAAATAAACAAAATCAGAAAAAAAAATAATTAAAACTAATAAAAGTATTTTAAAAAAAACATAATTGAGAATAAAAATTATAAAATTTAATTAAACTTTAATAAAAAATTATTAGGATTTCTAATTGAGAATTTAGAGTTGGGTTTCTAATTCTAGAAACTCTCCTAGAAATGTTGACTAGGATTTCTAACTCATTCCACCGATAAGATTAAGGCTTTCAACTCTTTCCACCAATAAGATTAAACCTCATTTAATTGTAAAATAAAAGAGGAGAGAGAGTGTAATAATTGTTTTATTATGATTGGACATAAAATGGATGCATATTTGACTTTAAATAATGCATTGGAGATGTGAATATGTATTTCTCTAATTTTTTTTCAAAAGTGGACCCATAATAAATATAAATGCTGATGTGGCACTATTTAGAAACTCAAAAATGCATATTTGCATTGGAGATGTTCTCATTTATAGGAATAACACTCACCATGACTGCATCTTCCATGTACCATGATCCTGCCACGTGTCAAATTTCAATTATTATAATGTTTATGTAGCAGAGATGGCACGAACAATTGCAAGATCAATTCTTTTGGTCTAGATCGCTGGATTTGATTTAATTTTATTTTTATGTTACATATATTTGTGAAGTTTAATGTTTTTTTTTCTTCTTTTATCATAATGAGTTTTATTATTATTATTATTGTTTTTTTTATTTTTTTATTTTTTTAATTTTGAAATATTACAAGAACTGTTATAATGGGACTGCCGAGATCAAACAATACATGTGCAGCCTAGATATTTACTTCCATAATGGGAGATAACTACTCCTCACAATTCGGAAAGAAAGCTCACCACTTATGTGGAAGGGATGTGAACTGCCAGCTTTATTATGAGGTGATGTACTTTTTTATCTTAATGAGTTGTAGAGGTCTTAAAAATAAGGGATATAATCATTTTCCTTCCTGCAGTTTGCCATATTAGACACTTTGCCCCCTCTAGTTTCAGTAATAACCATTTCCCCCTCTAAAAACTAAAATATTAGACATTTTACCCCTTCTAGTTTCAATAATGGCCATTTCCCACCCTACAAACCAAAATATTAGACCTTTTGCCCCCTAATCGTTAGGAAGTCCGTTAGTCAACAACTTTAACCGTCAAAAAAATCAATTAAATGACCTTATTACCCTTGAACACATTAGTTATGCCCCATAATGACACAACTAATTGTTTATAATGACACAACTAATTGTTTTTAAATAAACAAAATCAGAAAAAAAAATAATTAAAACTAATAAAAGTATTTTAAAAAAACATAATTGAGAATAAAAATTATAAAATTTAATTAAACTTTAATAAAAAATTATTTAAACAAAAATAAATATAAAGAATTAAATGTACAAATAAAAAATTTATTTAAAAAACATAAATATAAAGAATGAAATATAAAAATAATAATTTCATTTAAAAACCATTAATATAAAGAATGAAATGTAAAAATAATTAAAAATTTTAATTAATGTAAAAATAATGTAAAAAACATTAATAATTTTTTTGAAATACTAAATTTTCTTATTAAGGTTTAATTAAATTTTATAATTTTTTATTTTCAATTATGTTTTTTAAAGATACTTTTATTAGTTTTAAATTTTTATTTTAATATTTTTTTCTTTAAAAATAATTAGTAGTGTCATTATGGGGCATAACTAATGTGTTCAAGGGTAATAAGGTCATTTAATTGATTTTTTTACGGTCAAAGTTGTTGACTAACGGACTACCTAACGGTTAGGGGGCAAAATGTCTAATATTTAGGTTTTCAGGGGGAAAAATAGCCATTACTGAAACTACACGGGGGAAATGTCTAATATTTTGGTTTTCAGGAGGGAAAATGACCATTACTGAAACTAGATGGGGTAAAGTGTCTAATATAGCAAACTACAGGGGGGAAAATGATTATTTCCCTATAAATAAATAAAAATTAGGCTGGATGGCCCAGGCCCATCCCACGGATAGAGAGTTAAGCCCGTAGTTACTGGTCCTGTCCTATATAACAGCTTGACCCAAAGGCATATCTTCTCTTAGCATAAGTAATGTACACCTCCATTTCCATATTATTGGTTGGGAGTTTGAGTCCTAACATACACATTTTATAAGTATGTGAGAAGTTTTCTTCTCGATATTTGAGGAGTAGATATTCGGACCGCATATATAAAAGATTTATCATTTTTCACATTGACATTTCAAAATACATTGTTATTTGAGATGTAATCATGACAAAAATTGATGTTATTTGATTTAACTAACCATGAATCGGAAAGACTATACATAAGATTAGACAAGTTATATAATTGAAATATGAATTTATTTATCAAGAACTCTTGTTGCATATCATTAACCGAAAAATGTAACATATTAATTAGCAACGATTTCCTTGACCACTCCTTTAAATAAATAAATAAATATATATATATATATATATTTCCTTGATCATCAATATAAATTCTAGAGATGTGATGATCTGGGACGACATTAGCATATCCCAATAACACATTTAGCTTTTATTCCTATTGGACTCATAGCAAATGCAATCAGAATCATTGGAACATTTTGCATCCATCTCTCCGACTAAGTTTATGATAGATCTGGTGTTCAACCTTATATGGGTGTAGAAAGTAAATTTAAATTTCAATTATACATTTATACAACCTTATAATTTTAAGTAATTTTATATAAAGGTATTTTAATAAAAAAATTTTAGGGGTTAACCAGCTATTATTGAAACCAGAAGGACTAAAACAAAAAATTAAAAAATAACAATAAAGGGTAAAATTGTATTCTTACATATTCTGTTATAGTTGACTGTTAGATTTTTGATAAAATGGACTAAAGTGATGTATTTTGAAAAAACAAGGGACTAAAGTGACTAATATGATAAAGGCGTTTATAAAGATGACAATTCATGAAAAAGTAGAAACTTTAGTGATAATACCACTTTAAATAAAAACAGTACATGGGCTTCCAAACTGATATTTGGTTAAGTGATATATAGGCTAATATTTTTTTATAAAAAAAAAACAAGTACGTGGGCCTCCTGACTTATTTAAAAACTGAATATACAAAGTTTAGTTTCAACCTAAAATTTGGGGCCATTAGAAAACGGAGGCCCTAAGCGGTGGCCTCGTGTGCCTATACCCAAGGCCGGCCCTATCGATGGGCAAAAGTGTATGAAATCGAAGATAGACGGGCAAAAATTCTTTCTGGATACTTTATCTCTTTTAGGAGTAGATTTATACTCGTTCTAGAGACTTCTTCATCGACATTCCTTTTCTTTAAAATTAATTAACAAACAAAATTACACATTAATGTCATTTGATTTTCATGGCATCTTTTGCAATATCTTCCTAGATTTGTATTAATTTTCTACCAAATGTTTGCAAATTGTTTAAGGCAAGTGCGTAAGAAGACAGAGAAGATAAAACAATTCCTGTAGATATTTTACCATATATTACTTGTTCACCAATCTTTTTCTTAGAAAATAATTAACAAAAAAAAAAAATTATACATTAATGTCATTTGACTTTTATGGTGTGTTTTGTAATATTTTCCTCCATATTAATTTAATTGTTTACCAAAATTAGCAGATTCATTATCATTTCTCGCCGGAGACCACTTTTACCTAAAAAAGTTTTTTTTTTTTTCTTTAATATATATATATTTTAAAGACTGATATACGGATTTTTTATTATCAGTTCGTCCCGACAATAAATATATCAGGACGATGAATGTGAACCACTAGATTTACATACTTTAACTCAAAGTGTATGCATTTGTCAAAACTTCTCCATGATCTATAGTCCACATTCTTCGTCCTGATATATTTATTGTTAGAACTGACAATAGGAAGATTGATATACAGATTTTTTATTATCAGTTCGTCCTTACAATAAATATATCAAGACAAAGAATGTGAACCACTAGATTTATATACTTTGACTTAAAGTGTATGCACTTGTCAAAACTTCTCCATAATCTATGATTCACATTTTTCATCATATTATATTTATTGTCAGAACAAACTGACAATAGAAAGACTGTATATATATATATATATACAGAAATTCTATTATCAGTTCGAACTGACAAAAGTTATATCAGTTCCTTGCATGTGGGTTACTGGATTTAAATACTTTGACTTGACTGTATGCACTTGTCAGTCAAAGTATTTAAATCCAGTGACCCACATACAAGGAACTGATATAACTTTTGTTGGTTCGAACCGATAATAGAAAGACTGATATATATATATATATATATATACATGTATAAGCCATTAAACTTGTTAGATTTGTTAATGGCATATGAACTTTTGAGAAGAATGGATATCACAAAATATTCATCATTCGTGGTTCTTAGCCTACTAATAATCTGTCTTTTATCAAACCAGCGTTGGGTGCTTGTTAGTGGTGAAGGTAATGATTTAATTGATTCCACTTGCAAGACAACCGATGATCCAAACCTATGTATGAAGATTTTAAGATCGGATCCTCACAGCTCATGTGCAGATGTCAAAGGCCTTGCCCATATCATGCTTGAAGCAGCATCGGCGTATTGCAATGAAACTTCTGGTCAAATAAAGAAGATGCTAAATGAAACAAAAATTAGTGATCGTCCTGTCGATAAATTTATGAGGGATTGTCTTCGATTGTGTTTAGAGGAGTACAACATCGGTGTAAATAATATCCAAGATGCTATACAAAGGTTAGAGTTGAATGATTATTACAAGGGAATTATCGATACCCAGGCATCAGTGAATGGTGCTATCACTTGCGAAGAAGGATTTTCACAGAGTCCAGTAAAACTAAAGTCACCTCTAACGGATAGGTATTACCATTTCGACAAACTTTGTGAAATATCTATGGATATTTTAACTGAGCTTCGTTGATTTCTTTGATTTTCCCTTTATGTATTCTCCACAAGAATAAATAAATACATCTTCTATCATGTCAACCGTATCATTTGTTTTGCAATTGTTTGTTTAAGTAGATACCGTTGTGTGGGTCAGATGGTCTATTTGGAGTTGACAAAATGTGTACATAGAATTTTAAAAGAGTGTAAATATCACTTCTCTTGTTTCGATCCGATCTGATCTGAACAATCTTAAACCTGAAGCTCTATCCGATTCAAAAACCGAATAAGCTTTAGAATTTTGGTTCGGCCTGATCCTTTTGACTCCTCTATTCCTAACCAGCAACAACTTCTCTCTACTTTCTCTTCGAATTTGTCTCACCATCAGAATCACCTAGCTTTATCAAAATAAAAAAAATTAAAAAAAATTAGAAATTTAAGCCCATCGTCACATCTTTGAAGTGCCAAATCTGAATCGAATTAAAGTGGCATTACACATAACACATGGCAAGAACGTTCCCACAACTTTGTTTAATCTTTCAAACCATATCTTAACCCAAAGGTCAACAAACTGTGTATATATTTATTTAGAATAATGCTAGACGTCTAAATTTTTTTTTCTCAAATTCTATTCCAAATGATGTGGCACGTGAGGTGTCAGCATCACAACTATTACCACATGATGCTGACACCTCATGTGCCACATCATTTGAGACAAAATTTAGGAAAAAAAATTAGGATGTCTAGCATTACTCATTTACTTATTCTAGAATAAGGTTAGTCCAGTGGTACGTACTACTGTTTTTTTGTTTTTTTGTTTTTGTTTTATTTATGAGTAATGCTACTTTACCCAAATTTGGTGTCCAAATGATGTGGCATCCTTGTAAGCATTGCCACATCATTCATTAATTTTAATGAATTAAAACTTGATATTTTAACCCTTCTATTATCATTAATCATAGACTAATTCCTCTAAAATTGAAAATTAATATCAACCCCAAAATTATAAAAGAGTAATGCTACATTGCCCAAATTTGGTGCCAAAATCTGGTGTCCAAATGATGTGGCAACACTCTGGGCCATTCATTTAATTCATGCAAATCTAATACAATTTAAATGAATGGCTCAGAGTGTTGCCACATCATTTGAACACCAAATTTGGGCAATGTAGCATTATTGATTATAAAAATCAAATCAAATCAGGATATTTCTCTTTCAAAAAAAAAAAAAAAAAAAACAATGCTACATGGGAAGGTTTAAGAAACTTTTTTAACGAATTGCAGGATTCTGAAGTCCCTCAAGTTATACATGGGAAGGTTGAAGAAACTTTTTTGACAGTGGACTTTTGTGTTAGATTTTGGCTCGCATTCTTGAATGAACCCGAAGTGAACCAAACAAGACTCAACTGATGTGGAGCTTCCTGGATACGTGGGATACGTTTGGAAGTTGAATTATGGTGTCTAAGGGAAGTTGAAGATTGAAGAAGAACTGAAGAAGCGGAGATTAGCTCAAACCGTTGCCGAGCCGCTGTGGCTCATGGCAGCGGTATGGCAGCGGTAGGAGACGTTTTAATTTTTTTCAGGGGTTAACCAGCTATTATTAAAACCAGAGGGACTAAAATAGAAAATTAAAAAATAACAATAAAGGGTAAAATTGTATTCTTACACATTCTGTTATAGTTGACTGTTAGTTTTTTGGTCAAATTGACTAAAGTGATGTATTTTGAAAAAACAAGAGACTAAAGTGACTAATATGACAAAGACGTTTAAAAATATAACAATTCATGAAAAAGTAGGGACTTTAGCAATAATACGTATACCCCTTTAAATAAAAACAGTACATGGGCTTCCAGACTTATATTTGGTTAAATGATATATAGGCTAATATTTTTTTATAAAAATACAAGTACGTGGGCCTCCTGACTTATTTAAAAACTAAATATACAAAATTTAGTTTCAACCTAAAATTTGGGACTCTTAGAAAATGGAGGCCCTAGATGGTGTCCTCGTGGACCTATGCCCAAGGCCGGCTCTGTAGATGGGCAAAAGCGTATGAAATCGAAGATAGATGGACAAGTTTTTTTTCTGGTTACCTTTAACTCTTTTAGGAGTAGATATACACTCGTTCTAGAGACTTCTTCACCGACATTCCTTTTCTTTAAAATTAATTAACAAACAAAATTACATATTAATGTCATTTGATTTTTATGGCATTTTTTGCAATATCTTCCTAGATTTGTATTAATTTTCTACCAAACGTTTGCAAATTGTTTAAGGCAAGTGCGTAAGAAGACAGAGAAGATAAAACAATTCCTGTAGTTATTTTACCATATATTACTTGTTCACCGATCTTTTTCTTAGAAAATAATTAACAAAAAAAAAAATTATACATTAATGTCATTTGACTTTTATGGTGTGTTTTGTAATATCTTCCTCCATATTAATTTAATTGTTTACCAAAATTAGCAGATTCATTATCATTTCTCGCCGGAGACCACTTTTACCTAAAAAAGTTTTTTTTTTGTTTAATATATATATATTTTAAAGACTGATATACTGATTTTTTATTATCAGTTCGTCCCGACAATAAATATATCAGGACGATGAATGTGAACCACTAGATTTACATACTTTAACTCAGAGTGTATGCATTTGTCAAAACTTCTCCATAATCTATAGTCCACATTCTTCGTCCTGATATATTTATTGTTAGAACTGACAATAAAAAGATTGATATACAGATTTTTTATTATCAGTTCGTGCTTATAATAAATATATCAAGACGAAGAATGTGAACCACTAGATTTATATACTTTGACTCAAAGTGTATGCACTTATCAAAACTTCTCCATAATCTATGGTCAACATTCTTTGTCCTAATATATTTATTGTCAGTTCTAACTGACAATAGAAAGACTGTATATATATATATATATATGTATAAGCCATTAAACTAGTTAGATTTGTTAATGGTATATGAACTTTTGAGAAGAATGGATATCACAAAATATTCATCATTCGTGGTTCTTAGCCTACTAATAATCTATCTTTTATCAAACCAGCGTTGGGTGCTTGTTAGTGGTGAAGGTAATGATTTAATTGATTCCACTTGCAAGACAACCGATGATCCAAACCTATGTATGAAGATTTTAAGATCGGATCCTCACAGCTCATGTGCAGATGTCAAAGGCCTTGCCCATATCATGCTTGAAGCAGCATCGGCGTATTGCAATGAAACTTCTGGTCAAATAAAGAAGATGCTAAATGAAACAAAAATTAGTGATCGTCCTGTCGATAAATTTATGAGGGATTGTCTTCGATTGTGTTTAGAGGAGTACAACATCGGTGTAAATAATATCCAAGATGCTATACAAAGGTTAGAGTTGAATGATTATTACAAGGGAATTATCGATACCCAGGCATCAGTGAATGGTGCTATCACTTGCGAAGAAGGATTTTCACAGAGTCCAGTAAAACTAAAGTCACCTCTAACGGATAGGTATTACCATTTCGACAAACTTTGTGAAATATCTATGGATATTTTAACTGAGCTTCGTTGATTTCTTTGATTTTCCCTTTATGTATTCTCCACAAGAATAAATAAATACATCTTCTATCATGTCAACCGTATCATTTGTTTTGCAATTGTTTGTTTAAGTAGATACCGTTGTGTGGGTCAGATGGTCTATTTGGAGTTGACAAAATGTGTACATAGAATTTTAAAAGAGTGTAAATATCACTTCTCTTGTTTCGATCCGATCTGATCTGAACAATCTTAAACCTGAAGCTCTATCCGATTCAAAAACCGAATAAGCTTTAGAATTTTGGTTCGGCCTGATCCTTTTGACTCCTCTATTCCTAACCAGCAACAACTTCTCTCTACTTTCTCTTCGAATTTGTCTCACCATCAGAATCACCTAGCTTTATCAAAATAAAAAAAATTAAAAAAAATTAGAAATTTAAGCCCATCGTCACATCTTTGAAGTGCCAAATCTGAATCGAATTAAAGTGGCATTACACATAACACATGGCAAGAACGTTCCCACACCTTTGTTTAATCTTTCAAACCATATCTTAACCCAAAGGTCAACAAACTGTGTATATATTTATTTAGAATAATGCTAGACGTCTAAATTTTTTTTTCTCAAATTCTATTCCAAATGATGTGGCACGTGAGGTGTCAGTATCACAACTATTACCACATGATGCTGACACCTCATGTGCCACATCATTTGAGACAAAATTTAGGAAAAAAAATTAGGATGTCTAGTATTACTCATTTACTTATTCTAGAATAAGGTTAGTCCAGTGGTACGTACTACTGTTTTTTTGTTTTTTTGTTTTTGTTTTATTTATGAGTAATGTTACTTTACCCAAATTTGGTGTCCAAATGATGTGGCATCCTTGTAAGCATTGCCACATCATTCATTAATTTTAATGAATTAAAACTAGATATTTTAACCCTTCTATTATCATTAATCATAGACTAATTCCTCTAAAATTGAAAATTAATATCAACCCCAAAATTATAAAAGAGTAATGCTACATTGCCCAAATTTGGTGCCAAAATCTGGTGTTCAAATGATGTGGCAACACTCTGGGCCATTCATTTAATTCATGCAAATCTAATACAATTTAAATGAATGGCTCAGAGTGTTGCCACATCATTTGAACACCAAATTTGGGCAATGTAGCATTATTGATTATAAAAATCAAATCAAATCAGGATATTTCTCTTTCAAAAAAAAAAAAAAAAAACAATAATGCTACATGGGAAGGTTTAAGAAACTTTTTTAACGAATTGCAGGATTCTGAAGTCCCTCAAGTTATACATGGGAAGGTTGAAGAAACTTTTTTTGACAGTGGACTTTTGTGTTAGATTTTGGCTCGCATTCTTGAATGAACCCGAAGTGAACCAAACAAGACTCAACTGATGTGGAGCTTCCTGGATACGTGGGATACGTTTGGAAGTTGAATTATGGTGTCTAAGGGAAGTTGAAGATTGAAGAAGAACTGAAGAAGCGGAGATTAGCTCAAACTGTTGCTGAGCCGCTGTGGCTCATGGCAGCGGTATGGCAGCGGTAGGAGACGTTTTAATTTTTTTCAGGGGTTAACCAACTAAAAACCAGAGGGACTAAAATAGAAAATTAAAAAATAACAATAAAGGGTAAAATTGTATTCTTACACATTCTGTTATAGTTGACTGTTAGTTTTTTGGTCGAATTGACTAAAGTGATGTATTTTGAAAAAACAAGAGACTAAAGTGACTAATATGATAAAGACGTTTATAAATATAACAATTCATGAAAAAGTAGGGACTTTAGTAATAATACGTATACCCCTTTAAATAAAAACAGTACATGGGCTTCCAGACTTATATTTGGTTAAGTGATATATAGGCTAATATTTTTTTTATAAAAAAAACAAGTACGTGGGCCTCCTGACTTATTTAAAAACTAAATATACAAAATTTAGTTTCAACCTAAAATTTGGGACTCTTAGAAAATGGAGGCCCTAGATGGTGTCCTCGTGGACCTATGCCCAAGGCCGGCTCTGTAGATGGGCAAAAGCGTATGAAATCGAAGATAGATGGACAATTTTTTTTCTGGTTACCTTAACTCTTTTAGGAGTAGATATACACTCGTTCTAGAGACTTCTTCACCGACATTCCTTTCCTTTAAAATTAATTAACAAACAAAATTACATATTAATGTCATTTGATTTTTATGGCATTTTTTGCAATATCTTCCTAGATTTGTATTAATTTTCTACCAAACGTTTGCAAATTGTTTAAGGCAAGTGCGTAAGAAGACAGAGAAGATAAAACAATTCCTGTAGTTATTTTACCATATATTACTTGTTCACCAATCTTTTTCTTAGAAAATAATTAACAAAAAAAAAAAAAATTATACATTAATGTCATTTGACTTTTATGGTGTGTTTTGTAATATCTTCCTCCATATTAATTTAATTGTTTACCAAAATTAGCAGATTCATTATCATTTCTCGCCGGAGACCACTTTTACCTAAAAAAGTTTTTTTTTTCTTTAATATATATATATTTTAAAGACTGATATACTGATTTTTTATTATCAGTTCGTCCCGACAATAAATATATCAGGACGATGAATGTGAACCACTAGATTTACATACTTTAACTCAGAGTGTATGCATTTGTCAAAACTTCTCCATAATCTATAGTCCACATTCTTCGTCCTGATATATTTATTGTTAGAACTGACAATAAAAAGATTGATATACAGATTTTTTATTATCAGTTCGTCCTTATAATAAATATATCAAGACGAAGAATGTGAACCACTAGATTTACATACTTTGACTCAAAGTGTATGCACTTATCAAAACTTCTCCATAATCTATGGTCCACATTCTTCGTCCTAATATATTTATTGTCAGGACAAACTGACAATAGAAAGACTGTATATATATATATATATATATATGTATATCTATATATATATATATATATATATATATATACATGTATAAGCCATTAAACTTGTTAGATTTGTTAATGGCATATGAACTTTTGAGAAGAATGGATATCACAAAATATTCATCATTCGTGGTTCTTAGCCTACTAATAATCTATCTTTTATCAAACCAGCGTTGGGTGCTTGTTAGTGGTGAAGGTAATGATTTAATTGATTCCACTTGCAAGACAACCGATGATCCAAACCTATGTATGAAGATTTTAAGATCGGATCCTCACAGCTCATGTGCAGATGTCAAAGGCCTTGCCCATATCATGCTTGAAGCAGCATCGGCGTATTGCAATGAAACTTCTGGTCAAATAAAGAAGATGCTAAATGAAACAAAAATTAGTGATCGTCCTGTCGATAAATTTATGAGGGATTGTCTTCGATTGTGTTTAGAGAAGTACAACATCGGTGTAAATAATATCCAAGATGCTATACAAAGGTTAGAGTTGAATGATTATTACAAGGGAATTATCGATACTCAGGCATCAGTGAATGTTGCTATCACTTGCGAAGAAGGATTTTCACGGAGTCCAGTAAAACTAAAGTCACCTCTAACGGATAGGTATTACCATTTCGACAAACTCTGTGAAATATCTATGGATATTTTAACTGAGCTTCGTTGATTTCTTTGATTTTCCCTTTATGTATTCTCCACAAGAATAAATAAATACATCTTCTATCATGTCAACCGTATCATTTGTTTTGCAATTGTTTGTTTAAGTAGATACCGTTGTGTGGGTCAGATGGTCTATTTGGACTTGACAAAATGTGTACATAGAATTTTAAAAGAGTGTAAATATCACTTCTCTTGTTTCGATCCGATCTGATCTGAACAATCTTAAACCTGAAGCTCTATCCGATTCAAAAACCGAATAAGCTTTAGAATTTTGTTTCGGCCTGATCCTTTTGACTCCTCTATTCCTAACCAGCAACAACTTCTCTCTACTTTCTCTTCGAATTTGTCTCACCATCAGAATCACCTAGCTTTATCAAAATTAAAAAAATTAAAAAAAATTAGAAATTTAAGCCCATCGTCACATCTTTGAAGTGCCAAATCTGAATCGAATTAAAGTGGCATCACACATAACACATGGCAAGAACGTTCCCACACCTTTGTTTAATCTTTTAAACCATATCTTAACCCAAAGGTCAACAAACTGTGTATATATTTATTTAGAATAATGCTAGACATCTAAATTTTTTTTTTTCTCAAATTCTATCACAAATGATATGGCAAGTGAGGTGTCAACATCACAACTGTTACCACATGATGCTGACACCTCACGTGCCACATCATTTGAGACAAAATTTAGGAAAAAAAATTAGGATGTCTAGCATTACTCATTTACTTATTCTAGAATAAGGTTAGTCCAGTGGCACGTACTACTGTTTTTTTGTTTTTGTTTTATTTATGAATAATGCTATTTTACCTAAATTTGGTGTTCAAATGATGTGGCATCCTTGTAGGCATTGCCACATCATTCATTAATTTTAATGAATTAAAACTTGATATTTTAACCCTTCTATTATCATTAATCATAGACTAATTCCTCTAAAATTGAAAATTAATATCAACCCAAAAATTATAAAAGAGTAATGCTACATTGCCCAAATTTGGTGCCAAAATCTGATGCCCAAATGATGTGGCAACACTCTGGGCCATTCATTTAAATTGTATTAGATTTGCATGAATCAAAATCTGATGCCCACATCATGTGGCAACACTCTGGGCCATTCATTTAATTCATGCAAATCTAATACAATTTAAATGAATGACTCAGAGTGTTGCCACATCATCTGGACACCAAATTTGGACAATGTAGCATTATTGATTATAAAAATCAAATCAAATCAGGATATTTCTCTTTCAAAAAAAAAAAAAAACAATAATGCTACATGTGAAGGTTTAAGAAACTTTTTTAACGAATTGCAGGATTCTGAAGTCCCTCAAGTTATACATGGGAAGGTTGAAGAAACTTTTTTTGATAGTGGACTTTTGGATCCTTTCTATCAAATTGATGGACAGTGGAATAACATGAATAATACAACCAATTTGCAGGTATTTTTATTTAAATATTTTTTGATATAATAATTAAGGCTTATAATATTATTTTACATAAAATTTATATAATACACTTATTTTTTCTAAACAAAAAAACGTTTTTTTCATTCAAATCACATAATACTAGAGAGAGGTTCTCTGCCTTCTCTCTAGTCACCGACCCCGAACCCAACCTCTCCTCCGGTTTCGACGCTCAGTTCCACTGCCGGTTTCTTGCTGTGGCAGCGGGAGTCGGCGGCGATGTCGCCTCTCCGGGCGATCTCCTCCTTCTCGCTGAGTCTCCCCGGTCCGATCGGAGCTTGTTGCGGCTGCTACGACGGCCCTGGTGTCGTCTGGCCGTCCCTCTCGCGTCACCGGGAGGGTCCTTTTTCCTCCAGCCGACGCCTGCAGCGGTTAGATCAGCCGATCCGCTCGGATCCGGCCAGATCTAGAGTGGATTTCCGGTGCGCACTGCGACGGTGGCCAGGTGGTTTCGTTAGGCCTGTTCCTCTCCGCCGGACACTCGCCGGCAGCCAAGGAAGCCTGCCTCCTCTGATCGGTGGCGGGCTCAGTCGGTTTGTTTTCAATTTTTTCAATTTTAGTTGATTTCCAGCCTCTCTGTGACGCTGTTTTGTTGTTGTAATCCTCTGTATGAGGTTATTTTGATTTTAGTGATGCTTTTCCTCTTTGTGAGGTTGTTTTGGTGTTTTGGGGCTTTCATCCCCCTTTGTGTGGTTGTGGTGTTCCCCGCCTGTGTGCGGGTGGTTCCCCCGGTTGTGGGGTTGGTTTTCCCCCGGTTGTGGGGTTGGGTTCCCCCGTTTGTGGGGTTATTCTGGGTTAGGCTTGTGTCTTCACAGGCGGTGTCTTCCCCCGTTTGTGGGGTGTTATTTCTGGGCTGTGCTTCTATGTTCTTAGCTGAAGAGTCCCAGCTGTTTGTGCCCTGGAACTGTTTTCCAGGAGTTGTAATCCTTTGGGTTATTCCCACCGACAGATATATTTAATCAAAAAAAATATATATAATACACTTACTTTATTGAATTATAGGATTCAGAATTCCCTCAAGTTCTACATGAAAATCTTGAAGAAACTGTATTTCATAGAGGACTTTTTGATCCTTTGTATCAAGTTGATGAACAGTATATATCTCAGTTACAGGTAATTTTTATTTGTTTGTTATAATATTTATGGATTATAAATTTTATTATTCATGTTGGCTCATTGTTTGCTATTAATCGCAAGAACACAAACATTCATCACAGAGAGATATCTCAAGCAGAAGTCACATACGAACGTTTTTTTCTTTTCGATTTCTCTTCAACTTAAGATTGACATGTACTTTTCTATGGAATTCTTAAATGTTAAATCTACTAAAATTGTTGATTAATGTCATTACTATGATCGTTTTTAATTAATAATATTTGATATATTCAAGTCTGGATGATTTTCAATTTTCTATTTTCTTAAGAAGAAATGTTGTTTATTTCACTTGATCTCTTAAAACCATTAATACCGTAATAGCATTAATATGTTTCTTGGTCTAACTATGACCATATTTAAATCAATATTTCCAATTCATTGAACATTAAAAACAGATATGAATCGGTGAAATTGTGTGTTAATTTTTGGGTCATTTTCCCTGTTGTTATATATCTTGTTGAGATTTTATTAGAAGTACTCGTCCCTTGTGTGCGCAGGCACTACTTTGTGTTTAATCAGTACTATAATTTTCATCGAAACTAGAGTAATTCAATCGCAGACAAATAGGACTGAGGGTATTACGGGAACTTGAAATATTTGGCTTGCCCTAGCCGCCGCCGTCCTTCACCTTCCAAGTTCCAGTCCGATCTAGACTGGCCGTCGACACCCAAGCCTCTCCACCTCCGTCGCCGACCTCGATCGCACCTAGTCACCGTCGCACCGTTCGCACTCCGTCGCACGTCACGTCGCTGCTCCGACCTCGATCGCACTTCTCCAGCCAGCTCCGTCGCACCGACCGCACCTCACACCAGTCCCGTCGCACTTCAGTCATCCGTCCGGCCAGATCCCGTCCAGATTTCAGCCGCCTCTCCACCAAGTCTTGCTTCCGCTGCTGCTCTCTCGCTCACCTGCAGTTTTTTCTCCTTTTCTTTTGCTGAGATGAATTTCGGATGTTTGCAACATAAAACTTGATTATAATATTGTTGTTTAATCATTCTCTCATGTTTATTTAGACCTATGGCTTCTATGGAGGTATCAGATCTATTTCCAGAGCTTGAACCACGGGATAGAGCCCCTTCAATCCAAACAATCCCTCTCACGGATGGACTTTCGAACCCCAAACCAGTAATGAAATCTTATGCCCAAGCAATCTCCTCCGCCATTGCTCCAGTTACTTCAGCTCCGAAGAAAAAAGGTGATTATGTTGTAGTCAAAGTCAACCTGAAAGCCTACGAAGAACGGTTGAAACTTTGCAGTTACTCTCTTATCGGTCGAGTTGTCTTGTCAAAGGGAGAGGAACCATGGAAGATATTGGCTCTTAAAGAAAAACTTCAATCTATTTGGAAATTGAATTCTCAATGGCGTCTCATCTCTCTTGGACGAGGATTCTTCCAGATTCTTTTGAATTCTGAGGAAGATAAAACACGAGTTTGGGGCATCGGATCACTTCATTTAAAACCTGGAATTCTAAGGCTGCAACCATGGACTCAGAATTTTAATCCAAACACACAGCGCATGACTAATGCTCAAATATGGGTGCGGTTTTACGATTTACCTTGGGAGTTTTGGCATCCTCAAATTCTTTCAGATATGGCACGTGGGATCGGAATTCCTCTAAAGTTTGACAAAGCTACCCTAGAGGGTGATTATGGCCACTTCGCTCGCATGCTGATTGATGTTGACCTTTCTAAGCCTTTGCCTGATTCCATCATGATAGAGGTTGGGGAAGATTGTTTGTTTCCGACTCTTTACTTTGAGAATATTCCAAATTTTTGCTCAGTTTGTTGTTCTATTGGTCATTCGGCCGCCTCATGTCACCATGCGGCCCGCTTTACAGGGAATGTCACCAACAAGCCAAAAGACAAAAATCCGGAAAGAGGAAGATCTAGAATTAGACAAGAGTACAGACCGAAACATAAGTCAAGAGATGTTCCGACCTCTCGAGTCTTTGAGACTATCAAATCGGGTATTAATGCCATTACAACTAAATCCGATGAAGCTGCAATCTCTCCAAACAAGACAACTTTAGACCCGGCTGCCTCTTCTAGTTCTCTCAGGCCAATCATTCCCATTAGACAAGAGGAGACATTGAAAAACGCTGTTTATTTGAATGACTCCACAAACCCTTTACACACTAATCATGTAGTTACTGATGCCATGACAGATTCTGTTATTGCTCATATGGAGGATCCTCCCATAATCGAGCCACTTTTGCACACTCTTGAGGGTGAAGTGGTTCTGACACTGATAGTGAAGGCACCGAATCAGACTTCAGCCATCCCACAGATTTAGACATCATAGGTATTCAAGGTGGAGTCTCTTGGGCAGAACAATTGGAAGATTCAGGTTGGAAGGAGGTTACCGCTAAAAAAGGTAAGAAGAATAAAAAACAGGTTGCCAGTGTTGTTTCGCCCAAAACTAGGGCTGCTAAAACTAAATTATTACATAAATGATTGTCCTTTATTGGAACTGTAGAGGTATTGCAAACAGTGATACCCAACGTACTTTGAAAGATTTCTGTTCTCGTCATAAACCGAATTTTGTTTGCATTGTTGAACCGTTGTGTGCTTTTGATTCAATTTCTTCTACTTTTTGGCACTCTATGGGGTTACACTTTATTGGTTCTAATGCTAGAGGTACTCCTAGTATGTGGATTTTTGGGTCTACTGCTTTTCAGGATGCTACTATTGTTCTGTCTCACTCTCAACATGTTACCGTTTCTGCTAATTTTTATGGGATTGTCCATCGGATCTCTTTTGTTTATGCCAGTGTGAACTACATCACCCATAGATCTCTTTGGAACTCTCTTATGGACATTGCTGGTTCAGATGATCCGTGGCTTGTGCTTGGGGATTTCAACTCGGTTCTAGGTGCTCATGAGACTACTGGTAATGTTTCTACTATCTCCTGTGATGATTTTCGTGCTGCTTTAACGGTCTGTGATCTTGCTGACATTAAAACGAAAGGAGTTTTTCATACCCGGATAGGCCGAGGTAGGCGTGGTATGGTTCTTTCTCGATTAGACAGAGTTGTATGCTCTCATTCTTTTCTAGCCTCTTGGTCACAGATATCCTGTGTTACCTTGCCTAGATCTCATTCAGATCATCACCCTTTATTGGTTTCTTGTTCTGTGGGCATTTCACCGGGTCCACGGCCCTTCAGGTTTCAAGGTATGTGGGTTTCTCATCCCTCCTTTCTTAATTTGGTTAGATCGGTTTGGTCTTCTCCTATTACTGGGAGTGGTACTGGGATTGTTGTTCAGAAATTGAAGCTGTTGAAAATGGCTTTGCAGAGGTGGAATTGGGAGGTGTTTGGAGATATTGCCTTGAATGTCACTAAGGCTAATGAGAAGGTGATGCTTATTCAGGGCAGGATTGGTTCTGAAGGCTTTTCAGACGATCTTTTTCATCTTGAGACTGCCGCTCTTGCAGATTTGGATAGTGTTCTAAAACAACAGGAGATTTTTTTGAAAGAGAAAAGTAGAGTCAGGTGGCTTGCTGAGGGTGATCGGAACTCTAAATTTTTTCATTCTCTGTTGAAGCGTAGAGGGGGAAATAAGCCCCTTTCCTCTATTCAAATTGGTGAGAATATTTCTTATGATCCTGCTGAAATTGGTGAGCACGTTTCCTCTTTTTATCAACATCTCTTTTCGGATCCTGGCAACGAAAGTTCGGACTTCTCTTTGATTAGAGAGCATGTGCCTTCATTGGTTACTGTTGATGAGAATGCTTCAATTCTCCGGGTTCCCTCTTTTGATGAAGTGAGGAGTACGGTTTTTTTCCATGGACCCTCTGAGTGCTCCTGGTCCTGATGGTTTCTCGGGCAATTTTTATTCTCATTGTTGGGAAATTGTGGGACATGATGTGGTTATAGCTGTGCAGGAATGTTTTCACACTGGTTAAGTTTTTCCGAGTTTGAATTCTAATTTCTTGGTCCTTATTCCGAAGACTTCAAATGCTCTCTTGATCGATCAGTTTCGCCCGATTGCTCTTGGTAATTTCCTGTTTAAGGTTATTACTAAGATTATTGCTGACCGCTTGGCAGAAATTTGCTCCCGCATCATCTCTCCTAATCAATTTGGTTTCATTAGGGGTCGTCAAATTGGAGACTGTATTGCTGGTGCTTCTGAATGTTTTAATGTGTTGAATAATGGTAGTCGCGGTGGGCACTTGGCTTTAAAAATAGATATTCGTAAGGATTTTGATTCCATTAGTTGGCCTTTTCTCTTCGAAGTCCTTCGGTGTTTTGGCTTCTCTGAGAATTTTGTTGGTTGGGTTGCGGCTATTTTTGATTCTGCTAGGATCTCAGTTCTTATTAATGGTTCCCCTCAGGGCTATTTCCCCTGTTCGCGTGGTGTGCGGCAAGGTGATCCTCTCTCCCCCCTGCTTTTTTGTTTGGCGGAAGATTTTTGAGCTGATACCTTACGCATTTAGTAGACTCGGGCTCTCTAACTTCTATCTCTTCTCTGGTTGGGATGCGTGCCCCTTCGCATTTTCTTTATGCGGATGATGTTATCCTCTTTTGCCGGGCTTCTCCTCAGAATTTATGAGTGATTTTAGATACTTTTGCTCTGTATGGCTCTCTCTTGGGTCAGCGACTTAATTGGGAAAAATCTTCCATATTTTTGGTAAAAACATCTCTGGGCCTCGAATTACTAATTTTCTCTCAATGTCTAGGATGCGCAAGGGTGGTGATTCAATGACTTATCTAGGGGTCCCTTTTTTCGTTGGTGCGCCTAAACGTCGATGGTTGATCCCATGGGCTGATAAAATTAAAAGTAAGTTGGAATCATGGAAGGGTTTCTCTCTTTCAATGGTAGGTAGGTTATGTCTTATTAATTCAGTGATTACGGGTTCCTTCTTGCATTCATTTCAAGTTTATCGTTGGCCTTCATCTCTTTTGAAAGATTTAAATGCTGCTGTTCGAATTTTTTTTTGGACTGGTTCGACCGATGGTCGTAAATATGTTCAAGTTGCTTGGAAATCTTGCTGCAGGCCTAAAGATAGTGGTGGCATTGGTGTTAAAGACCTTGGTATTCTTAACAAGGCCATGCTTAAGAAGTTCACTTGGAGGTTGTTGACTGAGGAGTCCTTCGTATTCACATATCTTCGGGCTCGGTTTTTTACCCAAGATCACAGACCTAGAACATGGTATGTTGTTTCTTCTGTTTGGCCAGGCCTAAAATTGCATTATACTCCCCTGATGATTGAGTCTAGGTGGTTGGTTGGTTGGTCGGGTCGTCACTCTAAGGTTCGTTTCTGGACGGATAACTGGTTGGGAGATCCGTTGATTGACCTGGTTGAAGATAGGTTTTCGTTACAGCCTCCGCTGGATTCTGTTGTGGGTGATATTTACTCTGTTACTATGGGTTGGGATATTCCCGTTTCTTTTAAAGCTTCTCACCCAGTTGTTGCTTTTGAGATTGAGAAGGTGGTGGTTAACACTGACCCAGATTCGTTAGTTTGGACATGTTCCTTGGATGGTATTGTTTCTTGTAAATCTGCTTATGATTCTCTTTTTGAGGTTAGGAGTCCTGTTTTTTTGGGGTAAGCAGATTTGGGCGTCTTTTATTCCTCCTTCTCGCTCTGTCTTCATTTGGCGATTATTTCATGGTAAGATTCCCACGGACATTGCGTTGCGTGCCAGAGGCTTTATTTCTCCTTCTCGTTGTCGGTTTTGTTGTGCTGCAGAGGAAGACTTAAGGCATCTGTTTCTTGACTGTCATTTTGTTTGTGGGTTGTGGGAAGCTGTTTCCTCTACTTTTGGCCATAAGCTTAAGTTGGATGGTACTTGTTTAGACCTTTGGCAAGAGGCTATGAGGGTTATCTTTAGCACTCAAATGAAAGCTCTTTGGCGGGTTTCTATCATCACGGTTTTCTGGGTGGTGTGGTTCCTCCAGAATCAAGCTACTTTTGAGGGTGGCAAGCCTGTTTTTACCGATGCTCTTTCCTTGATTTGGCGTTCCGTTCGCGAGGCAGACTTCCTTCAGTCTGGTACTATGAAGAATTCAGTGGATGAGCTTCAGACTCTTCATCGGCTTCATGTCTCTGGTCGTCCTCCCAAGGCTCCTCGCATTTTAGAGGTTAATTGGCGGCCTCCCCCGCCGGGTTGTCTTAAGGTTAACACGGACGGGGCTGCTTTTGGTAGTCCTGGTCTTGCTGGTTGTGCAGGGGTTTTCCGCACATGCAGGGGTTTCGTTAAAGGTTGTTTTGCTATTCCTCTTGGTGTCTGCTTTGCTTTTGAAGCTGAATTGGCTGCTACCGTTCACGCTATTGATTATGCTTGGACTTTTAGCTGGAGTCGGTTATGGTTGGAGAGCGATTCGACTTTTGTAGTGAATATCCTTCGTTCTAGGTCTCGTAAGGTTCCTTGGCGTTGGCGCCCCGCTTGGGATAGGTGTTTGAGCTTAATCTCTCAAATGGACTTTGTTGTCACTCATATTTATCGGGAAGGTAACCAAGTTGCAGATAGTTTAGCTTCCAGAAGCCCCAGTATTGTCTCTCCTACATGGTGGTGGACCGCTCCGAGTTTTTGCAATCCTTTTATTTTCAATGATTTTTGTTGCAGACCTTCTTTTAGGTTTTGTTAATCTGTTTTCTTTTTTTGTTTTCCGTTCTCTTTTGTTCTCTTTCTTTTTATTTAATAAAATGTTGGGATGGTCCCCAACAACCTTATCAAAAAAAAAATATATCTTGTTGATGTTAACAGATCACTGGTATAAGCTTCAACGAAAATAATAAACAGATATGTCATGTGCAGGCTATAAACACACACACTTTAATCCAAAAGTATTTGACTAAAGGTGAGGTATGATATGGTAATTAAGTGTCATACACTATGATTATCATTGTTCTGTGCAGACGTATTTTCTTAATTTTTAATCCGGAAGTATTTGACTTTAGGTGAGGCGCGACATAGCTTCCTCTGAAAAGAAAAAGGTTTATCAGTAATACTTTCTATAATTCTGGGGTTGATTTGTACCTTGGCAATGATTCTGACAAGAGCGATTGTATAAATTTTGATTATTTGATTTCTCTGTATTCAAATTGGAAGATTGAGATTATTGGATTTTAGGGTTTTAGAAATAATCCTAAATTGTGAAGAGTTTTAATTCAAGATATATCGTGTTTTTTTTTTTTTTTTTTTTTTTTTTTTTTTTTTTTTTTTTTAAAGAGAAATATCCTGATTTGATTTTTATAATTTTGGGTTGATATTAATTTTCAATTTTAGAGGAATTAGTCTATGATTAATGATAATAGAAGGGTTAAAATATCAAGTTTTAATTCATTAAAATTAATGAATGATGTGGCAATGTCTACAAGGATGCCACATCATTTAGACACCAAATTTGGATAAATGAGCATTACTCTTTAAAGAATTAAAGCATTGTTTCTCAGCTCAATAAAATCTAGAAATTTCAAGAAGGATCCCAAAATAAAGTGCAAGAGAAGAAAGGCCTTCTCTTATTACTTTTTGAATTCGGCTTTCTCTTATTAGACAAGAAAAACCTCATTTCATTAATGTTTTAAATTATGAAATTCCTTAGAAGGGGAAGTAGCTAACTTGAAATTCCCTATCAACTGTGAATAAAACTCAAAGTTGTGAGCTCCAAAAGTGATAAGGTAAATAAAGATTCAAATTCGAGATTGGGAGAGGAAAGATTCAAACAATGATGAGGCAGGTAGATATCACAAAGGATGCACAGGTGGAAGATTACTGAATTCTCCCGCATTTTTTTTTTTTTTTTGTTGTGAAAATGAGTTTTCCCAGTTATGATTTGGGTTTTTGTTTTTAATTTGATATTTTTAATTAAAATTTCGAAAAAGTAAAAAAGTTATAAGAAATTTTTATATTTTGAATTAAAATATTAATAATTTAAGAGTAATACTATAATTTTGAAAATATGTAAATTTGGACCAATGTGCAAATATAGTCACTCAGTTACTTGCTCCTTCCATTAACCTTTTTAAAAGTCTCAGACTTGTGATTTGGGCTAACTTTTGGCCCATCTATAAATTAAGAAATCTAATTTGTGCATTAACTTTTGGTGCAAATATCGTTCACGTACTGTCGCCAATGGCAAGCTTTGAGGAATTCAGGCTTCCTTTGAGGAGATCTGTCATTAGAAGATATCACCAAATCTTTTGAGATATATATATATTATAAAAAAAATTCTTTTTTTTTTTTTTTCAAGATAACTTTGTTTTATTTTTTATTTAAAAAAAATATTTGAGTGACATGGCATTTTTCTGTTGGACACAATGAATTTGTATTATTAACACTTAGGGGTAATTTTGACATTTCATAATAGTTGACTGGTCAACCATTAACTCTAACGGTCAAAAGGCTAATTAAGGGTAGTTTTCTGTAATTTTTGCAAAAGTATGATGTAATTGTATATAAACCAAAGTTTAGGGGACTTTATTGCAATTTTCTAAAAAATAAAGGTAAAAAAAAAAAACTTAAGAGTGAAACGGCTGCGTTTAGTTACATACAAGCCTATAAAAGCATATTTATCTTTTGCGTTTAGAAAAATCTCATTCATGACTACAACATTTTCTCTTTGAAAAAAAAGCTTGACCACAAATTTCGTTTTCGTTTTATACTTGAGATTTTCCGATGGGAGAAGGTTCAAGCTCCACTTCTAGTCCTCCTTTAAAGCGACTTTGTCCATAGAGCAAGAACCCAGTGCGAATCTTGAAGATGCGCCACCGGTTGCGATAGAGCAAGTCCCGGCGCAAGAACCCAGTGTGAACGTTGAAGATAAGCCACCGATTGCGGCAGAGCAAGTCCCAACGCAAGAGCCCAAAGTGAAGGTTGAAGGTGCGCCACCAGCTAGGGGCACAAGTGGTGGTTGCTATAGAAGTTTGGCGGGCTAGAGATCTTTATGGATACTTTCAGTCTTTTAGGACGAGATATGGCAGCGGCAACTGTACTCGGTTACTACGTGACATAATTCATTTCTACCAATATGATAATCCACATCTCATGCCGATTTAATTATCTCCAATATCTCACAGCTATATATTATATTTTGATAATGCTCTATATTATATTTTGATTGTATTGCATTATATTTTGTTAATAAAAAGAATATAATATTTCCTTTAAAAAATTAATAATTTATTTTAAATATCCTTAACTTGAATAAATACATTTATATTTTTATTGATAAAAATATTTAAATAAATTACTAAAAATAAGATAAATAGTATTATTATAAATAAAATAAATATTTCCAATATAATAAAAATTATAACAAAGTTAAGAGCATAACACACTTTCTTTTTTCATCAAAATCCCATATTTAACTCCTATTAAAATTCCAAAATTCCATATTTTCTTTAAAAAAATTTCTTTTTAAAAATAAGGTGAAACAAAAAAAATCAAGATAAAGAGTTTTGGTGGCATGTGTTGTACATCTAAGAAAAAAAGAGCAAAAGGGGTAGAAAAAATTTAGAAAAAAATAAAAGGAAGAAAAGAAATATAAAAAGAAAGAGAATATAAAAAGAGTAAGGTGTTGATATTTGTTGAAAAGAAAAAGAAAGAAAGAAATAAAAAAGAAAAAGTCAAAGGTTTAGTCCAATAGAACCTAATACCACCAATTATTGTGTGATAGATAATACAATGTTCAATGTATTAGACACCCAACCTTGTTGTATTATATTATTTTAATATATTTTAACTGTCTAATACAATACAATATATAGTAAATTGGTAATAAATATGTCTATAAACCATAGCGTATTTTATTTCGAAGGAAAACCTTGATGAATTTTGTTCTAGAGGAAAATTTGGTTGGCTCTATGGTTGTATTTCGAAACAGTGAAGGTCACAGGTCAAGTCATGGCCTCTTATATCCAATTAAGTTAGTGCTAATTTGACACCATAGGTGTCTAAATCCTTAGTCATTCACAAATAGTTATGTAAGAAAAAAAAAATTGACTTTATAATAGAATTAGGGTTTAATTATCATAAGCTTTTTTTTTCAAAAAAAAAGAAGTTAAAGGGTTAAATATATATTTAAGATAAGATGGGTGTAATTATTGGGTGTAAATAATATTTGATTGATTGTTAATTAAAATAATTTGTCCATATTAGTCATTTAATGTGTGGAAATTTTTATAATTAAAATTATTAATAAAAAATAGGTGTGTAAATCATATTTGTGGGTGAAAATATCGGTACGCTTTACAAAATTATAAAATTATTTTTTGTTTTAAATTTTTGGGTTTTTAGCAAAATTACCCTATTTTAGGGATTGAATTGCAAATCTACCCTAAAACCCAAATTAGTTGCAAAAATGCCCTGAAATGACCAGAATGCCCTTATTTTAAAAAAAATCCAATTTGATTGATTGCCCTAACAGTTCCCAAACCATCAGCCTCCCTAACCCGATAATTCCCTCGCCCGATACCCACCTGTCCCGACCAGTTGCCCGATACCTCGCCGTTGAGTTGCCGTCGAGTTGCCTCGCGTTGCCCGTCCCGCCAGCCGCCTGCCGTGAGTTCTCCTACTAGCAACAGTTGTTGATCGATGATAAACAAGTTCTTCGTCGGCGAGATTTGACGCCATCGTCTCCGTCAATAGGACACCGACGTCGTCGCCGGCCTCTTTCTCAGTCGTCGATCTGACCTACATCGCCGATTTGGTTGTTTCCTTCAAAGTTTTCTAGTTATTTGAATGTCATGAACAGTTGTTAATTGTTTAATTCATTTGAATGTTTAGTTATTTCCAGTTAATTAGTTGTTAATTGTTTAATTCAAACTTTTCCCATTCCGTTTAATTGTTTTGTACAATAGATTCGAGTAAAAACCCCTCTCCAATCCTCTCCTTTGATTGAAATTGAACAGTTAGGGTTGAGGGATTTTGATTTTGTGCGTAAAAATGATGTAGTTGACTTGATTGATGCTTGCATGTGCTATTGATTGTAGAAGATGAATTTAGTTTAACCATTATGCTTGCATGTGGTTCATTTTTTCTTGGGTTTCTAATGCCCTGCTGCGTTGGTTTTCTTTTGTTGTTGTGCTGTGCTTTCTGCAGCAGCTCTTGTTGTGGAGTAGCGTGTGAGGTCTGTACTGTTTTGAGGAGGGTTGTGTTTTGTTGGGTGGGTGGATTTTGGCCGCTGTGGTAGGTGTGGGTGATGAAAGTGAAGTTGTTTTGAAAGTTTGAATTGGCCACACTCAATTGTGCCTGCTTTCAAATATGATTGCTGCTGGGTTTCATCTTGAGTTTAATTTGGTTAATATGTGGTGGAGTTGGTTGCATCAAAGGGATTTGGCAACTCCTTGTGTGGATGAAATGAAGATATTGTAGATTATAGTTTTATGGTTTTAAATATGTTTTTGTGCTTTCTTGTTTTGTCGACTTCTTAGCCCGTTTTATGGTGGTCTGGTGTTCCTTCAGTTGTTATGTTCTGCTTGGCTCTCTGTCTCTTGGAGCCTTTTATCAATAAATTTGCTGTTTTAAAAAAAAATGTGCTATTGTTGTGCTGTGCTTTCTGCTACAGCTCTTGTAACCATGTGCTATTGTCCAAAACCATGTGCTATTGTTGTGATGTGCTTTCTGCTGCAGCTCTTGGTTTTCCTTTGGTTCGTTTTTTCTTGGGTTCGTTTTTAACCATGTGCTATTGTTGTATGTTTGGCCTTTGGCTTGGTGTTTTGCCTTTAATATACTATGCCTTCCAAAAAAAAGATAGTTTATCATGACTACTTTGTGAATCCCTTCATGCACATTTTTATGAATAAATAATTGTTGGATGTAAAAGCAATCATTTTTTGTTATGTTCCATCTTGTATCTGTATCTCGAAAATTCCTTTGTGATATGCATGAGAGATAGATTAATAAAGATTAATAATAATTCCGTCTTGTGTCTTGTATTATTACTAAAGATTAATAATAATAAAGAGAGATAGATAGAAGAAGAAGACAAACGCAATATTGAATATATAGCCAAAGCATTTGACAAAGGATAGAAAAATTATCTTTGTCTTCTACTGTTGACAGCTTCTGGCTTGATTATGGTCATAGCAGATTGCCATGGTTCAGACTTAGGAGGTTGCGCTGGTTTCTTTAATGTATTTCCTTAAATAAAAAAAATAAATAAAGTGAACCACAGAAAGCTAATTATCCAATAATCCAAATCTCTCTAAAAAAATAAATCCAAAGAAAAGATAAGAGTATTTATTAGCTCTAATTATATATATATATATATATCAGAAGAAGCTAAAAACAAAAGTTACATTTCCTGGAGAGTCTAGAGTTCTAACCGTGGGTTCGAAAACTACTAACGAATCTATACCCGGAGCATGATTGAAGCTGGATGGATCAAAGAGTTCTAGAATAATTAACCTAATCCTAAAATCTATATCAGCAAACAATAAAACAACAAAAATGATTCATCCGATATGCATCAAAGAGACATAAGTATGGCAATTTGTAATTTTTATCCATGCTGATGACTTGATTATTTCTTCCTTTGTTTATATATATATATTTGCTCCCAAAAGATGGTATTGAATTTTAATCAGTAACATATGTATGTAAATTCCTACCCTCTAAATTAATGGATCACATTAAAAATTACCCATTGCAATTCAAGCTTTGCATAAAAAAAGAAATGAATCAAAGACCAATAAAAGAGAACTCATCTGGAAGACTAATCTGTTTTCCTATCTCATCCACGATAATCATTGGCAGAGATATATTGAACCTAGACAAAAATATTTATGGGTGTGTATTTGTCATGTCTCGCATTTGTCATTCAAGTAACATGAACCAAAGATGTAATATTTATTTTTATACATTTTTAGAAAATTTGTTTTAACAACATGCTTATTATGGAATGTCTGTAGGTTGATAATCATGAGTGGGAACAAATTACTTGAATCCCTCAAGATTAAGGAATGTGATCGTTTTCCTTCTCGAGTTAGTGGGCATTGTAATTGGGAGAGTATAAGGCTTATTAAGTCGCATCTTACACCAACACAAATCAAGTTGTTTAAAGCGACATGTTTTGGTCATTTTTTGGATGTGAGCGATATGGTGTTGTCTGGGCAATTTTGCCACCATATCTTGCTTAGGGAGTGTCATATTAAGAATGTCGATAATAATGCATCTTCTTTATGGTACCATGTTGGCAACGGGTTGATACTGTTTAGTCCAGTGGAATTTAATTTGGTTTGTGGGCTAGCCTTTGCAGAATACTCCGAATCCACATCAGAGCTTTTCAAACAAACAAATAGTAGACTCCGTCGAACCTACTTCCAAGGTAGTAAAGTGAAGGTTAAAATGATTGTTGATTGGTTTAGGAATTTAGGTCCAAATAATAAAATTAGTGATGATGATGTTGTGAAGTTGGCGTTAATACTTTTGTTGGAGATGACGTTGGTTGGGAAGGACGATAGGACTAGCATTCTATATTGGGCATTAGAATTAGTTGATGACTTAGAGGCTTTTAATAAGTTTCCGTGGGGTTTATTCATATACGCGAGGACATTTAACTCCCTTTCTACTTGTCTTCATGGCCGTGATGATAAATTCAAGATTAAGTTCAATGATGATAAGTTGGAGGAGAATGTCGATGGTCCAGTTAGACGGAAAGGGGAGAAGTACAACGTTTATGGGTTTCTGACGGCCTTTCAGGTGATGCCTGTTAATTGATGAACTTGAATAAAAAACATTTTAGACAATATGCATGCTTCCATGCACTAACTTAACCATCATTTTTTCTTCATTTTCAGGTGTGGGCGGTCGAAGCAATACCAAAATGGGTCACACTTGGGTACGCCATTCGAGTGAACAATGTCGCCCCCAGAATTTTGAATTGGCAATGCACAGGAACTCTCTCATATGCAGATATTCTGAAAACCCTATTTAAATTTAAAAACGTAAGTCTTGAATATTGTTGTTTTAGATAAAATTATTTGGATTTGTTATTTTTTAGGGATTATACCATAATAATATATTTTGAAAAAATTTATTCAGATAACCATATACAGAACTCTTGGCCCTACTGATGAAGAAACAAGGATGCCGTATTGGACGGGTGTGGATAAACTGAAACATGTATCACCTGATGTTGATGGTTGTGTCGGTGAGGATGATGTTGAGGATGGTTTTCAGGATGATGTTCAGGATGACGTAGATGATGTTGCCCATGATGATATTGATGGAGATCATCCAACCAAAACATTTAAAAAAGTTGATGTCGGAGGACAAAAGAAAGGACCGATTACACTTGAGCAGGTTGTCAAAAGGTTGGACGATATGCAAGCACAACAAAATGCTATGCAAGAACAACAAAAAGCCTTACAAAATCAAATGACTTCCATGCAAAATTCAGTGATGGACGAGATGCGAATGGGATTCCTTCGCTTGACGGAGCTTATATGTTTGAACAAAGTGGCTGAAAAGGTATATGTTGTTTTAATTTGTAAATTCCTAAAGTACATAATTGGTTCTAACGTATATGATTTATATTTGATGTAGTTAAATGAAGAAAATACCACCGATTTTAGCCACGATGATTACATCCAAGACTACCAACCTTCGGTTTCCCATGGTGTTAAGTCTCCTGGACTTGTCGTCGTGTCTGAGACAAGTGCAGATGTTACGGAGTTGACAAGACCACCGAAGCTGACCATAAGAGTACCTAGAGATCGTAAGCGGTCCGCCGTTACCGTGAGCCCATACATTGATCCCACGGTGAAGAGGCCTCGGAAACCAAAATTGTCTGAATTCGGAAGTGATACCAAAGTGGATGATGAAATTGTACGTTCAATGCAAGCATGGATAAGTGACAACAAGAATACTTGGTAAGTTAAATAATATATTATTATTGTATTCCCCACTTTGATTTCTTTAACAAGTTTGAAATTGTTGAACCTCTGTAGCATGGACACGGGTTTGCTCGAAGTTAAACCTCCTTGGTTTGAACGGTTGCTATCTCCAGACGGGTGGCTAGATGGAGATGTAAGTTGTACACCGTATATTGCAATTATTTACTCTACTTAATTCATTTTTTGGTAACACATATTTGTTTCATGACAGCATTTAGAGACATATTGTCGTTTAATACGACGGCGTGCCTATTACAATCGTCAGTTATACAAGCAGAACATTGTGTTATTGGATTACACATTTATGGTATTCAAATACATTTTTGACAACAACGTTTTTCATTTTTTTTTTTTCACATTTACCTATTTGAGCTTATATGTTTTGTAGATTAAAATTCAAGGGAGGTGGGCAACTGCAACTAAGGGTGATAAACAATTCAAGCATGAAACCTACCAATGGGACGATACAATGACAGACTACGTTAAGGGAAAATACCCGAAGCATGCTTCTAAACCTTGGCGGACAGTCAACACTGTAAGTAATTTTCAGATTAATATGTTGGCGGACAGACCCCTCTATGAGGACCTTTCAAAAACGTCCCATCAATAACAATGACCGGTCTAATTGAAGATAGAAAACCATCTATACAAGCTTTTAAGCAAAAGAACATATACATGAACCTGTTAGACGAATCTGTGTGGAGGTCTGTAACAGTCCCAGGATTTGCTTGCTCCAACATGTATAAGTAAGATGGCAAAATACTGTATGATTCAACCGGTGTTCCTTGAACCTCTTCTAAGGCAATATGTCTAGCACGGTACCCTTTGTGGTAGTTACAAGAGATGCCAAACTCCCTTTGCATGTCGTGTATAATTTCCTTGGGCTTGTATAAACGGTGATCACGGAATTTCTCCTGTATGTGTTCCCCTATAACTCGTGCACTTGCTTGCCTCTGATGCGGAAATTGTGCTTCTGTTGAACATGTATGCTGATTGTCAAATTTTCTAATCTGAAAATAATCTGAATTGTGAACCTTAGCTGCACGTAGTCGCCAATTGCAATCCTCAACAATGCATCGAACTTGATACCGTGTTGTATCGGACTTGAACACCCTAATCTGGAACCCGTTGGTAAGGGCGTAACTACCTACATGCGATTGTAACTGTTTCTTGCTTGGAAATAATTCACCAACTTCAAGACGCATAGTAACCGGTCTAGGTGCAACTTCACCAGAATTAATAGAATAAAATGCACATGGAGGTGGAACAAGCCTTTGGACATGGGCAAACTGCTCGTCATACCGATTGGGAGCTGCCTCACGATTGTAATTAAACAGTGGTTCTGTTTCATCATGCTCGGGAATATGTTGGTTACTCGTAGTATCTCGAAAATTCAAATGACTATGAGGGGATGTATCAATATTGGCAACTGGTGTCAATCCCTCTCCAATATCATCCAAATGGGCAGCCATGTTACGTACATCAGACCTTTGTAACTCATGCATAGTATTGACATGTAGGTTGTGAGACGACTGAGGTGGTTTAGGTTTCATTTCTGGAGACTCGTGGCCAATTTCCTCAACACTGATGCAAACTAATGGGTCAACATTCTCTCGACGAAGCAACAATGCAACGTCCTCATCATCAACAATCTCAATTGGCATGCTAGGACGAAAAGTTTGTGGAAGAGTTGTCATACTAACCCGATAATAATCTCTATCAATTCCGGTTACATTGTACACTTTATCTAACAACTGATCATAATTAGAATCCCTTGAAAAAGCAAACGCCTTTGCTCTTCGACCTTCATACCAATACTCACCATGATGATTTTTCCACTCTCCACCCCAATTCAAAACCAAATGCACATTCTTCATCCCGTCACTCCTGAAAAATAATTAAAATTTCAATCATTAAAATATTCATTATTTCAAAGAACATAAATGGAAATACACAAAATTAAGCTTGGAAAAAAAAAAAAACATTTTTTTGAAAAACCATCGGGTCGGGGTGGCCCGACGTCGGGCACCCCTGACCTGATGGAAATTCTCATCGGGTCAGGGGTGCCCGACGTCGGGCCACCCCGACCCGATGGTTTTCCAATTTTTTGAAAAACCATCGGGTCGGGGTGGCCCGACGTCGGGCACCCCTGACCCGATGAGAATTTCCATCGGGTCAGGGGTGCCCGACGTCGGGCCACCCCGACCCGATGGTTTTCCAATTTTTTGAAAAACCATCGGGTCGGGGTGGCCCGACGTCGGGCACCCCTGACCCGATGGAAATTCCATCGGGTCAGGGGTGCCCGACGTCGGGCCACCCCGACCCGATGGTTTTTCAAAAAAAAAAAAAAAAAAAAAAAATCGGATTTTAAACACAATTTTGGTTGTTCAAATTTATTTTTTAACAACTAATACTTACCCCTTCAAACAATTCCCCAATTTTTTTAAACTTCAAATATGAAAAGGGAATGTGATGTAAAAAAAAAAAAAAAAGGGGTTTGAAGATGTAGAGAAAAAGATAAAAGGTTAGATGATGTATAGAAAGAAAATAAATGTTAGAAGATGTAGAGAAAAAAAATGGGTTGGATGATGGTAAATTGTTAGTTTTGTTTAAAGGGTTGGTAAATGGTTGGTTGGTGGTTAGTAAATATAATTAATATAGTTAGTAAATAGGGTGTAGTTATGATTAAGGGTATTGTGGTCATTTTAGGGTATTTTTGCAATTAATTTAGGTTTTAGGGTAGATTTGCAATTCGGCCCCTAAAATAGGGCAATTTTGCTAAAAACCCTAAATTTTTTTTCTTTTTGGCTCCTATAATTTTTTATTTTTGTATTTATGGCTTCGCCACTCGTTTCCCTTAAGTTTAATAATTATATGGTCCGAAGTTGATTTGAGCTGAATTAATTTATAGTACCAAACACTGTATTGTATTATTTTAGTACATTTTAATTGTCTAATACAGCAAACACCGTATTAGCTAATACATTATATTTGGTGGTATTATGTTGTATTGTATTAGAAAAAACACTTTTCTTTTCTCTTTTTTTTTCAACAAATATGGATTTTTTTTTGAAATATGTGTTATATTGTTAATATTTTTTTTTTATAATTTCAAAATTATATAGGAAATATTTATTTTATATATAAAAAAATTTATTTATTAAAAAATTTTCAATTAAACTAAATATTTATTGATTTTTATATAAAAATATTTATTGATTTATTCATGGTAAGGATATTTAAAATTAATTATTAACTATTTAAAAAAAATAATATAAAAAAATTTCAATAAAGTCATAGGATAACTTAATACGATATAATACAATGCACCACTAAACACAGGTTTGTATTAATGATAATACAGTGCAATACAATACAATACAATTTAATATAGTACAATACAATCCAATACGGTATGCCAAACGAGCCCATAGACATGACTACTAATCAAGAATGAAAATTTAGATAAATAAAGTTTTATTGGGATGAGAATTAAGAAAGTGACCTTAATTTCTTGGATATAACACAATAATTACGTTTCTTTTTTAGTAGAAATTTAACTTATAATTTATGTGTGAGGTATACGTAACTAGATTTCCAACCATTTTTAGTAAACATAGTTTAATAATATGAATTAAATTTCATTTCCCTCATCAAGATTTCTGATTAGTGAACACGTTAGGGAATCAAATTCTATTGTTAAGATTTAAGAGAATCAAAACAGGAACCTGGTTCCTTAGGTGGGAGGGAATGGATTTTCAATCTGTGTAGAGTTCATGTAACTTGATTAACAATCATTTTTAGTAACAATATTACCACAAATCAATAATTAAATTTTATTTTTCTTAGTAGGATTATCGATTTGTAAACACACTAGAGTTTATTGATATTAATAATGGTAATAAACAACAACAACAACAACAACAAAAAAGAATATCTCTCTTTTAGATATTTCTTATTTGTATATAAATACAAAAAAAAAAAAAAAAAAATACATATTTTAAATATATAATATCAAGAGCTAGCTGCTGGGCTATATTAAAAATTCTTTAAATTTTAATTCGATGAGATATAAATAAATTAATGAACAAATGTTTAAATTGCTCATACATGGACAGAGCATGTTTTTTTTTTTTTTTTTGTTTTTTTTTCCATCAATGTATTGCAATAATTAATAACACAAAATTCTCAAGTGTAGGATATCCCTTATTGTATGAAAAATTGAAAATACGATACATACGTCACAATACTCTCAGGAAATTCACAAAATTCATATCATATAAGGCAAGCTTTACGTTTATTTTACAAGATGGACATCTATGTAATTAAGTTATTATATTTGTGTTGTTTGATTAATATAAGAATTAATTTAATATTTGGGCAGAGAATTGTTAAAATGAAGATTCTATAATGGAGAATGACCAAACTAATTATGAATACTATAATAATTAAAGGGAAAAAAAAAATACACACGAGCCCTTTGCCTTGGTGGCCAGAGTCTGGCTGTGACTCTCTCCCACCAAGGTTCAATCCATGGCCCAAGTGTGTATTTAGGGAATGGTTTCCCTCCACTATGTGGGTGTTGTCCCACCTAAGTGTGTGGTTAGTCTCTCCCCTCTTATGGGAGTTACGTTCCGGGCTGCGTTTGTAGAGCCTTATCTCGCCGGTCCCGGCAGTTGTATGTTATAAAATAAATAAAAAAATAAAAAAAATAAAAAAAGAAGGGAAAAAAAAGGGATATTATTAATTTCCCCCCTAACGCTTCAGTCAACCATCGTTCTACCCCCTTGGTTTTCAGAAATCCCCATTTTCCCCCTTGCCGTCTAATAGACCTTAAAAAGGTGCCATGGTCATTAATATTGAAGGGCAATTCGGTACTTCCATAACATGCTTTAGAAAAAAATAATCAAATAATCAAATAATCAAAAAAAAATTAAAAAATCTCTCTATCTCTCCAGGCAGCCCATTCCATCTTCTCACCATCATCACCATATTCACAAGCAAACACCAAACCACCATCTCTTTCACACAAAACACCGAAGATTAGGTTTTGGTTTCGATTTTGGCGGTTTTGGTGGGGGGTTTTTGGTGGTTTCTGTGGGGATTTCGTTGGCGGTTTTAGTTGGGGTTTGTAGGCGGTTTCGTTGGTGATTTTTGGGTGGGGTTTGGTGGCGACTTCAGGGAGGTTTCTGGGTGATTGATGGTAGTTTCTGGGTGGGATTGGTGATGGTTCAAGGTCACAGGGGGGTTTGGTGTATGAGAGATTTCTGGGTTAGGTGTTGGGAGAGGGTTTTTTTTTTGGGTTTGATTATGGTGTTTATGGGTTGGATTTTGGGGTTTCTAGGTTCGTTTTTGTGGCTGAGGGTTTCTGGGTTTGTTTTGACGGCGGCGGCGGCGTATGGGGGTTCGTCGTCGGCTACGGCATCTGGGGGTTTATCGGCGATGAGGATTTATTGTTTTGTTTTGTTTTGGTGGTGGTTGAGGGCTTTTGTGCCTTATTTTGTTTCTGGTGGTTGTGGGATGATGAAGATGATGATGGTGATGGTCGATGATGATTGATGATGAAAATGGAATGGGCTGCTCGAAGAGATGGAGGTTGTGGTGGTGTACTGGTGTGGATTTGGTGGTGGTTTGGAGGTTGTGCTGGTGTATCGGTGTGGATCTCACCAAATCCTGTTTAAAATTTAATTTTTTGATTTTTTTTTTCATTTATGTTCTTTTAAGTTTTTTTTTTAATATTTAGTATAATTTAAATTTTTAATGATGAGGGTATTTCAGTCTTTCTGTTCACTGTACATGTCAGGCACTAACTTTGTTAACAGTTGATAGACGGTAGGGGGGGAAATGGGGATTTCTGAAAACAGGAGGGGTAAAACGATGATGATTGAAACGTGAGGGGGGGAAAATTAATAATATCCCAAAAAAAAATGACTCATTCTGTATCGAAAGGTCCATTAGGTAATTTACTTTAATCTAAAAACATTATAGAGGAGCCCTCTGAGGCGGCGTTGACAAGCCTTGAAATACAAGTCTTCATCAGATCTCCTTATCTCTCACAGTTCTCTTTCTTTCTTACTTCAAGTCTTCAACAACACTACAACAGTGTTCTCCTTCTCTTTTTGCTCTGGGTTTTGTCTCTCTGTTTTGGTCGATTTTGCTCTGGCCCCGGTTTTGCTCAGATTTTCTCTTGTTGTTTGTGTTTTCGGCCATCTCCCACTGGATTCCGCCCCACGACGCCTAGAAGTATCGGCTACGGAATCGACGAAGCTCTGGAAACTTAAATATGACACCGTCAAAGCCACCAAGAACAGAGCCCACAGGAACATGGTACTGATTTTTAATCAAGTTAGAATCTTGTTTGCTTCTGATTTTTCAAGATTGGATTTTCTTTGTTGATTGATTTGGGCGAGAATTTTGGGTTGAAGAACAGAGAAGAATAATATTGTAATTGCTAAATTGTTGTTGAGTCTGTGGTGAGAATAAGAATACTGAGAACGTTAAATTAATGTTCTCAGAGTTCTCTAATTGTGTTTTTGGAAATCATTCCACCTAACAAGTTTTCGCTGTTTTTGTTACTCAAAAAACAAAAAACGCGTCAAAGAAACATTACCGAACGCGCCCAACAGCTGCCATTTAGTCACCACTCTGGAAAATCTCAATGGAAGAAGGTTCTAGCTCCACCTCCACCTCCGATCCTCCTCAGCAGAAGACAACTCTGTCCACAGATCAATTTTCGGCGCAAGAACCCAGAGCAGTCACTGGAGTTAATCTTGGACTGAAGTCATCGAATCTTCTTGAAGATGTGCCACCGGTTGCTGGAGAGCAAGTCCCGTCACCGATTGTGGCAGGGGCACAAGTGGTGGTTGTGGCAGAGCAAGTCCCACTACCAGTTGCGGCAGCGATAGCAGTGCCAAGAGTAGTTGCCGGAGTTAATCTTGGACTGAAAATGGAAGAAGGTTCAAGCTCCACCTCCGGTCCTCCTCCTTTAAAGCAGCAAAAGACAACTCTGTCCACAGATCAAGTTTCGGCGCAAGAACCCAGAGCAGTCGCTGGAGTTAATCTTGGACTGAAAATGAAAATGGAAGAAGGTTCAAGCTCCACCTCCGGTCCAACTTTAAAGCAGCAAAAGACAACTCTGTCACCTGGTGTGAATCTTGAAGATCCGCCACCAGTGGCAGAGCAAGTGTTTGAAATCGAAGACAACTCAGAAGGGGAATATAGATGTGCAAAAATGAAAATGAAAATGAAAATGGAAGAAGGTTCAAGCTCCACCTCCGGTCCTCCTTTAAAGCAGCAAAAACCCAGAGCAGTCGCCGGAGTTAATCTTGGACTGAAAATGAAAATGGAAGAAGGTTCAAGCTCCACCTCCGGTCCAACTTTAAAGCAGCAAAATACAACTCTGTCTATAGAGCAAGTTCCGGCACAAGAACCTGGTGTGAATCTTGAAGATCCGCCACCAGTGGCAGAGCAAGTGTTTGAAATCGAAGACAACTCAGAATGGGAATATAGATGGGCAAAAATGAAACAAATCGAAGATGGACGGGCAAGAAATCTTGCTGAACACTTTCGCTCTTTTAGGAGGAGAAGATTTACTGGCCTTCCTGCTCTTTCGTCACAACGTGACCTACTCCATTTTCACATAGCAACATCCCTAAACCATCATGTATTTTGTAGAAATTTTGCTAAGAAATGCCATGGTGGTCGACTTTTCCAAATTCTGCATGAGGAATGGCTGCAATATCGTGTGCCAAAAGCTGTGGATGCTGAAGATATTGTGTTAGCGGCAGTCCCGACATTACCTCAAGCACCGTTCCCAAAGGTGACGCCCCTAGCCTCAGTGGTGGTACCTCAAGCTCCATGGGTGGTTGCCAGAGATTTTTATGTATACTTGGAGTCTTTTAATATTAGATATAGCGGTGCTGGTTCTGATCGGACACTACGGGACTTAATACATTTTCATCTGGAAATGTCACAAGACCCTCGTAGTTTCTGTGAGAGCCTTGCTGTGGAAATCTCTGTCGTGGGAGACCGTCAGATATTTTATGATCGACTGCAACGACTTTTGTGGGAGGAATTCGAAGCCTATGGCGCTTATCTAGCTGCTGGACATCCGATTATAGCAGGTCAGGTATTTTTTTATGATGCGAAATATATTTTGTTTTCTGAAGGTGCTTCACTGCTTTGGTTCCACCGAATTGTTGTTTTTTTCCTATAAAATTTGTATCACCTAAATCTCTATCTCTATTTCTCTTCACTGCTTTGGTCTGTTGTGTGTGGTGGGTGAATCGGTTAGGGTATTTGTGTTGAGGATCCTTGTCTCTGTTGTGTGTTGTGTGTGAATTGGTTAGGGTATTTGTGTTGAGGATCCTTGTCTAGATGACCTGCCTTTATCAAATAACTTACATGCCAGGACATTTTACATTTATTAGATAACTTACATTCTGTCTGTGAAAATACTAGTAGATAACTTACGTTTGACCATGTTTTCTGGATGTTTGTTTCTCAAAGTAAAGGTATCGTCACACTAAAATTACGGATTCAATATGTGGGTGACAGTTTTTTACGCTATAATTATTGTACAACCTTAAAATCGTGAACCTGTACATTAGTACTGAATTTACCATTTTACTATTTTAGTATGTCTATATCTAAGAAATCATGGCAATAGTTTCTTATAGATCTCTCACCAATGACAATTTGAATCCATCAAATTCCATTTTTCTTCTTGGCCAACCCCAAATAGCCCTCTTGTCTCCATAGCATTTTTGCTAGCAGAGGAAGTGCTGGATTCGTGTCAATTTGGTATCGAAATGTTTTGTCATTATTTATCATAAAATTTAGAAAACAACAAGCTGCAAATAAGTTAGGTGCACCAACAGCAAAAAACAAAGAAGATTTCTTCTATGGGGTTGGTGACTGGTATTGTATTGGTGATTATTGATGCCACAATAATTTGAAGCTAACTGAACTGGAATTTTTATTCATTTGCAGTTGACTTTGAGAACTGAATTTATCTACTATTACATGGTCAACATATTATACATACAGCAAACTGTATTTATACTCAAAAGCTTGACTATGAACAATAAATAGCATATTTTTTTTCTCAGAGGAGACTTTCTTTGCCTTTGGAGATAAGGTGTCTCTTTTCATCCTAGCTATTCAGAAAACTGTTATCTTGTCCTGCTCGCTCCCAGCTGGACAGCAGGTAACACATCGGTATATGAGGGATGTTAATAAAGCCGTGAAAGAGCTTGCCAAGATTTTCCTAGAGAAAACGGATTTAAATATTATGCTACTGAGTACCGAGGATTTGATTGAAATAACCCTGAAAGTACTCGGCCCGGAAATCCCAGGTTTTATAATGGTATGTGTAATTTCAAGTCTAAATAGATTATATTATTTACATAAAAAAAATGTATTTTCATAACATTTTATATATTTCAGGAAAACTTTCCGTACTTGATGCAGCCGGGGCGGGGATCAGATGAAAAGCAAAATGAGATTGGAAAACCATAGAACACAAAACAAATTAACTTTAATGTTCAGACATGACCGCATCTGTTCTTCTATGATGTTGAAATGCTTTCTAAACCAAAATTCTATGTCTACGACATTGGCATAGAATATCTTGACTCTTTTAAACCTACTTGTCCCTCACTTGTCCCTCGTTTTGCCCGCATGTTAATCATCTATCTCATGTGTTAATATTTTGTAAGATTTGCATGAAACTGCAAAGTTGGAGATTGATAATATCATGATTACTGGTGCACCACTTCTATTCCCTGCTGGCCAGGTAATTTTTGATTTTTTGGTAAAATTTCACATAAGTCCTACCTTTTTAGAGATTTGTTACCTTTATAAATGTTTTTCAAATTTATCATTTTAGTTTTTATTTTTATTTTTTCCAAAACTCATCACTTTAGTCCATTTGACCAAATATGTAAAAGTCAACTATTTTAAAACTTGTGAAAATACATTTTTGCCCTTATTACTGTTTAATTTAGCTAAAATGATTATATTAGTTTTAAATTAAAATGAACAATAATAAAATTCTCAATAATAAAATTTTAAATAAATATATTTAAAAAAATCTTAAATAATTAATAATAAAATCCATTAATTATTATTATTTTTTTTTCATAATGGATATTAATTTAGCTAAAATGATTATCTTAGCTTTAAATGATTTTTTTTTTCATAATTTTTTTTAATCTATTTATTTAAGATTTTATTATTAAGAATTTTTTTTTCAATTTAATTTAAAGTTAAGATAATCATTTTAGCTATATAAAAATCCATTATTAAAAAAATACAAAAATAAGAAAAAATTAATGGATTTTTTAATTATTTATTTAAGCTTTTTTTTTTTTTTTGGTAATATATTTATTTAAGATTTTATTATTGAGAATGTTATTGTTTTTCATTTTAATTTAAAGCTGAGATAATTATTTTAGCTAAATTAAATAGTAATAGGGGTAAAAATGTACTTTCACAGGTTTTAAAATAGTTGACTTTCATATATTTGGTCAAATAAACTAAGATGATAAGTTTTAGAAAAAGTAAAGACTAAAGTGATGAATTTGGAAAGACATTTATAAAGGTGACAAATCACTCAAAAAGGTAGGATGTATGTAAAATTCTGCCTTGTTTTCTAGACTCATTGTTGCATCAGAATGCCCCAATTATTCTTACAATCTTCTGACCTCCGACACTTTTTTATTCCTTGAAGCCGATAGTCTATAATAGAACTTTCTTAAATGAAGAGGTCTCTAGAGAAACTTTCCCATTCAAGTTTAAAAAAAGTAATAGTAATAATAATAAAGAAAAAAGAAAAAAAGAATTGCCCATATAAGCTTGTTTAACTCGTGCAACTCTCTGGCTTTTACCATTGTCAAAAGTCCTCCCCATTTTATTGTTTTTATTTCTTAACATTTGAGAATTAAAAGTATCTAATTTTCAGCTTTGGCGGATTTTGCGTAGTGAAGACAAGGTGCACAGCTTCCTTCACTTTTGCGTAGCAAATTTTTGTTCTCTTCATTTGCATATTATGTACTCATCTGTCTAAATATTTATGTTAAGCTATATTCTTTCCCTCAATTAAAATTGAGTAATGCTAGACATCATATATTTTTTTCCTAAATTCTATCCCAAATGATATGACACGTGAGGTATAAATATCTTATAAATCTTGAGATTTTGTGGTGATTGATGTGATACTGACACCTCATGTGTCATATCATTTGGGATAGAATTTGAAAAAAAAAAAATTGGGACGTCTACCGTTACTTATTAAAATTTTGTATGTCTTTGCAGTTACCTTATACAACTATCACAATCTTTTGATAGGATTTGCCGCCGATTTGACTTAAATTTCTTCATGTAATTTGGATAGCAATCTTGAGGCTTGGGAAGACTATATATGCAACCGCTTGATTATTCCAAATCTAAGGAATGTAATTGATCGTACATAGAGCAACATGATTCTTTTAAGTTTCTTATGCAAAATCTAGTTTATTTATTTCTGGTTTCCGATGCAGGTAATGAAATATAAATTCCCTTCAGAATAGGATATGAAGCACATCAATCGAAAACTGAAATATTGTTGGGGACATAGCTCACATGATGAGTATATTTACATGTTTATTCTAATTCACTGATTTGGCCTCAACCATGCTCTTATTAGATTGCTTGGCAGGAACAAGAAGCAGGAAAAGAAATCGAAACACAAGTTCAGGAGTTCTCATGAAATGCAAAATGCGCCTTCTCTTGCTTAATTTGTATGATCTTACCTTTCTATTTATCAAAACATGAGTTCAGGTTTCGTTCTCTGTTTATGTTCATACACCTACAATGCTCTGCTTACAGGGGAGAAACGTTTTTTAGTTGTCGATGTAGTACTAACTTTGGGTTCTATAAACAGATAAATGGATATGGTGTTTCCATCAAACGTAGGTTCTGATTTGATAGAGATAAGTCTTGCTCGCATGTCTCTGATTTGATAGAGATAAGTTTTTAGTGCAAAATTTTGTATGTGAGAAATTTTGGTATTTTATGTCGCTAGAGAGAAATATGCTTATTTCCATGTATGATGTATGTGCTAAGAGCTCCATCTATGCTCTGCTTACAAGGGAGATAAACGTTTTTTTACTTGTCGATGTAGTACTAACTTCGTCTGATTTGATAGAGAGAGGTCTTGCTCGCATGTCAAAGAAATTATCAAGTTTTTGGTGCAAAATTTTGGATGTGAGAAATTTTAGTATTTTATGTCACTACAGAGAAATATGCTTATTTCCATGTATGATGTATGTGCTAGGAGCTCCACATTTATGCTCTGCTTACAGGGTGGATAAACGTTTTTTTACTTGTCGATGTAGTACTGACTTCGGGTTCTATAAACAGATAAATGGATATGGTGTTTCCATCAAACGCAGGTTCTGATTTGATAGAGAGAGGTCTTGCTCGCATGTCAAAGAAATTATCAAGTTTTTGGTGCAAAATTTTGTATGTGAGAAATTTTGGTATTTTATGTCACTACAGAGATATGCTTATTTCCATGTATGATGTATGTGCTAAGAGCTCCATTTACTTGTCCACGATGTGTATGTATATCCATTCAATAGTTTTTTGAATTTCTGAAAACAGAATTTTCTGAATTTTGCCTGGAGCGAAAAGGATTACCGAAAACTTTGGTTAAAAATAATATCTAGCTTTTATTTTAATTTTTTCTTTTCTACTATGATGTTGAAATACTTTCTAACCAAAATTTTGGTAAAAAAAGATAGGAACAGTCAGATTACTAAACTATGTAATTCTAACTCTAATGTCACATAATTTTCATACTAGACAATAGAAGAAGCAACTAGTTTTAGTCATAATGCATTGACATATTCCGATAACATCGCAAAGAAAATCCTCAAGCATATAGTTTAGAAAGAGAGAGAAATCACCTTAAACTAACAGAGCTAATTGCAAATGACCATTTGATTCCCCAATTTGTGGAACCCATTTGCCCAACCGAATTGAAGATATTGCTTGTAGAAGAACAGGCAATGAGCTAGAAGAATGTTTAAAATGCCCGCATATACCTGAAGTCAGGTTCAGGTTAGCAATGAAACATATTCCGCCAACTATCAAATGAAAAAAAAAAAAAAAAAAAAGCTTACATTTTAATATTCCGGTAAGGGAAGCAAGATGTAGAAGCTGCGGAAATGAACCATCTGTGAGCTTGGATTGATAATGGGAATAGTAGCCACCTTGTGTTGCAAAATTTTCAAAGCAACATCTTTTAAAGAATCGTAAGGCCCAGCCTGCATATCAAAGAAGTCATATACTGCAGTAGTGATTGAAAATTTCCAAACATCAAACCAAAAGATCATTTAACTAAAATTGAAGTTGTATAACTGATCACTAGCAGGAGTATCCGATAAGGAACTTCATACATAATGAAGATTACCGGCAAACGAGTTTTGAACAACCAAAGAATACCTCGGTTGATAGGGATCTTTAAGGATTTTTCACAAGCATGTACATATATGATTAATTTACTTCTATGTATTAACTTTAGCAAATGAAAATTTCACATTAAAATGTGTCATGTATTCACATATAAGCAAATCATCCGGTCAATAAAAGGGTATTTACCACCTTCCAAATTATCCACACAATCAAATGCAGAAATAAGAAAAATACAAAGACTACAGATTCATTTGCATGCCAAAAAAATTCAGCAAGGCATCAGATGAAGCACTCACATGGGCAAGATGTCCAGGATGCGATATACCATTGCCATCAATTTGTCGATTAAGCTGTGATTTCCCATCTTTCCACGCTGATATGGTATGTGTCTCCAATTCTTCTTCCGTCATATTTGATCCATTAGTCCCCAACTGAAATTTAACAGGTTAAAATGTTACGCCAAGTCAAGGAATGCAATTGTGATTACAATTTACAAATGCATGTAGTAGGATGTGGCAGGTTTTATGTGTGCATGTTTGTGTACACATATAGGAATAAGTCTCTGTGTGAATTTCAATGCATTCCAAAAGAGAAATGAGGTGGAAAACCATATAGAACAAAAAATAAACTTCCCCGTTCAGGCATGACATCCACACAAGAAAAGGAATAGGTAGAAAGATATCACCCTTTTATTCTGTCTAAATAGATTTAGCAAATACGGTTTTTGCAAGTCACTCTAAAAATAGTTTCGCTAACCATTCACCCCTTACCAAATAAAAACTATATGTAGTATCATATTTGAACCTGCAGATGGGTCATACAAGATAAAAACATCATTTTTAATTTCATTCTGTACTGGAGTAATGCCCATCCGAATATATAAGCATTTAGCTAGTGTGTGTCTGTTCGAGACTGTATTTCGTCTAACATTATAAATCCTAGCAACTTTAAAGCAATGCAAACATCAACGACTTTTCGTCATCAACTGAATGATCTGTTGTGATGTATGCATTGCACAACTTTTTTCTGAATTACAAATCTAGCTTGCCTCAAAAGTATGGCATTGCAAATAATAACAACAAAATACTTTATTCCGGACCTTGCTTCTTATCAAAATGGTAATATTGATGAAGAAGATGATTATCAAACCTCTCCCAGAATCAAGATGAAGTCCAATGCACTAAGAACTCCAACAAACTGGCCCTTGCAAAAATCCCACAGAGGAGCCACGGGAATTCCCTGCAAGTAACTTGAATCAGAAAAGATGCACATTTGTGCTTACAACAAGCAATATGTATACATATCAGAATCCAACAAAAGGAATTAATATATCCGGATAAACTACGTGGTAAATTATCTTTAAAAAAAAAATAGTTCCAATCAATAAAAGGGAATCACGCAGTCATATTAAAAATATTTATTTTATCTTCGCACAACTACAGGTGGCTGGTGGGTTGTCCACACTCCACAAGCATATGTCTGGATAATGTCTGGATAATAGAGATTCACCTGTTCATGGAGAATATGAAATGCTTGCTTCACTGGTAAATTAACATCCAAAGCAATGACCTGTCACATTAGACACAAACACACAGTGGTTAGCCTCATCTTAAAAGGAAGGGGAAGAAAGTGGGTCTGGGTTGTGGGGGTCAGGGTCGGGGTCGGGGTGGGTGTGGAGTTGGAGGAGGTGGTTTCAAATCCAGCAACAAAAGAAAAAGCAAATCATAAAGAGGGTAAAGCATTCAAACCTTGCCCGGATCCGGAAGCAACTCATATGCTGTATGTGTGGACAAGAATAGAGAGATCCGTTGACGAGAAACCACCAAATCAGCCTCTGGGATTTGCATAACAGCTTCCTGCAAAGTGCCAGCAGACATCATTACCCAATGTGTACGAGAAAAACAAGGAGCAATATAATAATAACAATTGAAACAAAACTCCATCATATCATTATTATATTCCTTTACAAATAATCAATTTTATAAGTCTAATATCAAATTAAAACAGAAAAATAGGTCTCTTCATAAGAACGAAAACAATACTAATATTTAAAACTCAGCAGCTAAATATCAACTTCATTTTATTTTCCTTCCTTTTTGATATAAACTTCATTTTCTTTTTAATCATAAAACTAAGTACCAAATTCATCTCTCTCAATTTCATAAATTTGGAAAGTTCTCTCTATGTCAGAGGTCAAGTGAACATATGTCAGAGGTCAATTTCATAAATAAAAAAAGTTAATTAGCATCCCTATTGTCAATGCATATAATGCAGTCTAAACATCCATCACTTAGCACCAACCAAGAACTCTTCAAGTTCAAATATGAGCATTTTTGCTTGGCAACCCTAGAATTTTATCATTGCATAAGAAAATCAGCTCCCTTCATAAACATATGCATATACACGCTCATATATATAACATTTAGATTTGTGACAATTTTGAGTCCAATTCCTCTGCATAGTCTATCATAGATATGCATAATCTTAAAAAATCACAACCATATATGCCCCTATATGAATATCGGAAACAACGCACCACTTTTAACAAGTAAGTCCTGGCACAATGATATGAAAATGACGAGATTTATAGGTTGATGTACCAGCCAACAATTAAATTATTTAGCATGAAACAGTCTCTTACCTGGTGCATAATGACATCATCTACCTCCATGTCAGGTACGTCATGGTTAATGGTAGGAACCACATCTTGTTCCCTAGCTATAAATACATTATTCGCTACCCCATAATCCCCAGTTACAAAGGGTTGACGCTCATCATGCCGCCACTCTCCATCAACAAAGAATTTATACTGTATGTAAAAGTAAATAAACATATGAACATTAATTTCATCAGCACTAGAAACATACTCATATTGTCAATACAGAATCAGAAAGCTTTGTTGACTTCATGTTATGCATGTTATGCATTCTAATACTCTTCATTAGCAATATAACCAATTAAAACAAACTAAAAATAAAGGAGCTCAAAATAAAGCTTTGTTGACTTCAATTTAGTCCATCAAGACAACAATTAATTAACCTGGTAATACCTGGCGTCAATCTGCAAATAATTTGAAAGACACCCTTCAATTGGTGACATCAGCATAGGTTCCGACCACCTATGCATACATTAAAAGCTTAAAATTAAAACACATCGCATTTTCGTTCTGAACATCAAAAATTCCCCAATGCAAACAAAAACAACACAATATCAATTAGCTAACATCTAAACAACTAATCACATACATTCACAATCACTGAACACTTAAACCAAGGCATTACATGGAATCAAGAGAGTTTCACTTCATTCACTTACCTAGTGAAAGAGCCACTAAGAAACACCCTTCTTCCTGCATAAGGCCACACAAAACGGACCGGAATCAAAGGAGAACCCGCCGCCCCACTGTTTTCATGTCCAGTTTCTGGACCAGAACCAAACATTTCCATACAAATTTATATAAATACCAACACACACAGATATGAATATCAAATCCACGAAATGCAAATTTCAAAGCAACCCCACTTGATCTTTATTTCCAACAAAAAAGAAAACTCAAATTCAGCCAATCAATGAACCTCTTCAACTCACAAAATCTCCAAAACCAATACTTTTAAAGTTCCAATTTTTGGTTATAGAAGTAGGGATCCTCCACAACTGAGCAGAGGACCCCCTAATGTTTACACATGCAAAGGTCACCAAATACAGTTTAAAACCCACAAAAAACCCCTCAATTATCACAAAACCAAAACCCTAAATTCCCAATCACATTGACTTGAGTTGAATTGAGCAACTAAAAGCACTAAACTTTGATCCCAAAACTACACAATCCTCCACATGCAACTCAAAATTGAATCCAACACCAGTCAATCTCAGCCAATCCTGATCACCAACTCAATCCAGAAGTCAACGAATCAAACAGGCCCACCAAAAACCCCACCCAGAACCAAAAAAAAACCTCAAAATCGTAAAAACCCACAAAATCGAAACTCTGATCTGACCCGAAGAGAGATATTTCTGCAACTTCTGGACTCTATCAAATCTCAAAACCCTAAAACTCGAACAAATGCAGTGACTTTGATGGTACTTTTTGATGGATCAAAAACTTTGCGCTAAATTGACACCCAGAAAAAAAAATTAAAAAAACCCAACTCAAAATATTTTTTCATTATGTTTCAAAAAAAAAAAATTCATTAGCAAATCAATAATAGAAATTCTGTAGAGAGTTTTTTAAGTGATTTTTGTTTCTATGCTTTTTTTTTTCTTTTTCTTTTTTCATTTAGATTTATTAGATTTGTTGCTAAATATTGACATTAATAAACCTAAAACTCTATTGATGAAAGTTCGCCCACTCCGTATTAATGAGAATGTTAATTAGAATCATATCATCTCCCTAATTTATAAATTTGTAATAAATAAAACAATAATTTTACTTTATCCAAATTTGATATTCAAATCCGATACCCAAATGGTATAGCATTACTTTAATCTATTTACTAAATTATGTAAATCTAATAAAAATTTAAATTAATAGATTATAGTGATATCACATCATTTGGATACTAAATTTGTAAATAATATAACATAGTATAATAAATAAAATACTATCACTTATTTTCAATTTATTTTTAATAATCATTTTCATTATTGTACGAATATTTTTTTTAATCTTAAATGAGATTTATCATCTATTATTATTATTATTATTATTATTATTATTATTTGAAATACTATTTATTATTTTTAGTTTTTACTTTCAAAACTACTAATTTATTTGAACTTTGAAGGGCAAAATTACACTAACTATCCTAATTATATACAAAATTACAATAAAACCGGATAAAATATCATAATAACACCAACCTACCCTCAAACCGTTAACTAACGGTTGACCGCCACTAACCGGTAACGGAAGAGGGAAAAGTACATTTTACCCTTCAATAAATAATTATTAATTAATTTAACTTTCATTAAAATAATAAAAACCAAAACAAAAATCAGAAAAATAATAAACAAAACAAAGCAAATCATTATTACTATGTGTAAATTAGTATAATTTGCCCTTATTTGAATCATTAAATTAAAATCTATAAAATATTAAATCACCCATACATAACCCCGTACACAGGGGTGGAAGGAGGTTAGGAGGGGGCTTCCCTAAAAAAAAAGTTGTAAAATTTTGATAAAAAAATTTATAAAACGGTACGGATATTACCACACATAAATATGATTTAAACACTTATTTTATACACTCATATCTAAAATCTGAAAATTAAATCATAAACATAAGCACCCGATTTAATACCAATATTACCCTTATTAAAACTAATTCCCTTGTTTTTGCACAGTTTACTTGTAAACCCTCTTAAAAATATATTAATACACTCAATTAATTATATTTTTTAAAATTTTAATATAAAAGGGGAATCAATTGTTGATCACGTAGAGTTTCAATTTAGCTTTATTGAAAAATGTCAGACATTTATATAATTATAATTTATATGCAAGGTATTTTATTGTCAAAGTTAATAAATTTATTATTGATTTCCTTCTTTCATACTGCTGGAATCAGGTTCAAAGCAATGAGTTTTGAGGAGTTGGTTTTAATCATCTAGTGTATTTTGTTCTGTTCTAGGCTTCGTTTGGTACGTTGTATTGGATTGCATTGGATTAGACTGTACTGTATTGGAATATATTATCTTTAATACAAATTTGTATTTAGTGATGCTCTATATTATATTTTGATCGTATTGCATTGTATTTTGTTAATAAAAAGAATATAATATTTTCTTTAAAAAATTAATAATTTATTTTAAATATCCTTAACTTGAATAAATACATTTGTATTTTTATTGATAAAAATATTTAAATAAATTACTAAAAATAAGATAAATATTATTATTATAAATAAAATAAAAATTCCCAATATAATAAGAATTATAACAAGGTTAAGAGCATAACACACTTTCTTTTTCATCAAAATCCCATATTTAACTCCTATTAAAATTCCAAAATTCCATATTTTCTTTAAAAAATTTGCCTTTTTAAAATAAGGTGAAACAAAAAAAAAATCAAGATAAAGAGTTTTGGTGGCATGTGTTGTACATCAAAGAAAAAAGAGCAAAGGGGATAGAAAAAATTTAGAAAAAAATGAAAGGAAGAAAACAAATATAAAAAGAAAGAGAATATAAAAAGAGTAAGGTCAAAGGTGTTGATATTTGTTGAGAAGAAAAAGAAAGAAATAAATAAATAAAAAAGAAAAAGTCAAAGGTTTAGTCCAATAGAAACTAATACCACCAATTATTGTGTGATAGATAATACAATGTTCAATATTTCAATGTATTAGACAGCCAACCTTGTTGTATTATATTATTTTAATATATTTTAACTGTCTAATACAATTAGAGATGCACGTTTGGGGAATGAGGATGGATATAGGTCCCCCCACGTTTGGGGAATGAGGATGGATATAGGTCCCCCCATCCCTATCCCCACTTCCCATACCCTTCCCCCATCCACCCCCCCCCCCCCCCCCCCCCCCCCCCCCCCCCCCCCCCCCCCCAAATTTCCCCCATTTGGGGAAAATGGGGATGGGGAATTTTGGGGGGACCTATATCCATCCCCATCCCCATCCCCAATTCCCCATTTTCCCCGTTTTTCCCCGTTTCCCCATTTGACTAAAAATTACAAATTAAACTAAAAAAATAAACATTCCATTACAAATACAAAATAAAATTCATTAGTGCATTTTATATAAAATGTGTATATATACTTAGGGAGTTAGGGTTTTCAAAGAATAAACAAAAAAATTAAAAATATATATTATAATTATATTTATATATGTTTGGGGGAAAGGGGGAAATGGGGATGGGGGACCTCCCCCCTCCCATCCCCATCCCCATTTCAACATAATTGTGGGGGAAATGGGGAAATGGGGATGGGGAGGGGTCCCAGACCCCTCCCCATCCCCATTTCAATTTGGGGATAATTTTCATCCCCATCCCACCCCCCCCCATTTCCCCATTTTTCCCAAAAAAAAAAATCCCCAAATAGGGATGGGGACGCGGGGAATTGGGGCCCCGGGGAAAAATGTGCATCTCTAAATACAATACAATATACAGTAAATGGGTAACAAAAATGCCTATAGGCTATAGCGTATTTCATTTCGGAAGAAAACCCTAATGTATTTTGTTCTAGAGGAAAATTTGGTTGGCTCTATGGTTGTATTTCGAAACAGTGAAGGTCAAGTCATAGCCTCTTATATCCAATTAAGTTAGTGCTAATTTCACACCATAGGTGTCTAAATCTTTAGTCATTCACAAATACTTGTGTAAGAAAAAAAAAATTGACTTTATAATAGAATTAGGGTTTAATTATCATAAGCATTTATATATATATATATATTTTTTTAAGAAGGTTAAAGGGATTAAAATAAGATGGGTGTAGTTATTGGGTGTAAATAATATTTGATTGATTTTTAATTAAAATAATTTGTCCATATTAGTCATTTTATGTATGGAAATTTTTATAATTAAAATTATTAATAAAAAATAGGTGTGTAAATCATATTTGTGGGTGGAAATATCGATACCCTTTACAAAATTATAAAATTATTTTATGTTTTATTTTATTTTTTCTTTTTGGCTCCTAAAATTTTTTATTTTTATATTTATAGCTTCGCCACCCGTTACCCTTAAATCTTATATTTCAAAATGTGAAAGTTTAATAATTATATGGTCCGAAGTTGATTCGAGCCAAATTAATTTATAGTTATTTTGTAATCAACTGTTTTTTTTCGGTATCTATCTATCTAGATATTTTTTCTTTGAAACTTTTCATCATTTGTAGGATTCGAGTCACTGATTTAAGAGTCATTTACCCAAGCCTAAATTTGTCCATCTACCAGCTGAGTTACGCCCTGATGTTATTTTATTATCAACTAATGATGTCTCATTACACCTCTCCCTCTCTTTTTATAATTAATTATACCAATAAGTTTTTTTTGCAAGGCACTAAAAGCTACGTGTCTTTTTCTTACTAGTCACTACAATCTACAGCGGGAGAAATGTTCCAGTACAGTAAGTAGTAGGTTAAAAGGGTGATATGATAGGTTGAGGTTTTGGTGGAATTGGACGGTGATGAAGTGATTTGAAGGTGGGGTCATAAGATCAATGAGCAATGATGATGGGCCCACAGCCTGGGTAGCTCCATCACTATGGGAAGAGAGAGAAAGAATTATGCCTTTATTTTTTTTCTTTTTAAAAAAGAATGCCTTTATTTTTCCGGAAAAAAAATAATTACAGGATGAATAGATCATTAAAAGTATTTTTTATTAATAGACGTGATTACTAATCAAAATAAAAATTTAGACAAATAAAGTTTTATTGAGATAAGAATTAGGAAAATGACCTTAATTTCTTGGGTAAGATGCAAGAATTACATTTCTTTTCAAGTAGAAAGTAGAAACTTAACTTATAATTTATGTATGAGATATATGTAACTCGATTTCCAACCGTTTTTAGTAAATGTAGTATAATAATATGAATTAAATTTCATTTCCCTCATTAAGATTTATAATTAGTGAACACGTTAGGGAATCAGATTCTATTGTTAAGATTTAAGAGAATCAAAATAGGAACTTGGTTCCTTGGGTGGGAGGGAATGGATTTTCGATTTGTGTAGAGTTCATGTAACTTGATTAACAATCATTTTTAGTAACAATATTATCACAAATCAATAATTAAATTTCATTTTTCTGAGTATGATTATCGATTTGTAAACACAATAGAGTTTATTGACATTAATAATGGTAATAAATAACAAAAATAATATTAAAAAAAAAACAGGAATCTCTCTTTTTTAGATATTTATTATTTGTATATAAATACAATATATATATATATATATATATATATACATATTTTAAATATATAATATCAAGAGCTAGCTGCTGGGCTATATTAAAAATTCTTTAAATTTTAATTCGAAGAGATATGAATAAATTCATGAACAAATGTTTAAATTGCTCATACATGGACAGAGCTTTTTTTTAAATTTTATTTTATTATTATTATTATTTTTTTTAATCCATGTATTGCAATAATTAATAACACAAAATTCTCTAGTGTAGGATATCCCTTATTGTATGAAAATACGATACATACGTCATAGTACTTTTAGGACTGCAGCTCCCACAAGTGGGGAGAGAGCATCCACAATAGGTGGGATAACACCCACCCTTGGGATTAATGGCCAAGGGGGACAAATAATATATATATATATATATATATATATATATATATGTATATATATTTACATGCAGACACCAGACGTTGAATCGTGGTGGTGGAGGCTTCTAAGGGAGGGTCCAACCACATTGGCAAGAGGCCCAAGTGTACTTTACACCTATTTTACAAGATGGACATCTATGTAATTAAATTATGGGTAAATTGCAGTGAAGTACCCTCACGTTTTGGCATACAACAGCCAACTCTCTTTTTTTTTCTAAAATTGCAATGAGGTACCCTTGACCGTTTGACTGTTATCTCACCGTTACTCTCAGCCGTTCGCTGACCGCTGGAGAGAGTGGGTCGACACCGCCTACACCAGAAGGTGCGGGGGTTGCCGACGGTTCGATCTCTCAAAAGGACCGTCACAAAATGAAATCGTTTGGGTGGTCAAACCACGGTTCGAAAATCATCGCCATCGCCATCGCCGCCGCCGCCGAAGCTTTGTCGCCAGATCTGCGTCTATCCGTCGTGAATCCGACGAAACCGATCACGCCAACGAACTCAGCGCCGTTCGATCTTTCAGATCCGACCATCGGCTGAGTTAACCGACGCCGTTGATGGACCACCGGTACCGGACGCTGTTAAAGCCAAGGTCGGTCAATGGTCAAGGGTACCTCATTGTTGTTTTAGAAAAAGTCAAGGGTACCTCATTGCAATTTTTTAAAAAAAAAAAAAACGATTTGGCTGTTGTATGGCAAAACGTGAGGGTACTTTATTGCAATTTTCCCTTAAATTATTATATTTGTGTAGGCATCTAATTGTTAAAATGAAGATTCTATAATGGAGAATGACCAAACTAATTATGAATTATGATTCTACTATAATAATTAAAGGGAAAAAAAAATGACTCATTCTGTATCGAAAGGTCCTTTAGAGACATATAAAAATTAAATTAAAAGAGAGAGTGGGATGTGTAAATATAGTATTAAATTGGTTTGTGATTGTCACAAAATAGTAATTTGGTCTGGTGGTTAGAAGACAAGAAGAGACTCTGATTAGGTCCTAATTTGCTGATTCCATTCTAATCATTAGACCTCCCCACAATTTTCAAGCACCGTCTCTTCTACGAGTTATTAGTAAAAGCAATTTGGTAATTTACTTTAATCTAAAAACATTAAAACCATATCAAAAAAAAAAAAAAAAAAACCTTATTTTAAAACATGACTTATGATATCAAAAGGGTCATTGTCTTAGTGATCAGAAACTTCACGATCTCCATTGATGTCTCCAAGTGTTGGGAGCTTATGTCTTCCAATTATGGAAGTAGGTCTCGATTAAAAAAAAAAAAGGAAAAAAAAAAAACATCTTCTAACAATCCTAAAAGGCATTCCCAAATGTATATATTTGTTTTTAAAGTTTAAAATCTGATATAATTATGATAGAAAATTAGAAAAGAAAATTTATCAGAAAATCTACAGCTTATATCCTTGCGTGTATATGTTAGATTAGTATGAAAATCATGTCAGATTAGTACAAATCCTACACTAGTGAGAGGGGATCATGATTCTGTTAGAAAAAATGTTGTGTAAATTGCTATATAAATAAATAAATAGAAAATAAATTAAAAAAACACAGTGAAGTAGTTAGTAGAAAAACCTTCACAATTTGCTGTAGTTTTGTCAGTAATTCCTTTTAAGTCGAGGCTAGTGTTCAACACTATGTCTTTTAAGACGATTTACGCCCGCCCACCGGTGCTATTGGTCAATCGGCGCTCGCCTTCTAAGATACAACGACTTCTCTGTCTTGTGGTAGTAGCACTTCAAATCCACAAGCACACCACGAACTAAATATGCAGAACTCTCTCTCAACGACCAAAAGACTCAATACTCAATGCAGTAACTTTATGAAGTTTTCTTGATTGTTTAGAATGAATGAATGACTTCTAATTTATAGATACAAAGTGCCTTTTGGAAAGGTCATGATTTAATTGAAAAATTGCATCTGTTCAGGATTATGTCTTTTCTATTTCAAAAGACATTTCTCCTTGAAACTTTGTGTTTGTTCAAAATTACACATATCTTTTTCTAACAATTACACCTTTCAAATTCATGTGGTTTTAATTGCTGGAAACAATTTTTCATTCATATCAAATATGATTTCTCAAACAAATAAACATTAAATATTTATTGTTTTAGTATCATATTTCCAACAATCCCCCACATGAATGAAAATTGGCACAACACTATGCATATGACAATGTAGACACTTGAGAGAGTTTCTTAAAGAAAAGTTATTGCATCAAGATAGGTAGCTTTTGGCCTTGAACCTTCCCTAGTGGAGTAATATCGGATTTACTTGGCTAATCAGTGAACATGATGTCTTGAACTGTTCAGCCGTTGTTGTAAAAAAAGACAATAATACTCACATAATAACCTTCCAAACATATTCTGATTCATACGGTTGTGTTCATTTCGGCCCTGAACAAATCCTAGTATTCATGAGTGCTTTAGAGAATTCAGCCCTACGTAAAATTCTCATAGAAACGGCCAATTTCACACTCATATAGGTGACTGCCCATAAAGAGTATCCTACCATACCCAACTTGAATAAATCAAATTATGGGATCATTAAAAGCATAGCTTAGCCTAAATCCATTGTAGGCAGCACTGCTTTGTATCACAAGAATGGGAAGGAGATTTTATCTCCGCAGTGCTTGGTCAGAGTATACCATAATTTTGTTGTCCCTTTTGAACCTGGATCTTGGGATCTCCAATCAACCAGGTTAGGTTTCCATTATGGCTCCTCTTTTACAAGGGCTTTAATCCCATTCCTTTTGTTAATCGAAAAACTTGCTCTCTACCCAAACCTTTGGTAAACGGATCCACTAAATTATCTTTTGACTTCACATAGTCAATGGTAATAATACCACTAGAGAGCAGTTGTTTTACGGTGTTGTGTCTTCGACGTATGTGTCTAGACTTACCATTATACATATTACTGTGTGCTCTTCCAATTGCAGATTGGCTGTCACAATGTATACATACAGAGGGCACAGGCTTAGGCCAACATGGAATATCTTCTAAAAAATTTCGAAGCCACTCGGCTTCTTCTCCAGCCTTATCTAAGGCTATAAATTCAGATTCCGTAGTGGATCTAGCAATACATGTTTGTTTAGTAGATCTCCAAGATACTGCTGCGCCACCAATTGTAAAGACATATCCACTGGTGGATTTTGAGTCTTTAGTATCAGATATCCAATTAGCATCACTATAGCCCTCAAGTACGGCAGGATATCTTGTGTAATGTAGTCCAAAATTCTTTGTGTATCTCAAATATTTAAGTACTCTAATTATAGCCTTCCAATGATCCTTTCCAGGATTACTTGTGTATCTACTCAATTTGTTAACTGAGTACGCTATATCAGGTCTCGTACAATTCATGAGATACATTAGACTACCAATGATTTGAGCATATTCTACTTGTGAAATGCCTTGTCCATCATTTTTTCTAAGATGAAGATTTGGATCATAAGGTGTTTTCACTGGATTAGTATCATATTCACTAAACTTATTCAGTATTTTCTCAATGTAATGTGATTGAGATAAAACTAACCCATCAGATGTTCTAGAAATTTTAATTCCCAGTATCACATCAGCAACACCTAAATCTTTCATGTCAAAATTTCTGGTCAACATCTTTTTGGTTGATTTAATCATATTAATATTGTTGCTTATAATCAACATGTCATCCACATAAAGGCAAACAATGACAAATCCATCTTGAGTGCTCTTAGTGTATACACATTTATCACACTCATTTATCTTGAACCCATTTGAAATCATTGCTTTGTCAAATTTCAAATGCCATTGTTTCGGTGCTTGCTTTAAGCCATATAGGGACTTAACTAACTTACACACTTTGTGTTTTTGACCAGGAACTACAAACCCTTCAGGTTGTTCCATATAGATTTCCTCATCTAAATCGCCATTTAGAAATGCCGTTTTAACATCCATTTGATGTATCTCTAGATTGTGCAATGCTGCTATTGCAATTAACATTCTAATGGATGTTATTCTTGTAACCGGTGAATATGTGTCAAAGTAATCTAAGCCTTCCTTTTGCTTATATCCTTTGACAACCAATCTTGCTTTATACTTATCAATCGTCCCATCAGCCTTCATCTTCCTTTTGAAAATCCATTTATAACCCAAAGGCTTATTTCCAGGAGGAAGATCCACTAGTTCCCATGTATGATTCTGCATGATGGAATCAATTTCAGCATTAATAGCCTCTTTCCAAAATAATGCTTCAGGAGAAGACATTGCTTCCTTGAAAGTGAGAGGCTCATTTTCTAACAAATATGTTAGAAAATCAGGACCAAAAGACTTAGACGTTTTAGACCTCTTACTTCGTCTTGGTTCAACGTTGTGTTTTTGTCCACTAGATTCTTGGTCAGTACTTTCTTGATGATTGTCTAGGTTATTACTAACAGCATCATAAGTTCTTTTAAGAGAACGTTTTTCTTGTGCCTCTTTATAAGGAAATACATTTTCAAAAAAAGATGCATTCCTTGATTCAATAATCGTGTTCACATGTACTTCAGAAATATTGGATTTATGTACAAGGAATCGATATACACTGCTATTAGTTACATAACCAATAAATATACAGTCAATGGTTTTGGGTCCTATTTTAATTGCTTTAGGGTTAGGGACCGTTACCTTTGCCAAACACCCCCACACTTTGAAATATTTATATGAAGGTTGATGACCTTTCCATAATTCATATGGGGTTTTGTCTAACCTTTTATGAGGCAACTTATTGAGAATATAATTTGCAGAGATCAATGCTTCCCCCCACAAATTCTGGGGTGCCCCAGAACTTATTAATATAGCATTCATCATCTCCTTTAAAGTACGGTTTTTACGCTCAGCAATACCATTTTGTTGAGGTGTATAGGGGGCAGTCGTTTGGTGAATAATCCCATGTTTGGCACAAAACTCACCAAAAGGGAATACATATTCACCACCCCTATCACTTCTTAACACTTTAATTTTCCTGCTAAGTTGATTCTCAACTTCTGTTTTGTAAAATTTAAACATTTCAATTGCCTCATCCTTGCTTCTTAGCAAGTACACATGACAATATCTTGTACAATCATCAATGAAGGTAATAAAATATTTTTTTCCTCCTCTAGTCTCTATAAACTTTAAATCACATATATCACTATGAATTAAGTCTAGAGGTTCTGTACTTCTCTCAATAGAATGGAATGATGTTCTTGTTAGTTTTGCTTCAACACATGTTTCACATTTAACATTGGGATCAATGTGAAATTTAGGAATTAATTCCATGTTAATTAATTTTCGTATAGAATCATAATTAACATGACCTAATCTACCATGCCATATATCAGATGACTCAAGCATATAAGCAGAACTGATTTTATTATTCTTAATAATTTTTGGTACAATGGTCATTACATTCATCTTGAACAAACCATCACTCAGGTACCCCTTTCCCACATACATACCATTCTTAATAAGTACAAACTTGTCTGACTCAAACACTAATTTAAAACCATTCCTGCTCAAGAGAGATCCAGAGACTAAATTCTTTCGGATGTCAGGAACATGGAGCACATTGTTGAGGGTGAGTTCCTTGCCAAATGTCATCTTCAGGACAACCTTCCCTTGACCTTCAACCTTAGAGGTAGAAGAATTCCCCATGAACAATTGTTCTCCATCCAATTCTTGATAAGTAATAAACATTTTTCGATCAACACAAACGTGACGAGTAGCCCCAGTGTCCACCCACCATTCTTTGGTATTTCCAACCAAATTTATCTCAGAGACAACTGCAGACAGATTGATATCAGATAAATCATTTGTGATCATGTCTTCCTCTGTCATGTTTGCCTCATATGCCTTTCCTTTCTTCTTTGAGTTGCTTTTACCCTTGCCACTCCTACAGTCCTTAGCACGGTGTCCTGTTTTGTTGCAATTGAAACACTTGCCTTTGAACTCCTTGGCTTTTTTAGAATTTCCTTGACTAGAGCCATCCCCGGAGTGTTTCCTCTTTTTGTTTGGCCCCTTCTCTACTATGTGTGCCTTGGCCTCTATGGAAGATCCTCTTTTCTCAGACCGACGATTATCCTCCTCAATCCTCAATCGTACAATCATATCTTCAAGTCCCATCTCTTTGCGTTTATGCTTGAGATAATTCTTGAATTCTTTCCAGGATGGTGGTAATTTCTCAATTACTGCAGCCACTTGGAATGATTCACTTAACACCATATTTTCAGCATGAATTTCATGAAGAATAAGTTGCAACTCTTGGACTTGACTAATAACAGTTTTGTTATCTATCATTTTGTAGTCAATAAATCGACCAACAATGAATTTCTTCATTCCGGCATCTTCAGTCTTGTATTTCTTGTCCAATGACTCCCATAAAGCCTTAGCCGTCTTTATTGGACTATACACATTGTAGAGTGCATCATCTAATCCATTGAGGATATGATTTTTGCAGATGTAGTCTGCATGGTGCCAGGCATCAACATCAGTTGCTTCTTCCTTGGAAGTTCCTGGTTTAGGAGCGTCTTCCTTCAAGAATTTAGCCAAATTTAATGTTGTCAAATAGAACAACATTTTCTGTTGCCACCTTTTGAAATCATTTCCTTTGAACTTCTCAGGTTTTTCTCCATGGTGGGGAGTAGTTACAACAGGCAAAGAAGTAATAGGGACAACAGGGACTACGGTGCCAGTTGCTGTGGTCTCTTTTTCATTATTTGAGGAACTCATTTTTTTCCTTCACAATAAAAATTATCAGATAAGAAAAATTAATATATATATATATATATATATATATATATATATATATATATATATTTACCAACTACCAACTATAGGCAAAATATATGAAAGAATATCGTGGTTGGGTACTGATATTATATATTACTAACAAAATAAAACATTAATTTGAGCAATATAATAAGGCAATGGTGCAGATGGCTTAGTAGAAAAAATAACCAAGCATTTCGAGTGACAACAGATAACTATATACTACACTTTTAGATGCAGTAAAGACAATAAATGCAATAGGTAACAATAATCCTTTATATACATACATATATATAGCAATAAACACAGAATAATAAATCGTCTTAAAATTGTTAGAAAAAATGTTGTGTAAATTGCTATATAAATAAATAAATAGAAAATAAATTAAAAAACACAGTGAAGTAGTTAGTAGAAAAACCTTCACAATTTGCTGTAGTTTTGTCAGTAATTCCTTTTAAGTCGAGGCTAGTGTTCAACACTATGTCTTTTAAGACGATTTACGCCCGCCCACCGGTGCTATTGGTCAATCGGCGCTCGCCTTCTAGGATACAACGACTTCTCTGTCTTGTGGTAGTAGCACTTCAAATCCACAAACACACCACGAACTAAATATGCAGAACTCTCTCTCAACGACCAAAAGACCCAATACTCAATGCAGTAACTTTATGAAGTTTTCTTGATTGTTTAGAATGAATGAATGACTTCTAATTTATAGATACAAAGTGCCTTTTGGAAAGGTCATGATTTAATTGAAAAATTGCATCTGTTCAGGATTATGTCTTTTCTATTTCAAAAGACATTTCTCCTTGAAACTTTGTGTTTATTCAAAATTACACATATCTTTTTCTAACAATTACACCTTTCAAATTCATGTGGTTTTAATTGCTGGAAACAATTTTTCATTCATATCAAATATGATTTCTCAAACAAATAAACATTAAATATTTATTGTTTTAGTATCATATTTCCAACAGATTCATGATTATAGTTATTAGAAAATATATATATATATATATATATATATATATATATATGTAAAAATCTATGTCAGAACTCAGAATTCTTCCTAATTTAAAATTTATGGCTTTTTTCTTAAAATAAAAAATAAAAAATGAAAAATAAAAAAATTACATTGATGAAGCTGATCAATTACTATGACCATTTACTTGGAGACATTCACTCATTTTTTTATTTATTTATTTTTTGCTACTTTGTAGGAATGCTAATGGTCCCAAAGAGTGCTCCACCACCAAGGTTCAAACCTTAGCCTTGGTATGTATATATATACATTATTTGTCCCACCTTGAGTGTGGGTGCTCTCTCCCCAATAGTGGGAGTAGTGTTCCGAGCCATACTTTAGAGTCTAATCTTGCTAGTCTCGGCAGTTGTTGTAACATCAAAAAATAAATAAATAAATAAATAAATAAAATAAAAATCTGGGATGCAGCAAGTCCATTAAATTAATTCATGCATTGAGTCATAGAACTTAATTGCCATTAATTGTAAGGCAAAGGTCTGCTTACACTACAAATCAAAAGATGATGCAAGGTTCTTTTAGAAAAGAAAAAAAAGATGCAATGTTTAATATATATACATATATACATTCTTTCTATTATCAGTTCGAACTGACAATAAATATATCAGGACGAAGAATGTGGACCATAGATTATGGAGAAGTTTTGACAAGTGCATACACTTTGAGTCAAAGTATGTAAATCTAGTGGTTCATATTCTTCGTCATGATATATTTATTGTCAGTTCGAACTGATAATATAAAATCTGTATATATATATATATATATAGTCTTTCTATTGTTAGTTCGTCCTGATATAAAATATATCAAGACGAAGAATGTGGATCATAGATTATGGAGAAGTTTTTATAAGTCCATACACTTTGAATCAATGTATGTAAATCTAATGGTCCACGTTCTTCGTCTTAATATATTTTATATCAGGACGAACGGACATTAAAAGAAATGTATATATATATATATAACACTTAGGGTTAATTTAGACATTTCGTAATGATTGACTGGTCAACCATTAACCATATTTATTTAGACAATAAATATTTTATGGTCGACTGCATGTACTTTTGTAAGAGGAATTTGAAGCCTACGAGGCCTATCTAGCTGGACATCCGATCATATGTGGTATTTTTTTTAGCTTTAATGACCTAGGATTAGACATGTGCAAGTAACTAGATGACTTACATTTATCTTTATGAGATAACTTACATAAGTGGTGTTTGAATTCGTAGATAGATGGGCATGGCCGGTCTTGAGATTTTTGGGGCCCGAGATGGATTATAAAAATGAGGCCCTCGATCCTTTATATATATTTACTTTAAAAAAAAAAATCTCTAGTAAATAGTAAATACTTATAAAAATCAATATAATAACTAAAAATCAAGACTACAACACAACAAAATAGTAAATAAAAAGTCATCGAAATAAAAATTTTATAATTACATCAAATAATATATCACTTAAACATTATCCGTCCCACATTTTTAGAAGTAAAAGTACTGATTAAGTATTATAATAGTGTTTATTTCATGAACCATGGAATTGATTTCAATTATTTTTTTTCGAATATTTGATAGATTGATACACTATTTGATCTGTTGTGGATGTGGTTAAGTATTGTAATTATATTTCTTTGGTGGGCCTTTAAAAAAAAATATATAAAAAAAAGCTAGGCATCCGGACTTTTATGTGGTTAGGTATATATTGGCTATTTTATATATATATATATATATATATAAGTACATAGGCTTCCAGACTTATATTTGGTTAAGTGATATATTGGCTAATATTGTTTTATAAAAAAACTAGTACGTGGGCCTCTTGACTTATTTAAAAACTAAATATACAAAGTTTAGTTTCAACTTGAAATTTAGGGCCCTTGGAAAACGGAGGCCTGAGGCTGTGGCATTGTGGACCTATGCCTAGGGCCGGCCCTGTAGATGGGTAAAAGTGTCCCACATGGCAACATCCCAAAACTATTATATATTTTGTAAAACTTTTGCAAGGAAATGCCATGGTCAACTTTTCAAAGATCTATTCTCGAGCTCTATTATAAAATCTACAAAAAAAAAAAAATTGATACAAATCATAGTATGGTTGGAAGATTTGAAAGAAAATAAACTAAGAGAACAAAAAATAGTAAACATGGATCTTGAATTTGAAAAGATAAACAAAACAAACTTGTGAAACATAAAATCCAATTTTTCTCTGGTAGGCATACAATATAGTATACTAATGTACATCATCACACTTTTGCCATGTATACATGGCAAAAGACATGACAAAAGTGTGATTATGTGTATTAGTATGTTATAAATATGTAAAAATTGCAATAAAATCAATAACTTTTAAACATGAGAAACATGAGATATGAAAGAAAATATAAGCAAAAACAATAAACATTCAGCGATTTAAAACAATCTATATCATTATGGTTTTGAAATAAGGAAAGTGGGGATTTATTAGTTTTACTTTTTACAAGATTTTTTAAATAAAAATTGTATATATCTTTAAGTAATTTAATAAAGGAAAAAAAAATACTAAATAATTTTAAAAGTGGGGTATAAATAGTTCCCTAGTGGGTTTGCCAATAGCACCACTCTCAAATATGAGAGTTACAAACTTACAAGAGAGACAAATAGTAAAGTAGAACCAGAACGTGAATGGGCTCTTTTTTTTTTTTTATTTTTTTTATTTTTAAAAGAAATAAGTTAATGGGCTTTTGTTCGTCCGCTGTAATAGAAGAATCCATTTGCCATTGTATGTCCCCCACAGGCCCACACCCACATCAATGATCGTGGCTTGAAGTCTTCCACCCTCCCATAAAGGAATAAAGCCCTAAATTATAATAATTAAAAAAAAAAAAGTTTAATTTAATTCTTAAATTAAAAATTAAAATTGTCATCCATTTTAGATTTCCTTCCATTGAAAGTGTAAAACTAAATTTGATAGATTATCTACTAAATTTTGTATCAAAGTGACAGCAAAACATAATCCAATCTCAATTCCTTCCATGATTAAAAGTTCAATACTAGCTTTTGTGAAAATATATGACAGCACGTAAGCCTTAATTGCTGACCTAATTTATGGTACAGTAATCTATTTAAGGTATGTACAGATCTGCCATAATGTGGACAGAGACCAAATTTTATCATATAACAATTACAAAAATCTAATTAACAGTTAACAATGACAAAATCAAGAACCTAACCAAAAAGAAATTCTCTACCTCCACAACCATATCAATTTTATTTTTTATTTTATTTTGTTGTTGTTGTTGTTGTTGACAATATCTATTAATTCGGGATCAGATATTTTTTTGAAAGCTTTCTACATTGGTAGGATTCGAGCTGCTGACCTGTGAGTCATTTATCCAAGCCTCAAACTCATCCATCTACTGACTGAGCTACGCCCATATTGGCCAACCAAATCAATTAAGCATTGAACATACCTTCCAATATGGCAAAGACTTCTCTGATTTCGGCTTTGGTGTTTTTTTTCATTGTTTCATCCTGTAAGTCTCTCTTTTACTTATCTAAAAATATGTTTAATTAGTCGAGTAATTATATAATTGCATGTATTTAATTTGTTGCAGATTTGGCACCCTCAAAGGTGGTGGTGGTGGTGGTGGCCAGAGAGATGGTTATCCAGCTAGGAGAAGTTGAATTTAGGTCAGATGATGACCGCACCTTTAGCGATATTTGAGACGATGGATCTACACCTAAATGTATTAACGGACGTTGTAAGTAGGGATGACAATGGATCGGATTGGGTATGGATACCCCAATATCCATCCCCGTATCCATTTGAGATATATATCTTCATCCCCGCATCCATCCCCATTTCTAAGTGAGCGGAGTGGATTCGGATAATCCTCTAATTAAGATAGAGATATCCATCTCCGCTTCGTTTATATCCGTATCCGATGAAAAAACTTTTAATTTTTATAGTTTACAAGAGAAAAATGTAACTAACATATATAACAATACATTTTATCTTATTTAAAGAGAAACAAATACATCCATTAAAGTTCAAATATAAAAATTAATAATAACTTATATAATTAGAATTAATAATTACATAATAATTTTTTATATTTTTAAAATATTAAAATCTAAAATGGATCTGGATGGGCATGGATATCCATCCCCATCCCTGAAAATAAATTGGATATTAGGATGACATCCATCTCCGCTTCATCCCCGAAATAATAGTATCCATCCCCATTTTAAATGGAGCAGATTCTTACGGATATCCGTATCCGTGGATAATTTTACCATCCCTAGTTGTAACTTGTAAGTGTATAAACCAAATATATCCTTACTATAAAGAATAAATATGTTACCTTTTTCGGTTAATAAAATGTAATAGGAGTTTCTATTATAAAAATAAATTTATCTTTCAATTTAAATACAATTCGTCTGAATCGTATGTGTAATCTTTTTTTTTTTTTTTTTTTTTGGTAAGGAGGGCAAATGCCCAGAACAAACAAACTTAAAAAACAGGAACAGGCCTAGCAGTAGCTAGACCATTGAGATCATCAGCCAGAATGTTGAGAATCTGAGTAGGAGGCTCATCAAAAATCGTGATACCCAAATCTAAAGAGTGTCCCAGCTTAGCCAGACCATCAGCCGCTCTATTGCCTTCTCTGTACACATGATGAATGATGCAGCACCAGTTTTTTTTCCATCAGGTCTTTACACGCAAGAATGATACTATATAGAGGGTGGTTCATAGGAGTATCAGTAGACAGCAAACAGAGAGGTTTGTGAATCTGATTCAACCATCACCTTCTTGAAACCAGCCTTCCACACCAATTGAAGACCTTCAAAAATGCCCCAGAGTTCGGCTTCAATAATACTACCAATTCCCTTATTCAACACAAATCCACCAAGCCACTTCTTCGTATGATTTCTAATCAAGCCTCCTGCAGAAATAGTTCACAGCTCCAGATTTAGGCTGCCATCAATATTAAGTTTGACATAGTCATACTCAGGAGGAGACCAGATAATGGGACAGGTTTTCATCACGTTTTTGCTACTACAATCAGTATTAGCTTTTAGCCATTCTTCAACAGAATCAATGATAATTCTACCAGCACTCACAGGTGTTTTAAAGCTGATATCAAACACGCTCTTGCACCGCCATTTCCAAATAAACCACAAAGTCACAGCAAAGAGGATGTAGGCAGGGAATCTCCCCAAAATCATGGTACTGCACTTCAAATTCTGAAACATCCAGTCTATGTGTAATCTTTCAATTCATGCATGATTGATTTATTAGGTCAAATAACATCGATTTTCGTCATGATTAATATTTCTCGAACAATGCACTCACATGTATGCTGATAATTTATTTTAGGGTATAGCTAGCGAGAGAAAACGAGGAAGAGAGTGTACGTTATCCATAAACCTATTATTTTTACTGTGTTCTATAAATGGCTATAATTCTTAGCACAATGAGTCATTGACTAATTAGATTGATGATTCTCTGTGCAGTCTTACAACAAAACTATGAACAAGACAAATTACACCGACTCAAGTTTCACTATCAAATCTGGTCCCTAAAATGATAAAACTGCTCAAAGAAAAAACACAACATGCTCTAATAGCAGTTACTGTTGTCGCGCTTCAACTTTCTTCTTTTGCCAAAGCCTGTCAACGCCACTATCAGCATCACCCTGCAAGGTTGAATTACCAATTCATTTAATTTAGCTCAGCACTGCAAATAAATTCATTATAAAATGAATAAGAGATACTTGCCAAACTACAAAAACCAGCAACATGTAATGGCTTAGTCCCTGATTCGTAGTTAACAAATTAAATGACAGACTAGATAATGTCTAACGATAAGATCAATTTTGTTTGATACACCATTTTTTCAATCCAACAATTGGGAGCCCATAGCCATTGCAGAGCCAAAATTTCCCTGTTCTTCTATCTATACACATGATAGGCAAAGTATCCTAATGAAATTGATAAACAAAAATGCGTTGGTTGAACATTAGCATGCATAACATGGTTACTTTGCACATATTATTGAACTCAGACAGCGTAACAAATAAAGCAAGTCCCCAATATGCATAGATTTTCCAAGTAGCAAGAAAATCCAAAAGAGATCATCTCGGGCATTAATGCATTAACAAGTTGAAGAAAATACATACAAACAAGAAATGGTGTACAGTCTCAATTACTCCCTTGTCAATTACAACCAATTCAAGCACACAGGCAGGTGCACACATGCACACAAGCACACAAGCAATGGAACGATATACAATAAGATTCAACAACATTAAATATAGAAAAAGTCGAAACTCAAACCTGAGCACGGACGAATCCACAGAGAGCGAAAGTAGTGAATTGACCGGTGTAAATGCCATCTGCATCCAAATGTCCGATATTGAGTTGGACAGAGGCATGATCCTTGGAAGTGATCAGCCTATTTGTGGCAGAGCTGTAATGCAACCAAATTTGAATCAATTATCTAACTTAATAAAAAAAAACTCGATACTACGCGTAACAACTAACAAGACCACTATTTCCATACCACTTCCTGGGGATGTAAAGATCCATGTTTTGACCCTCCTCATTTTGCATCTTGACTGATTTCAAAACACCTGAATCAAACCAATCCTCTTCTATTAAAACCAAGTTGCTATACTATAGAAAATTATCAATAAAATAGCAACAACATATTCAAACAGAAATTGCAATATACACGTACTTTTAAAATAATCAAAATAGAAGCTAATTACTAACTGTTTTGATTAAAGAACTTGACAGAAACAGCTTATAATATATAAAAAATCAAAATACACTAATTTCCTGATTAACAACAAACGAAAGTAACCAGCTCTAGATATGTAATTACAATGAATAAACGATGATACTGAGCTATTTATCAAATTAACAGATCACACGAGGTAATGATAAAAAATAACTCGAGAAAAACCAGATGCAACTGAGTTTATACGAGCTATGAAATCAGATAGATAACAAACAAAAATACAAATAGTTGATGAATAATGAATCTATAGACGAAGAGAAAACGAGAGTTACGTGGAGAAGAGAGACTGCAACTCTATTTGCAGGTTTATATATGTGTTGCAAACTTTTGCCCCTCACACCCACGCCATGTGGTTGTGTGTTCGAGTCTCTCCCCATTCCCATACCTCGAATTATTATAATATTTTAAAAACATATACATATATTTATGTTTAACTGTTATGATATTTTATCAAACAAATTTTTATAATTTTTAAAAATTAAAATAGTTTTTGGATGTTAGAAAAATACTATGAGTACAATTTAAATTTTAATAGTTTTCTAACTCCTAAACACTGTTATTGAATCATGAATAAAGAGCCATAAGGTTTTTCTATATTATTTTTAGAGTAATTTTTAGATATTCTAACTCTATAAATCAACTTGTATTCCGACTACTAATGTGTCAATTGATAAATGAATACAAATTAACGGTATTTTTATTAATTTTTTTTATAACTCATTATTTTACGACACCCTCTCTGTAAACCATTTCTGGCTCTGTCCCGATATAAAATGATAATTTTTTTAGGGTTTAGCTAGCGAGAAAAAACGAGGAAGAGAGTGTACGTTCTCCATAAACCTATTATTTTTACTGTATTCTATAAATGGCTATAATTCTTAGCACAATGAATCAATGACTAATTAGAATGATGCTTCTCTATGCGACAGTCTTACAACAAAACTATGAACAATGCTTTTTGTCGATTTTATTGTTGCTTTATCAACTATTAAATATATGCTGAGATCAATTAAAAGGTTCGGATTTTTAAAAATCAAGACATACAAAATATATGTACATGTATGGGTTAAATTCTAAATTAACTCAAAATTTGAGTTCAACGTTGATCTACTCATCCATTTGCTCCTATTTTAATTTTTTAATTTTTTTATGTATAAATTTCTATCGGGAAGATATCTCTCTCACTCAAGCTAGCAGCTAGCGCCTTATTATTATTAACTTAAGTTGAGGTGGATTAATGATAAATTTCATAGCTATGTCAATGAAATTATGGGTTCGAATTGTGTTCCCTCAGCTTAACTCCCAAATTTCCAAAAATTTTAAAGTCAAATATGAAATTATGATATGATTATCTATTATAGTAGTAGGTTAAAGAGGTCATATGGTTGAGGTTTGGTGGGATATTGGACGGTGATGAAGTGATTTGAAGGTGGCTCATAAGATCAATGAGTATAGAGTATTGATGGATGGGCCCACGACCTGGGTAGCTCCATCACTACAGAAAGGGATAGAGAGAGAGAATTATGCCTTTATTTTTTCAAAAATAAAAATAAATTAAAGTATTAATTTTCAAAAATAAATAAATTATAAGATGAGTATGTCACTAATTCGCTAATGTATTTTTTTTTAATGGACACGGTTACGTACTAATGAGGATGACAATATAGGGAAATAAAGTTTCATACTTTCATTGCACGATGAGAAATTGAGAATTAGAAAAATGAACTTAATTCGTTGGATAGGATCTGAGAAATAAGTTTTTTATTTTTCAGTAGAAACTTAATTTATGATTTTTGTATAAGGCATACGTAACTCGATTTCACTATTTTTAGTAAACAATATATCACAACATGAATTAAATTTCATTTCCCTCATCAAAATTCATGATTAGTGAATATGTCACGGAATCAAATTCTATCGGAAAAAGAATGTTTTCAATACACAAAACCTAATTCCCTAGATGGCTAGGGGGAGTTAAGTTTCTTTTTCAACTGACACTTAATTATGGATTTATGTAGAGTCCATATAACTTGATTACTAATCGTTTTAGTAAACAATGATATCACAAATCAACGATTAAATTTCATTTTCCTTATTAGGATAGGATTAACGATTTGTAAACACGTATGAGTTTATTGACATCAGTAATGGTAATAAGCAACAAAAATAAAGAAAACCAGGAATATCTCCTTAAAAAAAAAAAAAAAAAAAAAAAAAAAAAAAAAAAAAAAAAAAAGATATTTATTATGTATATAACTACCAAAAAAGGAAAACAAAATATTTTCTAGATATATAAATATAATACCAAGAGCTTTGATATATAAACAAATTCAATAAATTTCAAGTGAATTTAAATTCGAAGAGATATAAATAAATTCATCAACAAATGTTTAATTGCTGAAACATGGATATTGCATGTTGTTTATTATTATCAATTTATCATCATTATTATTTTCTTACATGTACTGCCATAATTAACAGTGATTTGGTTTGGTGGTTAGAAGACAAGAAGAGACTCTGATTTAGTTTGCTGATTCCCTTCCCTTTTTTTTTTTTGAGGAGAGAAATATTATTAGAAGGCATAAGTGCTTGTTGATTCCCTACGATTTTCAAGCACCGTCTCTCTGTTGTTGTTATTGTTTTTATTGTTTTTATTATTTTTTTAATTATTTTTAGGGGTCTACCGATATTAAATGCGACATGTACAGTTCGCGGATATCTGTTTCCACAATACCGGAGTAAAAACTCCAACTCCACACACATACTTGTAAACACTAAAAGGGGAATGCCGAGATCAAACACAGGCTCGGCTCTAGGGGGAGCCCAGTGAGGCAGTCACCTAGGGCCCCCGATCTTTAAGGGCCCCAAAATTGTAAAAAAAATAAAAAATTGATTTAAGATATAATCCATGTATGATTTTAAACTAACAAACCCATAAATGAGTTTAAAATAGACCCATCAAACATATAATTTTCTAAAAATAACAAGTTCATAAATGAGTTTAAAATAGGCCCACTAAACATTTTTTTTTTTAAGAAAGACCCACAAATAGAGATGTACGTTTGGGGAATGAGGATGGATATAGGTCCCCCCATCCCCATCCCCACTTCCCATACCCTTCCCCACATCACCCCCCCCATTTGGGGAAAATGGGGATGGGGAATTTTGGGGGGACCTATATCCATCCCCATCCCCAATTCCCCGTTTTCCCCGTTTTTTTTCCCGTTTTTTTCCCATTTCCCCCGTTTTCTCTATTCCTCCATTTCCCCATTTGACTAAAAATTACAAATTAAACTAAAAAAATAAACATTCAATTACAAATATAAAATAAAATTCATTAGTGCATTTTATATAAAATGTGTATATATACTTAGGGAGTTAGGGTTTTCAAAGAATAAACAAAAAAATTAAAAATATATATTATAATTATATTTATATATATTTGGGGGAAAGGGGGAAATGGGGATGGGGGACCTCCCCCCCATCCCCATCCCTATCCCCATTTCAACATAATTGTGGGGGAAATGGGGAAATGGGGATGGGGAGGGGTCCCCCCATCCCCATCCCCATTTCAATTTGGGGATGATTTTCATCCCCATCCCCCCCCATCCCCCCCACCCCCCATTTCCCCATTCCCCCCCCCCCCCCCCCCCCCCCCCCCCAAAAAAAAAAATCCCCAAATAGGGATGGGGACGCGGGAAATTGGGGCCCCGGGGAAAAATGTGCATCTCTACCCACAAATTATAAAACCCAATTATCATTATCAAGTTCTTACGCCAAGTCAAACGTGGGTTGAATCCTATTCCTAACACCAATTGTCTTTTATATATCTAAAACGGGAAAACAACAGTACAACACCACTCATATCACTTATCAGACAACCAGAAGCATACATCGAACAAAAATAAAAAAATCAAAAATCACAATTCAAATCAGGGTTCTTCAAAACTCTATTAAATCTTGCTACGAAAATTCATAACAAAATCTCAATTTGAAATCTCATGGCCCCGTAAATTCATTTTCTATAGTTCTCATTGGGCCCAAAAAATCGCAGGCCGGCCCTAATCAAACACTACATATGAGGCATGCATATCTATTCCTACAACATCGGAAAAAAAATAAAAAATACGCATACATACCTCTACCAATATCAAACGCTACATGTACCGCCCATATATCTATTTCCAAATTAAACACACATGGGAAAAAACTTCCCAAGTATACTTGGGAAGTTTCTCTTCTATACATTAATCATTAGTGAAAACAACATAAGCAAATATTTTTGAAGCATAAAAGCATTTTTGTAGTTTACTAAAAACCATCCGCACACAAAAAACACTTCTAAGAATCCTAAAAAGCATTCCCAAATGCATATTTGTTTTTAAAGATTAAGGCTATGTTTGGTAGGGAGGAAAGAAAATAGGAAGGATAGAAAGATTTGGAGGAATAAAAAACATGAGGAAAATAGAGGAAAATAAAGGAAAATGATTTTCCCTCAAGCTGTTTGGTAAATATGAGGGAAATAAAAGAAAATGATTTTCCCTCGAGCTGTTTGGCAAACAGGAAGGAAAGAAATGATTTTTTTTTTAATCACTTTTACTATTTTAACCTTACATTATATTTTATATATTAAAAAAAGAGAGGATAAAATTGTAATTTAAGTCCCCTAAAAAGCAACCATTTCTTTCCCTCCCTTTTCCTCCCACTTTTGGGAGGAAACAAAATGATGGGTCCCACACACACATTTTTCCTTCCACTTTTCCTTTCCCTCCATTTTTCTCTGCATATCAACCACACACTTCTCCATTTTCTCCTCCCTTTTCCCTCCACCCATTTCTTTCCTCTCCATTTTCCTCCTTACCAAACATAGCCTAAAATAAAATCTGATATATGGATATGATAGAAATTAAAGGAAAAAAATTATCAGAAAATCTAAAACTGATATCCGTGCATTCCTTACGATATGTGAAAATCCAATTAATTAAATCAGTAAGAGTTATAGTGTCAATCCTCTCTAGTGAGAGGAGATCCTGATTCGTGATTACAATGTCAATCCAGCTTTTGAAGTTCACACCAATGATATGAAAATTATAAAAGAAATCAATTAAAATATGTATTCGCAATTGTATTTGTAATTGTCCACTCTTTGGTTTTTTTTTTTCCCCTTATTTTTTAAATGTTGGAGAAAATTAATTATGCGTGTGGTATTAAATTATGCTGATTCAAAGATGTATACAATTATACAAATGCCAGAATTGTAAAAGTTTACCACTCCTGATATTTTTTTGGGACTCTAAAGGGTCATAATTAGATGATAAAAATCCATATATATGATTATCATGCAACGCATCACCCAGGGCCGGCCTTGACATTTTTAGGGCCCGGGCTGAAAATGTAAAAAATGGGAAAAAGGGATTTCATGACAAGTTAAATGAGGAATAAGGTATTGTCAAAAAAATGGGTCCCATGATTTTTTAAATATATTTTATGCAAATAATTAAAAAAAAAAAATGAATTGGGCCCTTCAAAGTCACAATAATTTATTATTATTATTATTATTATTATTTTTTTATGGACTATAACAACTCACAATAGACCTAAACTTAAGTATCAAAAACCCAATACTACATATTAGCTTAAAAAAAAAAAAAAATGGGGCCCAAGACGGTTGCACTTGTTGCACCACGCTAGGCCCGGCTATGAGAAAATGGAGTATTGAGTCGTTGATTGAGAGGTTGAAAGAAATGAGAAATATAATTTGGGAACAAGAAAGTGAAAAAACCCTATTAGACCTCTAGGTGATATACCAAAATCTTTAGACTTTATTAGTACAGGGCCCAATTTTAATATTTTTGGTATTGTTTTAACTTTTCAACTTTTTTATATGGACATTTTTGATCCCAAATATTTGGACTAATACCCAAAACAAATAGTTAGGCCTTTTATAATTTTTTTTTTTTAAAATGGACCTTTAAACTAATACTAAAATATATAAACATGAAAATGGGCTTTTAAACTAATACTCGAAACATAGAATTCTGGTCCTTTAAAATTGGAGCCCGGGTCGGCCGCCCCTCTAGCGACACAACAGGGCCGGCCCTGGCACCTCCATCAGTTTCTAATGAAGTGCAACGGTTGCACCTAAATTAGCACTGCCAGCTCTCTGTCACTTATTTTATTTTAATGCTATGCAATAAAAATAATTAACCCAAATTTCAACCCAAATAACGTATTAAGTGAGTTGTCATAACTACACACAACATATGATGATGTGGTTAATGAAAAAACCACTTACCACATCATTTGAGTTGAAATTTTATCTAAATTTTTGGGTTGTATAGTATTAGTGCTTGTTTTAATATATATATATATATATATATATATATATTTATACATATAAGTATTACATTATTACATTAAAAATGGGGGTTTTGAAGGGGAGGGGGAGGACTCGAAGCCTCAAACTTATGGTACAGGTGTGAAGGGTTTTACACTGGACCAACCTTATCTCGTCATGTGTGTGTGTGTGCAGGGGCGGATGGTTGAGAGGGCTGACTCGGGCTATAGCCGGGTCAGCCTTTTGTGTAAGAGAATATAATTAAATTAATAAGCAGGCTATCTGATTATCATAGGTTTAGAGTAGTAGAGGCGTAGTGCTGTAGAATAGTTAAAGTATATGATTGATTCACTTCTCTCGGATGACGTCACGTTAATATCCAATATATATATATATATATATATATATATATATATAAAGGACAAGGATCCGATCATCTCCTCACCTCATCCTCACCTCACTTAATCTTATGACACATAAACATTGCAATGAATGAATGATTAAGATGTGATTGACACTTTATTAACAACCAATCATATGCTTTGAAAAGGTGAGGAAAAAGTAAGGATGAGGTGAGGTGAGGAGAGGAAAGGATTCTGGTCTATACATAAAATCCCAATTTCTCCCTCTCTTTCTCTTTACATTTTTCAATTCTCTCTCTCCCCAACTAATAATTCTCTACATAACTTTGTTGTTTTCTTTGAAAAAATATTTCGTAAATTTGGGGATTTTTTAGGGAGACCTCGTGGCGTTGATCCCAAATTTTCTCATATCGTCACTTCATCACTCTATTTTTGTTTTTCGATTAATGAAATTTTCTAGTATTGTTAAAGTTTATATATATATATATATATATATACATACTTCTATTTTAGCCCACCCCATTAGAAAATCCTAGGTACGCCCCTGTGTGTGTGTATATATATATATATATATATAAACTTGAATTGGGCCAGCTTGGGTTGTAAAAATTGGGCCGAATCTAAACTTCAATTGAACTTGGGTCAATTTTTTTTTAATTTAAAAATTCTGGTGGTCTGGGCTTGTTAAACTATATTGAAGTAATGTATTTGGGTTTTAATTATAGGAGTATATTTTTGGGGTTCAACCTTACAACTTCAGTGCATCTCGATGCAACATTTTACGCTTTTCATTCAAATCACACCATATATTGATAGATGCATGAATCATGATGCACCCTAGAGTCCAGAATTTCTTCTACTTTCTTTGTAAATGACTTGTGGGCTATTGAATTTCTTGGACTTTCTCAAATTACTTGGTCCTTCCATTAACCCTTTTAAAAGTCTCTAGACTTGTGATTTGGGTTAACTTTTAAAATTATTAAGAAACCTAATTTGTAGATGTAATACAAAGTGGCGAGTTTCATTTTCATATAATTGAAAATTTTAAAACATCATGCAATACATAATGTGTACGCTACACATAACATGACAATAAATATGTAAAAAAGAAAATTCCATAAATTGTACACTAATGTGTACACACCGTTACTACAAAATTACATATCAAAACATACAATTGTAGGAGTTGTTTGGTCATATCAATCATTGTTTGTCTATATTCAACCGAGAGACGCAATTGAATACAAGTTCTATACAACCTCACAATTGTTGTGCAATTTTTTTCACATTTTTTCGTACAATCCCACGACTGAGACCCAATTATAGATTCGGCGTTCAAACTCTCTTTCCACCACAATTGAATATGTTTAACACTGTTACATAATCTAAGGAGACAAAAAAAATAAAAATAAAATGAAAGATGTCATAAAAACACGTAGTACATAAGTCATCAACCTATACATGTATATAATGATAGGGAAAACCATTAGGGATATTAATCCTCCAATTAAACCATTAGGCTTAAAAAGGATGCCACCCAATTACCTGCCGAAGGAGCTGGAGCTGGAGCTGGAGCTGGACAGGAGAGAGTTGCATTGGCTGACACGCCATCATCAGACTGGCCTAAAAAGTATGCCTCCCAATTACCTGTAGAAGGAGCTGGAGCTGGATAGGAGAGAGTTGCATTGGCTGACACGCCATCATCAGACTGGCCTAAAAAGTATGCCTCCCAATTACCTGTAGAAGGAGCTGGAGCTGGACAGGAGAGAGTTGCATTGGCTGACACGCCATCATCAGACTGGCCTAAAAAGTATGCCTCCCATTTACCTTTCTTTTGCTGGGGATTAGGTAGGTTAACGTTGAGATTGGCAACGCCGCCAAAGTTGCTGTTTCCAGCACCCCACTGCGCACCGCAAACAGCCTTGTTTGAGGGCAGGGAGTAGGTTTGGGTTGATCGAGAGAACGAGGGATTTAGATGGCTTAATTGAGAGACCACCGAAGCAACTGATTGACCACCATAGGAGGAACCACTGGTTCTTGTAGAAGGACTCATACTTAGATAGAGGAAATTAATGGAAGTCTCAGTTTAATTGAGATAGATGAGCTATGTAGTATTTGTATAGTTCCAATATTAATCTATGGTTATTTTGCGGGATTTGTCTTTTAAAAAATTAGAATATATATGAAGATTTCTATGGAAATGATCATTCTCGTCAGCAATGTTGAATGACTCAAAGTCATGAGATCATTGGGAAATTTCTTGTAATTAAGTTTAGCTACTGAATTGATATGGCAACCAATAAATGAGATTCTTGGTTCTGACTTTTGAAAATAGTGGCAATGATTTTGTATTTTAATTGAATGTAAAAATCATAACAGCGTGGCAGATAAAATGGGAGACCATTTCTTGCCGGTAATTCAAATTATTAAACCAATTTGTGTTTATCGGAAGCTAACCACTACAATCAATTTGCATGATGAATGTTTGACCTATTAATTGATGTAATCAATATATCCTAACGCACCCTTTAAATACTTAACATTTACACGACTTTCACCTTTTGGAATAGATTTGGATTGTGAAAAATCAAACTGTTTGGCAACATAGTTTTCATCCAATAAAATTCCTGATGGTTTGATACCACTAAAAACAATTGGCCTGGAGAATCCGACATGGAGATATGCAAGCGAATTAGCTACCTCCATTGCAATCTTTAACCTATGTGTCCATAATAAAGACTCAAAATGGAGTTCATGAGGATTGTGAATATGCTTGTCAAGAGTCCTGTATACAACCGATTCAAATACAAAAGTGGGAATTTGAGTATCTAAACAACATCTGATCAATTTCAAAATATTTTTGTGACACATTTGTGATGCAAAAATAATGTTATTAATACATTCTTCGTATGCATCACGTTGGTCGGTTTTAAACTTCATAACAATAATTGGACGGTACTCTTGATCATGAAGATATCCCTTAAGTTGTACAATTCATATGCATAATCATCTATTATTATAAGTATTTTTCCTGTTCACAATTGTTCATAGATATTCGGTAGCTAGAGAAGTTACTAATAGGATTGCATTTACCATTAGAAGATGCAATCAACTTTTCTAGTAGGATTTCCTCATTCTTCATCATAGATGCTTCATTTTCAGCTGCTTTGTCCGAATTCTTGCTTCTTCTCAAACAGGAACTCATGATCATTTAACCTGTACGCACAAAAGCCATGAAATGCATAGAATATTATTATAGATTAGAGATTTATAATCAATGTTATATAATCACTACAAAATAAAGTTTATTATGAAATTGTTAGCAATTGATAAGCCTACCTACAGACATGAAAAGCAAAAGAGGCAGAGCAATAATTGGCAGTTCTGTATAAAATCTGAAGCAGATTGAGTACATTTCAAAAAGAAACCTTCTCCCAACCATGAGTCCATGAATGATTCAAAGTCATGAGGCTCAGAAATTTCATGCAAATTCAGTATGCATTTAGTCTCTAATCTAAAGTTGGTCTTTATTTTTCAATAAAGTTCTCCGTTCAAAAAAAATATATATATATCAATTTAGTCTTCTTTAATTTTTTCAGAAAAAAAATCAAACAGTCAACAAATTGTCACTCAAATGACGATTGCACCTCTCAAGTTGTTTGTATAGATGGAGCTGCACCTATATGTGTTTCTGCAGATTGCACTTGTCCCTCACCAATACCACCACAACAGGTTAACAAACAGGCAACAAAATGTAACTCAAATGATCAATGCATCTCTGTAAGTATTTGTGTACATGGTGCACCTATATGTGTTTCTGAAGAATGCTAATGTCCCCAACCAGTACCTCCACACCATGTATAGATTTCTAGACTTTATATTGATGGTCAAAGGAAATCCTTAATTTACTGAATAAAAATGTTACATTTTTTTTTTCTATTAATGAAATGTAATAAGGGTTTCTAAAAAGTAATTTCATATTTCAATTAGCCTTCAATTCATGTATGATGATTAGCTCATATAACATCAGTTTTCGTCATGATTTTATTTCTCTAACAATGGGTATGTATAAATATAAACTTTTTTGTTTTTTTTGTTTTTCTTTTTTACAGAATTTTGTTGTAAGAAAAAAATCGCACCCACAAATTTAAACACACACAGATAATATGAAAGCAATAAGAAGAAAAAGACGACATCAAAGATTTTACGTGGTTCAGCAATTTGCCTACATCCACGGAGCGCACTGCACTCAATCCACTACTTTCAGAGTTGATTACAATCTCCCTGTCTCTCTCTCAGTCTCTTTACAATTTGCTCTCTATCTCTCTAGCAATTTTTCTCACTCACGGTGATTTTTAACACACACATCAGAGTACACATAATGGTGGTATTTATATAGGAGCACTAGGGTTGGCCAAATCTTCATTGGGATCTATTTCCTTTTCCTCTTTCTTTACTGTGCAAATCTTCATCATACGCGGATTTGTGTCGGAACGCTGCCATAGCCACAGCGCTCCTCACAGCGGTACCTACCGTGACAACACCGTTGTCAAAACCGCTGCCAATAAATTAGCAACGCAAAACACTGGTCAGACCGCTACCTTGTCGCTTACAAAATTCGCAGCGCTATGTGCAGCGATTGTACAATTGCAACCCGCTGCCATACCGCTGCCATTGCAACAGCGTGATCCAATTTGCTTTGCTTCCTCTTTTGTTGACTTAACTCTGCACATTAATTTACCAACCCAACAATGCAAATTAACTTTGCATTTCATTTTCACAAAAGACAAAATATAATTAATTCATCTTGACTTTGAAGTCTTCACACCATAAACCCAACAAATTTAGCTAGCAAGAGAAAATGAGGAAGAGATTGATCTCTAGATTATATTAATGTCAGAGCATCTCTAATGCTATTATTTATTTGGAGAAAATGGAGTGCCACATATGATAGATATTGAAAAAGTTAGAAAAACTCTCTTCGATGCTATTATCTAAGTTGAATATGGAGGTGATGTGGCAAAAAAAAAGTTAGAGAATTTAGAGTTGGGTTTCTAATCCTAGAAACTCTCCTAGAAATGTTGACTAGGATTTCTAACTCATTCCACCAATAAGATTAAGACTTTCAATTCTTTCCACCAATAAGATTAAATCTCATTTAATTGTAAAATAAAAGAAGAGAGAGAGTGAAATAATTGTTTTATTATGATTGGACATAAAATGGATGTATATTTGACTTTAAATAATGCATTGGAGATGTGAATATGTATTTCTCTAATTTTTTTTCAAAAGTGGGCCCATAATAAATAGAAATGCTGATGTGGCACTATTTAGAAACTCAAAAATGCATATTTGCATTGGAGATGCTCTCATTTCTAGGAATAACACTCACCATGACTGCATCTTCCATGTACCATGATCCTGCCACGTGTCAAATTTCAATTATTATAATGTTTATGTAGCAGAGATGGCACGAACAATTGCAAGATCAATTCTTTTGGTCTAGATCGCTGGATTTGATTTAATTTTATTTTTATGTTACATATATTTGTGAAGTTTAATGTTTTTTTTTCTTCTTTTATCATAATGAGTTTTTTTTTTTTGTTTTTTTAATTTTTTAATTTTTTTTAATTTTGAAATATTACAATAACTGTTATAATGGGATTGCCGAGATCAAACAATACATGTGCAGCCTAGATATTTACTTCCATAATGGGAGATAACTACTCCTCACAATTCGGAAAGAAAGCTCACCACTTAAGTGGAAGGGATGTGAACTGCCAGCTCTATTATGAGGTGATGTACTTTTTTATCGTAATGAGTTGTGGAGGTCTTAAAAATAAGGGATATAATCATTTTCCCTCCTGCAGTTTGCCATATTAGACACTTTGCCCCCTCTAGTTTCAGTAATGACCATTTCCCCCCCTAAAAACTAAAATATTAGACATTTTACCCCTTCTAGTTTCAGTAATGGCCATTTCCCACCCTACAAACCAAAATATTAGACCTTTTGCCCCCTAATCGTTAGGAAGTCCGTTAGTCAACAACTTTGACCGTCAAAAAATCAATTAAATGACCTTATTACCCTTGAACACATTAGTTATGCCCCATAATGACACAACTAATTGTTTTTAAATAAAAAAAATCAGAAAAAAAAATAATTAAAACTAATAAAAGTATTTTAAAAAAAACATAATTGAGAATAAAAATTATAAAATTTAATTAAACTTTAATAAAAAATTATTAGGATTTCTAATTGAGAATTTAGAGTTGGGTTTCTAATTCTAGAAACTCTCCTAGAAATGTTGACTAGGATTTCTAACTCATTCCACCGATAAGATTAAGGCTTTCAACTCTTTCCACCAATAAGATTAAACCTCATTTAATTGTAAAATAAAAGAGGAGAGAGAGTGTAATAATTGTTTTATTATGATTGGACATAAAATGGATGCATATTTGACTTTAAATAATGCATTGGAGATGTGAATATGTATTTCTCTAATTTTTTTTCAAAAGTGGACCCATAATAAATATAAATGCTGATGTGGCACTATTTAGAAACTCAAAAATGCATATTTGCATTGGAGATGTTCTCATTTATAGGAATAACACTCACCATGACTGCATCTTCCATGTACCATGATCCTGCCACGTGTCAAATTTCAATTATTATAATGTTTATGTAGCAGAGATGGCACGAACAATTGCAAGATCAATTCTTTTGGTCTAGATCGCTGGATTTGATTTAATTTTATTTTTATGTTACATATATTTGTGAAGTTTAATGTTTTTTTTTCTTCTTTTATCATAATGAGTTTTATTATTATTATTATTGTTTTTTTTATTTTTTTATTTTTTTTTAATTTTGAAATATTACAAGAACTGTTATAATGGGACTGCCGAGATCAAACAATACATGTGCAGCCTAGATATTTACTTCCATAATGGGAGATAACTACTCCTCACAATTCGGAAAGAAAGCTCACCACTTATGTGGAAGGGATGTGAACTGCCAGCTTTATTATGAGGTGATGTACTTTTTTATCTTAATGAGTTGTAGAGGTCTTAAAAATAAGGGATATAATCATTTTCCTTCCTGCAGTTTGCCATATTAGACACTTTGCCCCCTCTAGTTTCAGTAATAACCATTTCCCCCTCTAAAAACTAAAATATTAGACATTTTACCCCATCTAGTTTCAATAATGGCCATTTCCCACCCTACAAACCAAAATATTAGACCTTTTGCCCCCTAATCGTTAGGAAGTCCGTTAGTCAACAACTTTAACAGTCAAAAAATCAATTAAATGACCTTATTACCCTTGAACACATTAGTTATGCCCCATAATGACACAACTAATTGTTTATAATGACACAACTAATTGTTTTTAAATAAACAAAATCAGAAAAAAAAATAATTAAAACTAATAAAAGTATTTTAAAAAAACATAATTGAGAATAAAAATTATAAAATTTAATTAAACTTTAATAAAAAATTATTTAAACAAAAATAAATATAAAGAATTAAATGTACAAATAAAAAATTTATTTAAAAAACATAAATATAAAGAATGAAATATAAAAATAATAATTTCATTTAAAAACCATTAATATAAAGAATGAAATGTAAAAATAATTAAAAATTTTAATTAATGTAAAAATAATGTAAAAAACATTAATAATTTTTTTGAAATACTAAATTTTCTTATTAAGGTTTAATTAAATTTTATAATTTTTTATTTTCAATTATGTTTATTAAAGATACTTTTATTAGTTTTAAATTTTTTATTTTAATATTTTTTTCTTTAAAAATAATTAGTAGTGTCATTATGGGGCATAACTAATGTGTTCAAGGGTAATAAGGTCATTTAATTGATTTTTTTACGGTCAAAGTTGTTGACTAACAGACTACCTAACGGTTAGGGGGCAAAATGTCTAATATTTAGGTTTTCAGGGGGAAAAATAGCCATTACTGAAACTATACGGCGGAAATGTCTAATATTTTGGTTTTCAGGAGGGAAAATGACCATTACTGAAACTAGATGGGGTAAAGTGTCTAATATAGCAAACTACAGGGGGGAAAATGATTATTTCCCTATAAATAAATAAAAATTAGGCTGGATGGCCCAGGCCCATCCCACGGATAGAGAGTTAAGCCCGTAGTTACTGGTCCTGTCCTATATAACAGCTTGACCCAAAGGCATATCTTCTCTTAGCATAAGTAATGTACACCTCCATTTCCATATTATTGGTTGGGAGTTTGAGTCCTAACATACACATTTTATAAGTATGTGAGAAGTTTTCTTCCCGATATTTGAGGAGTAGATATTCGGACCGCATATATAAAAGATTTATCATTTTTCACATTGACATTTCAAAATACATTGTTATTTGAGATGTAATCATGACAAAAATTGATGTTATTTGATTTAACTAACCATGAATCGGAAAGACTATACATAAGATTAGACAAGTTATATAATTGAAATATGAATTTATTTATCAAGAACTCTTGTTGCATATCATTAACCGAAAAATGTAACATATTAATTAGCAACGATTTCCTTGACCACTCCTTTAAATAAATAAATATATATATATATATATATTTCCTTGATCATCAATATAAATTCTAGAGATGTGATGATCTGGGACGACATTAGCATATCCCAATAACACATTTAGCTTTTATTCCTATTGGACTCATAGCAAATGCAATCAGAATCATTGGAACATTTTGCATCCATCTCTCCGACTAAGTTTATGATAGATCGGGTGTTCAACCTTATATGGGTGTAGAAAGTAAATTTAAATTTCAATTATACATTTATACAACCTTATAATTTTAAGTAATTTTATATAAAGGTATTTTAATAAAAAAATTTTAGGGGTTAACCAGCTATTATTGAAACCAGAAGGACTAAAACAAAAAATTAAAAAATAACAATAAAGGGTAAAATTGTATTCTTACATATTCTGTTATAGTTGACTGTTAGATTTTTGATAAAATGGACTAAAGTGATGTATTTTGAAAAAACAAGGGACTAAAGTGACTAATATGATAAAGGCGTTTATAAAGATGACAATTCATGAAAAAGTAGAAACTTCAGTGATAATACCACTTTAAATAAAAACAGTACATGGGCTTCCAAACTTATATTTGGTTAAGTGATATATAGGCTAATATTTTTTTATAAAAAAAAAACAAGTACGTGGGCCTCCTGACTTATTTAAAAACTGAATATACAAAGTTTAGTTTCAACCTAAAATTTGGGGCCATTAGAAAACGGAGGCCCTAAGCGGTGGCCTCGTGTGCCTATACCCAAGGCCGGCCCTATCGATGGGCAAAAGTGTATGAAATCGAAGATAGACGGGCAAAAATTCTTTCTGGATACTTTATCTCTTTTAGGAGTAGATTTATACTCGTTCTAGAGACTTCTTCATCGACATTCCTTTTCTTTAAAATTAATTAACAAACAAAATTACACATTAATGTCATTTGATTTTCATGGCATCTTTTGCAATATCTTCCTAGATTTGTATTAATTTTCTACCAAATGTTTGCAAATTGTTTAAGGCAAGTGCGTAAGAAGACAGAGAAGATAAAACAATTCCTGTAGATATTTTACCATATATTACTTGTTCACCAATCTTTTTCTTAGAAAATAATTAACAAAAAAAAAAAATTATACATTAATGTCATTTGACTTTTATGGTGTGTTTTGTAATATCTTCCTCCATATTAATTTAATTGTTTACCAAAATTAGCAGATTCATTATCATTTCTCGCCGGAGACCACTTTTACCTAAAAAAGTTTTTTTTTTTTTTTTTTTTTCTTTAATATATATATATTTTAAACACTGATATACGGATTTTTTATTATCAGTTCGTCCCGACAATAAATATATCAGGACGATGAATGTGAACCACTAGATTTACATACTTTAACTCAAAGTGTATGCATTTGTCAAAACTTCTCCATAATCTATAGTCCACATTCTTCGTCCTGATATATTTATTGTTAGAACTGACAATAGGAAGATTGATATACATATTTTTTATTATCAGTTCGTCCTTACAATAAATATATCAAGACAAAGAATGTGAACCACTAGATTTATATACTTTGACTTAAAGTGTATGCACTTGTCAAAACTTCTCCATAATCTATGATTCATATTTTTCGTCATATTATATTTATTGTCAGAACAAACTGACAATAGAAAGACTGTATATATATATATATATATATATATATACAGAAATTCTATTATCAGTTCGAACTGACAAAAGTTATATCAGTTCCTTGCATGTGGGTCACTGGATTTAAATACTTTGACTTGACTGTATGCACTTGTCAGTCAAAGTATTTAAATCTAGTGGCCCACATACAAGGAACTGATATAACTTTTGTTGGTTCGAACCGATAATAGAAAGACTGATATATATATATATATATATATATATATATATACATGTATAAGCCATTAAACTTGTTAGATTTGTTAATGGCATATGAACTTTTGAGAAGAATGGATATCACAAAATATTCATCATTCGTGGTTCTTAGCCTACTAATAATCTGTCTTTTATCAAACCAGCGTTGGGTGCTTGTTAGTGGTGAAGGTAATGATTTAATTGATTCCACTTGCAAGACAACCGATGATCCAAACCTATGTATGAAGATTTTAAGATCGGATCCTCACAGCTCAAGTGCAGATGTCAAAGGCCTTGCCCATATCATGCTTGAAGCAGCATCGGCGTATTGCAATGAAACTTCTGGTCAAATAAAGAAGATGCTAAATGAAACAAAAATTAGTGATCGTCCTGTCGATAAATTTATGAGGGATTGTCTTCGATTGTGTTTAGAGGAGTACAACATCGGTGTAAATAATATCCAAGATGCTATACAAAGGTTAGAGTTGAATGATTATTACAAGGGAATTATCGATACCCAGGCATCAGTGAATGGTGCTATCACTTGCGAAGAAGGATTTTCACAGAGTCCAGTAAAACTAAAGTCACCTCTAACGGATAGGTATTACCATTTCGACAAACTTTGTGAAATATCTATGGATATTTTAACTGAGCTTCGTTGATTTCTTTGATTTTCCCTTTATGTATTCTCCACAAGAATAAATAAATACATCTTCTATCATGTCAACCGTATCATTTGTTTTGCAATTGTTTGTTTAAGTAGATACCGTTGTGTGGGTCAGATGGTCTATTTGGAGTTGACAAAATGTGTACATAGAATTTTAAAAGAGTGTAAATATCACTTCTCTTGTTTCGATCCGATCTGATCTAAACAATCTTAAACCTGAAGCTCTATCCGATTCAAAAACCGAATAAGCTTTAGAATTTTGGTTCGGCCTGATCCTTTTGACTCCTCTATTCCTAACCAGCAACAACTTCTCTCTACTTTCTCTTCGAATTTGTCTCACCATCAGAATCACCTAGCTTTATCAAAATTAAAAAAATTAAAAAAAATTAGAAATTTAAGCCCATCGTCACATCTTTGAAGTGCCAAATCTGAATCGAATTAAAGTGGCATTACACATAACACATGGCAAGAACGTTCCCACACCTTTGTTTAATCTTTCAAACCATATCTTAACCCAAAGGTCAACAAACTGTGTATATATTTATTTAGAATAATGCTAGACGTCTAAATTTTTTTTTCTCAAATTCTATTCCAAATGATGTGGCACGTGAGGTGTCAGCATCACAACTATTACCACATGATGCTGACACCTCATGTGCCACATCATTTGAGACAAAATTTAGGAAAAAAAATTAGGATGTCTAGCATTACTCATTTACTTATTCTAGAATAAGGTTAGTCCAGTGGTACGTACTACTGTTTTTTTGTTTTTTTGTTTTTGTTTTATTTATGAGTAATGCTACTTTACCTAAATTTGGTGTCCAAATGATGTGGCATCCTTGTAAGCATTGCCACATCATTCATTAATTTTAATGAATTAAAACTTGATATTTTAACCCTTCTATTATCATTAATCATAGACTAATTCCTCTAAAATTGAAAATTAATATCAACCCCAAAATTATAAAAGAGTAATGCTACATTGCCCAAATTTGGTGCCAAAATCTGGTGTCCAAATGATGTGGCAACACTCTGGGCCATTCATTTAATTCATGCAAATCTAATACAATTTAAATGAATGGCTCAGAGTGTTGCCACATCATTTGAACACCAAATTTGGGCAATGTAGCATTATTGATTATAAAAATCAAATCAAATTAGGATATTTCTCTTTCAAAAAAAAAAAAAAAAAAAAACAATGCTACATGGGAAGGTTTAAGAAACTTTTTTAACGAATTGCAGGATTCTGAAGTCCCTCAAGTTATACATGGGAAGGTTGAAGAAACTTTTTTTGACAGTGGACTTTTGTGTTAGATTTTGGCTCGCATTCTTGAATGAACCCGAAGTGAACCAAACAAGACTCAACTGATGTGGAGCTTCCTGGATACGTGGGATACGTTTGGAAGTTGAATTATGGTGTCTAAGGGAAGTTGAAGATTGAAGAAGAACTGAAGAAGCGGAGATTAGCTCAAACCGTTGCCGAGCCGCTGTGGCTCATGGCAGCGGTATGGCAGCGGTAGGAGACGTTTTAATTTTTTTCAGGGGTTAACCAGCTATTATTAAAACCAGAGGGACTAAAATAGAAAATTAAAAAATAACAATAAAGGGTAAAATTGTATTCTTACACATTCTGTTATAGTTGACTGTTAGTTTTTTGGTCAAATTGACTAAAGTGATGTATTTTGAAAAAACAAGAGACTAAAGTGACTAATATGACAAAGACGTTTATAAATATAACAATTCATGAAAAAGTAGGGACTTTAGCAATAATACGTATACCCCTTTAAATAAAAACAGTACATGGGCTTCCAGACTTATATTTGGTTAAGTGATATATAGGCTAATATTTTTTTTATAAAAAAAACAAGTACGTGGGCCTCCTGACTTATTTAAAAACTAAATATACAAAATTTAGTTTCAACCTAAAATTTGGGACTCTTAGAAAATGGAGGCCCTAGATGGTGTCCTCGTGGACCTATGCCCAAGGCCGGCTCTGTAGATGGGCAAAAGCGTATGAAATCGAAGATAGATGGACAAGTTTTTTTTCTGGTTACCTTTAACTCTTTTAGGAGTAGATATACACTCGTTCTAGAGACTTCTTCACCGACATTCCTTTTCTTTAAAATTAATTAACAAACAAAATTACATATTAATGTCATTTGATTTTTATGGCATTTTTTGCAATATCTTCCTAGATTTGTATTAATTTTCTACCAAACGTTTGCAAATTGTTTAAGGCAAGTGCGTAAGAAGACAGAGAAGATAAAATAATTCCTGTAGTTATTTTACCATATATTACTTGTTCACCAATCTTTTTCTTAGAAAATAATTAACAAAAAAAAAAAATTATACATTAATGTCATTTGACTTTTATGGTGTGTTTTGTAATATCTTCCTCCATATTAATTTAATTGTTTACCAAAATTAGCAGATTCATTATCATTTCTCGCCGGAGACCACTTTTACCTAAAAAAGTTTTTTTTTTGTTTAATATATATATATTTTAAAGACTGATATACTGATTTTTTATTATCAGTTCGTCCCGACAATAAATATATCAGGACGATGAATGTGAACCACTAGATTTACATACTTTAACTCAGAGTGTATGCATTTGTCAAAACTTCTCCATAATCTATAGTCCACATTCTTCGTCCTGATATATTTATTGTTAGAACTGACAATAAAAAGATTGATATACAGATTTTTTATTATCAGTTCGTCCTTATAATAAATATATCAAGACGAAGAATGTGAACCACTAGATTTACATACTTTGACTCAAAGTGTATGCACTTATCAAAACTGCTCCATAATCTATGGTCCACATTCTTCGTCCTAATATATTTATTGTCAGGACAAACTGACAATAGAAAGACTGTATATATATATATATATATATATATATATATATATATATATATGTATAAGCCATTAAACGTGTTAGATTTGTTAATGGCATATGAACTTTTGAGAAGAATGGATATCACAAAATATTCATCATTCGTGGTTCTTAGCCTACTAATAATCTATCTTTTATCAAACCAGCGTTGGGTGCTTGTTAGTGGTGAAGGTAATGATTTAATTGATTCCACTTGCAAGACAACCGATGATCCAAACCTATGTATGAAGATTTTAAGATCGGATCCTCACAGCTCAAGTGCAGATGTCAAAGGCCTTGCCCATATCATGCTTGAAGCAGCATCGGCGTATTGCAATGAAACTTCTGGTCAAATAAAGAAGATGCTAAATGAAACAAAAATTAGTGATCGTCCTGTCGATAAATTTATGAGGGATTGTCTTCGATTGTGTTTAGAGGAGTACAACATCGGTGTAAATAATATCCAAGATGCTATACAAAGGTTAGAGTTGAATGATTATTACAAGGGAATTATCGATACCCAGGCATCAGTGAATGGTGCTATCACTTGCGAAGAAGGATTTTCACAGAGTCCAGTAAAACTAAAGTCACCTCTAACGGATAGGTATTACCATTTCGACAAACTTTGTGAAATATCTATGGATATTTTAACTGAGCTTCGTTGATTTCTTTGATTTTCCCTTTATGTATTCTCGACAAGAATAAATAAATACATCTTCTATCATGTCAACCGTGTCGTTTGTTTTGCAATTGTTTGTTTAAGTAGATACCGTTTTGTGGGTCAGATGGTCTATTTGGAGTTGACAAAATGTCAAAATGTGTACATAGAATTTTAAAAGAGTGTAAATATCACTTCTCTTGTTTCGATCCGATCTGATCTGAACAATCTTAAACCTGAAGCTCTATCCGATTCAAAAACCGAATAAGCTTTAGAATTTTGGTTCGGCCTGATCCTTTTGACTCCTCTATTCCTAACCAGCAACAACTTCTCTCTACTTTCTCTTCGAATTTGTCTCACCATCAGAATCACCTAGCTTTATCAAAATAAAAAAAATAAAAATAAAATTAGAAATTTAAGCCCATCGTCACATCTTTGAAGTGCCAAATCTGAATCGAATTAAAGTGGCATTACACATAAAACATGGCAAGAACGTTCCCACACCTTTGTTTAATCTTTCAAACCATATCTTAACCCAAAGGTCAACAAACTGTGTATATATTTATTAGTAACCACACCTTTTTTTTTTTTTTTTAGTATATACATACATATGGTTCCTAAAAATCAAGTTTATTAGTAAGTTTTTTTTTTTTTCTTAACTGTTAGTCTTACTTGAGAAAAAATGGAGATAGAAAATTAAACATATGTATTGGAGGAGAGAGAGTTTAATATGGTAATTAAAAATTTAGGAGAGAGTATTTAATATGCAATAATTAATTTAATGATTTAGGAGATATTATTTCTTTTTTTAATAATTTAATTAAAAAAATAAAAAGGATAATCTTGCAACAAAATGAAGTGTCTTTAGAATTTTTTAAAATTTAAATTTAGAGAATGAAGTGTTTTTAGAAAAGAAGTGTAAAAAGAAAAAAATGGATTATCAAAAGAAGCTCTCTTATATAAATTTTGATTATTTGATTTCTCTGTATTCAAATTGGAAGATTGAGATTATTGGATTTTAGGGTTTTAGAAATAATCCTAAATTGTGAAGAGTTTTAATTCAAGATATATCGTGTTTTTTTTTTTTTTTTTATTTTTTTTTTTTAAAGAGAAATATCTTGATTTGATTTTTATAATTTTGGGTTGATATTAATTTTCAATTTTAGAGGAATTAGTCTATGATTATTGATAATAGAAGGGTTAAAATATCAAGTTTTAATTCATTAAAATTAATGAATGTGTGGCAATGCCTACAAGGATGCCATATCATTTAGGCATCAAATTTAGACAAAGTAGCATTGCTCTTTAAAGAATTAAAGCATTGTTTCTCTGCTCAATAAAATCTAGAAATTTCAAGAAGGATCCCAAAATAAAGTGCAAGAGAAGAAAGGCCTTCTCTTATTACTTTTTGAATTCGGCTTTCTCTTATTAGACAAGAAAAACCTCATTTCATTAATGTTTTAAATTATGAAATTCCTTAGAAGGGGAAGTAGCTAACTTGAAATTCCCTATCAACTGTGAATAAAACTCAAAGTTGTGAGCTCCAAAAGTGATAAGGTAAATAAAGATTCAAATTCGAGATTGGGAGAGGAAAGATTCAAACAATGATGAGGCAGGTAGATATCACAAAGGATGCACAGGTGGAAGATTACTGAATTCTCCCGCATTTTTTATTTTTTTTGTTGTGAAAATGAGTTTTCCCAGTTATGATTTGGGTTTTTGTTTTTAATTTGATATTTTTAATTAAAATTTCTAAAAAGTAAAAAAGTTATAAGAAATTTTTATATTTTTGAATTAAAATATTAATAATTTAAGAGTAATACTATAATTTTGAAAATATGTAAATTTGGACCAATGTGCAAATATAGTCACTCAGTTACTTGCTCCTTCCATTAACCTTTTTAAAAGTCTCAGACTTGTGATTTGGGCTAACTTTTGGCCCATCTAGAAATTAAGAAATCTAATTTGTGCATTAACTTTTGGTGCAAATATCGTTCACGTACTGTCGCCAATGGCAAGCTTTGAGGAATTCAGGCTTCCTTTGAGGAGATCTATCATTAGAAGATATCAACAAATCTTCTGAGATATATATATATATATATTATAAAAAAAATTCTTTTTTTTTTTCAAGATAACTTTGTTTTATTTTTTATTTAAAAAAAATATTTGAGTGACATGGCATTTTTCCGTTGGACACAATGAATTTGTATTATTAACACTTAGGGGTAATTTTGACATTTCATAATAGTTGACTGGTCAACCATTAACTCTAACAGTCAAAAGGCTAGTTAAGGGTAGTTTTCTGTAATTTTTGCAAAAGTATGATGTAATTGTATATAAACCAAAGTTTAGGGTACTTTATTGCAATTTTCTAAACAATAAAGGTCCAAAAAAAAAAACTTAAGAGTGAAACGGCTGCGTTTAGTTACATACCAGCCTATAAAAGCATATTTATCTTTTGCCTTTAGGAAAATCTCATTCATGACTACAACATTTTCTCTTTGAAAAAAAAGCTTGATCACAAATTTCGTTTTCGTTTTATACTTGAGATTTTCCGATGGGAGAAGGTTCAAGCTCCACTTCTAGTCCTCCTTTAAAGCGACTTTGTCCATAGAGCAAGAACCCAGTGCGAATCTTGAAGATGTGCCACCGGTTGCGATAGAGCAAGTCCCGGCGCAAGAACCCAATGTGAACGTTGAAGATAAGCCACCGAAGTGAATGTTGAAGGTGCGCCACCAGCTAGGGGCACAAGTGGTGGTTGCTATAGAAGTTTGGCGGGCTAGAGATCTTTATGGATACTTTCAGTCTTTTAGGACGAGATATGGCAGGGGCAACTGTACTCGGTTACTACGTGACATAATTCATTTCTACCAATAGGATACTCCACATCTCATGCCGATTTAATTATCTCCAATATCTCACAGCTATAAAAATAGAATATTAGAATGATGAGTGATAATAACAATAGGATACTCAATGAACTTCTTTCTTTTCTTAAGGATATATATAATTTATATATTTTTCACATCCAAATACCAACCAGATTTGTGTTTTGTTGGCTTGCATGTATGTCATTTTAGCTATGAAATGAATGAGTTATTGTTATTTTACATCATTATAATTACATGATAATCCAAAATACCAATCACAATTTCAGAAAGTCATGTTTGTTTAACTCATATATGATTAATGATTTGGTACTGTACACCGAGTCTGGGCTCTTATTTTAATTTTAGACATTATTCAATTTTTTATTATTATCAAATTAAATGATTAAATGAATTATAGTTACACATGGACGATGCAAGTGTATAACTAATTATATCCTTGCTGATAAAGAATAAATATGTTACATTTTTCGGTTAATAAAATGTAATAGGAGTTTCTATTATAAAAATAAATTTATCTTTCAATTTATATAAACTTGTTTGAGTCGTATGTGTTATCTTTCAATTCATGCATGATTGATTTATGAGTAATGCTAGACGTCCCAATTTTTTTTCTCATATTCTGTCCCAAATGATGTGGCACGTAAGGTGTCACAGCATCTTAAAAATCATGAGATTATAGTTAAAAGAAAATTTCTATCTATTTTAAATTATGAGTTTCATTTTCATATAATTGAAAATTGTATAACATTTTGCAAATATGCAATACATATAACATAATGTGTACGCTACACATGACATGATAATAGACCATTATAAATATATAAAAAAGAAAATTCCATAAATTGTACACTAATGTGTACACACCATTACTATAAAATTACATATCAAAACATACAATTGTCGGAGTTGTTTGGTCACATCAATCATTGTTTGCCTATATTCAACTGAGAGACCCAATCATAGATTCGGCGTTCAAACTCTCTTTCCACTAACAATTGAATATGTTTAAAGTACTCTCTATTACATAATCTAAGGAGAAAAAAAAAAAAAAAAAGAAGAAGCATGAAAGATGTCATAAAAACATGTAGTACATAAAGTCATAAACCTATACATGTATATAATGATTGGGAAAACTATTAGAATCGTGATGGAGAATTTTTACAAGATCTTCATGATCAGATTAAGGGATATTACACCAAGTAAACCCTGGATGATGACGACCTATTTCAGCCATGAAAATTGCAGCCCTATTGTTCTCTCTGAAAGTACAGGTGAAATTAAATTTCATGTAAGGCAACTTAGCTTGAACATCAAATGTCCATTTCTGACGAAGGAACCACGGTAGATTTAACACGTCGCGATATGTCATTAAGTGCACAACTAACCTCCAAAACATTACAACACAATTCAAAGCTGCACAAAGAAATTCTAAACCTCCAAAACCAACTTAATAGTGTTGTTGATCATTTTTCTAAAGCATCAAACAAACCTGTAAATTATCATTCCAAGCTTGTAAGTTACTTGTAAATTTATCAGACGTTAAAAAATAAAAATAAAATAAACACAAGTTTGTAATACTATTTATTACACGATTTTTCCTTTATTTTCATTTGAAATTGTAAATTGTTCCAAGTACTTTTACAAATAAAATGTAATGAAATAAATACTAATATTAAAAATACATATTTGGAGGTTCAATCCAAATTAATCTCAACAACACCTCCATGTCTAACCAATCGGAAATTTGTGAGCTCAACCCCTCCTTGTCTATCCAACCGTAAATTTGTGAGCACGATGGATGATTGTCAACTTTCTTGTAAAACTGAGAAGAACACTCAAGATGAGGATAAATACCATATGCTACATGTATAGTGTTTGCAAATGATCCCATTCCCTCTCCATCTTCTTCTTCTTCTTCTTCATCTTTTGCAGATGCAGCAAGTTGGAGTGATGTTGAAGTGGCACTCACGAATAACATTCTACTTCCCAACTTTTCAAGTTCACACCAATTCTTCTCTGCCTTATTGAACTGCCAGACATGCCATGTTTTATGACGACCGTGATAATATGACATCAGCAGATTTTCATTATCTTCGGAATCAATCAAACAATCGATACACTGGAGAAAAGATAATCTCGGATATGGATATGCTTTCCATTCCTGTAGTCCAGGTTTAAAAGCACCCATCAAATCATCTACTCCTTCAAAAATAAAATAGAAGACTCCGTCCACATGAGCAATTCGAGAAACCACTGTATCATATTTATAACAATTCATTCCCAACAAAACATTGTTCCATGTTTTGCCTCTGCCTCCACCGGGACTACATGTGCTCACGCAAAACTCTTCAATAAATAAATGTTTGGAACCTGAAGGATCTTTTTTGGTGGGTTCGGTGGATACAACACATATTACACAATCCGACGAAGTTGGAGCAGTAGAGAATGTTGCCATAGCATCCCTAAAAATTTTCCCGGCAGATAACTCCATGTGGAGTTCTGGTAGTTCTATAATCTTATTAGTAAAAGGACTATAGAAGCTGAAGAAGTATTTAGACTTTGTATTCCTTGAGAGAAGCAGCCAACCGAATTTTGAAGCATGTATTTGTGCACCATCAAGAATTTGGTTCTGAATAGTGTATTTTTGCTTGTGAATAGGGTCAAAAAGATAGCACTGGTTACTGATGCTAATAATATTCCGTGATAATGTATCTCCCGTTGACGCCACCAATATCCAGGGAAAATTATCTGAACGTCTCACTGATCTGTAAATCTTTGATCGCCAATCCTTACAAACTGCCCGGAAATATATTTGATCGACATAGCAAAGACGTTCTATAATGAAGATTAAAACATTACCAGGGAGATTGCACCATAAGCTTTCGATCTTTGGCTTCTTGTTGTTGGGCGTTGGTGTCCCTCCAATTTTGATGTCAATTGGAGAAGAATCTGTAATTGCAGTCATCGCTCCTCCAAGTTTGATTTCAATATCAGAAGATTGGACCTCCATGACTTCAAGTTTGATATTATCAATGATGATTTTGCCATTGTTGGATCTCAAATTCCAGTGAATTGTACTAGTATAAACAATAAACAAAACCAAGGCAGGCGTGGGATATATTTATATAATCGTAATTAACAGAACACAAGTAATGTCATAATAGGAGTATAACAAGTTAAAAGGTAAACCTAATTTTATTAGGAAATAATTAGTATATCTGATTTTTTTAGGAAATACCAAAAAAAAAAAAAAATGCAATAAGAAGATAGAGAGAGGCTAACAAGATGAAACGATGAAAAAAAGCACGAAAGCTGAAATCAGTGAAATCTTCGCCATATCGTAGGGTTTGCTTGATGTTTTCTTAGAGGAATGAAAACACTTTTGGCTTTGGAGCTTGAGAGAATATTATATCTTCGTGGCTTTGAATTGTGTGTGTATATTGAAAGGGTTGATTTATCAAGCCATTATTTATAGTGTTGAACATGCATGATTTATATGGTAGGGAAAGATAAGGTGTTTTTTTAATAAATAAATAAATAATGGATATTGTAAATAAGGATTTTTCTACCATGCATGAATGAATGTATGTAAATAAGTTAACTCTACTGTAGTAATTCTAAGGCACTCACCAATTGTAAGATATTAAAAATGGATGGTTATTACAAATATCCGGGTGAGTAGTCTTCAAGGATGATCAATCTCAACCTCAGCATATATTTGTAGAGCTAGCCATCAGAGCAGCCAGCCACTCTTCTGTTGTTGATACTGAACTTCCCCCTTCAAGAGTCATGCCAGCACATTTGGACAGCATTTCCTGCAAATGATCCATAATTAGCCTTGTATCGAAAGAAAACTCAGTGCAGAAATATCCACTAGAAACAAACCAACCGGAGACATTGTGTTATTGAGAGCATCGATTTTCGAGATGGAGAAGAATAGTCACAAGCAAATTTTGAAGAAATAAGTAAATGATGATAAAATGAAATTACAGGATCGATAACTATCAATGAGATGGGAAAGATTATGTTCTGCCACATTTCACCAATTTACCAAAATGAGCACATGGGAGAGCAAGTCATCCAATTCCATCGATATGGCAAAAAAGAATACATCAACATGAACGCTTCAAATAGTGAATAGATCATGCAATCTAATAGCATCCGAATTCCTAGGCTCTGATTTTTATCGTATTTGCTTCTTTGAATTAGCGTATGACAGTAATATGAATACTATAAAACAGAGAATTCAACCAACAAGCAGAGCACCAACAGAGAACTCATCAGGATAATTTTTCAAACCTGATAATCTGTCGTTATGCCACTGTTCTCAGCTTGCTTCTTTTCAAACAATTTGTTTGCAGGTTGCTCCAGCAATTGGTTCCTGACAATCTGCCAAAAGAAAAAAAATTACAAGAAAACAAATGGATCACAATCTTCCAAGATCACCTAGATTTCAAACAAAACAAAGAAACTTCCAGACAGTCTTTCCAGCTTCTGAAGATCCGTTGCTGAATTTAGAACCAGAATCAAATTGGGTAAATAAGTTCAAATGGGTTCAGTTTTTCTATGGATAAATAAAGGTTATAAAGGTTTCTGAACATCAAGTATACCTGTCGCAACATTTCTGCTGTTCTAGGGTGCAGGTAATGACTAGCTCTTTTGTTCTCCTGACTTAAGCACCAATAGACCTGTAAAATTCAAAAGTACACAACGGTCATTTATCATGTTTGATTTCTCAAACATATATGATCAAAAGTACTTAGATTTAAGCACAAGATTACTTTCTGAACATAGTCAGCTGTCGAATCATGCAAAAGCCACTCTGAAGCCAATCGAGTGTACAATGCTGAGGTATCTACAAGCATGGCCTGCTCAAAATCCTCATAATATTTTGTTCGTCCATACTTTTCTAATTCCACAAAAGTATGTATGACATTCTTCAGCAGGTCGCAATCAATCTGCAATCCTTCACGTTCCTGATTGATCTGCACATGAATTGGAATTAAACCTAACCCATTGAGAAGGAAACAAAATTCACAGACAAAGTAGCAAATCAACAAACCAATGATAATGCAGCAGCTTGGAATTGACAATAAAACTTCTTTAAAACCTGAAATGGAGAATAACATTGTCAATTTTTCAGAACTATTTAATATAAAGCAGCGACCAGAATCACACAGGTACAAGACTTAAAAATCTGCCACAAGAAAAGAACAAATACCACTTACCAAATCTTGAAAGCAACTAACAGTGAGCTCATCAAGAGATGGAAGATTATCACGAGGGATAAAGTACCGATCAAGGTATTGAAAGAATCGAAATAGCCACCTTGCCATCAACTTGTAATTAGACCACATGAGCACAAGTTGTCTCAACAAATATGCATCATCATCCTGGCACATCAGTGATGGTACCACCTAATAGCGAAAGCATAAAAGACATAATTGGCATCATTCTGTTAGCATAAATCTTTGAAATGTTTTCTAGCAGTTGGAAAATAGAAAGAAAAATGCCCAACTCAATCGAACCAGCCATAGCAATCTGACACATGAATTCAACACTGAAGTTGTAATAGAAAAGCTGTTAATTCATCTACTACGCCCTGTTAGAATAATTGCCACTAGATATGAACAAAGATGAAATATAGCATAGCATAGACTAATCTAATAATAAAAATAAAACAATAAATTCGTAAACATGCTCTTAGCTCACCATTGTATTGATGCTCTCTTCCAGACTCCTCTTAAACTGATTATAAAGCTGCATACAAAGCTGCATTATCTTCTCATATGTGTTATGATAATTACACATGAAATATACACATCTACCACGTAGTTAAGGACCACAAACAAAATGTTACATAAAACAATATCGAACTGTTCGAACATCAATACAATATCTTCTGGACACAAAGGATACTCATAATACTTCTGGTATTCTTCAAAAGTGAACTTCGTTTCCGGGCAGCCTTGCATTATCTTCTTTGCCTTGCCAATCGCCTCTTCCATTATAATCAACCCTTCCTCTACCGGTATGTCCTTAGACATCATGCTATCTCTTCTTCAAATTATCTATCTGGGCAAGAACAATTCAGTATCAATCTCATCAAATACTTTCAATTCATAGCTTAAACAACACACAGAACACGCGACAGCACATACCCAGATCAGCAAACCAGTTAAATCAAACTTCAAACAATGAAATTCTATCAAAACAGGTCCATGATCAAAATATTATTATCTCAATTGAACCTAATAATACACTTATCAATTTACTTCAAAAAAAAAAAGCAGCTTAAAACAATTAAACAACCCATGAAAACAATAAAAACGTAAAGAAAATAACATATCTACTAATTTTTTATCAACAGACAAAAATCAAAGAACAAAAAACTGTTTATTGACAAAAGATTGATAATTCTACTTCACTTAACAATAAAAACTCTAAAAAAACACACCAAAAATTATAAAGAAAACAAACAAACAAACAAACAAACAAAAATAGTATGAGAAATTGCAGAATTTCAGTTAAAAAAAATAAGATTAAAGAATATAATAAAATGGAAAATAATGGGTAAAAAATAAAGAAATACCTCAGTGTCAGACTGTTCAGTGTAGTTTTCCACGCAGCATTTTTTTTTTATTTTTTATTTTTTATTTTTTAACCTTTTGTTTTTCTCGACTCAGATCTTATTGTTGAAGATTTTATTGATTTTAGATGTTAGGGAGTGTGATTTTTTTGGCGGTGTGGATTTCAATTTCAATTAGGATTTTGGTTTCGGTCCTTTCGGAGAATGATTGAATTTTTTATATATATATATTTTTTCTCATTTAATAATTTTGTAACTCTTTCAAAAAAAAATGTAAAGATTTTTTAGAGTTTCTTTTGACAATCCAATTTTTTCTTTTTATATTTTTTTTTCTAAAAACACTTCATTCTTAAAATTTAAATTTAAAAAAATTCTAAAGGCACTTCATTTTGTTATAAGATTATTATTTTTATTTTTTTTGAATTAAATTATTAAAAAAAAAAAAATTATCTCTCCTAAATCATTAGATTAATTATTACATATTAAATACTCTCTCCTAAATATTTAATTACCATATTAAACTTTTTTTTTCCAATAAATATCTATAATTTTCTATCTCTATTCTTTCTCAAAAAGACTAACAGTTAAGGGAAAAAAAAAAAAAAAAAAAAAAAAAACTTACTGATAAGCTTGATTTTTAAGAATTTTAATTCTTTCATTAATCTTATAAATTCTGAGTTTGATCAAATCTAGTTGAAACAATTCAAGTTTTCATATATCTTTTTTAAAAAAAATAAATTGATAATATATATATATATATATTACTGTTAGTAAAAAAAACTAAAATATTCATATATATTTTTTTCTTTAACTATTGATCAAAGTTTATAGAGAAAGTATGGAAATATAATATATATTTAAAAAAAAAAAAATGGAGAGAGATTAATAAGGAGAGAGTGTTTAATATGATAATAACAAATTTATGAAAGAGAGTTTAATACATAATATTTAATCTAATGATTTACGAGAGAGAATTTTTTTATTTTTATAATTTAATTAGTTTGGAATGTCTTTTTTATTATTATTATTATTATTATTATTATTTTTGTCTTGTTTAGTAATTTTAGTTTAGGTTAAAATTGTCATTAATAAAAAAAAAAAATCAACTTGGAGTGTGAATAGAGAATTTGTGGATTGTAAGGAGAAGCTCTCAAGATTTTTTAATTTTATTTTTTATATAAAATGACAATTATACCCTTGAGCTGTTAAGACCACAGTTAGTTTAACGGTGGTCAACATGGTCAAGGAAACCTAAAATTATATTAGAATGACCTAAATGCCCCGGATGTGGAAAATTGAAGAAGTTCGCATTATAGTGGTGCAAAAATATTATCTCCTCCGTCGGAATCACACTTCTCTTCTGTGAAGCGCCGTGGACCGACGCACGCCGCCAATCGCCGTTTTTGTTGAAGAAGTGGTGACTCGATTGCGTGGTTTTTCGTAGCCAAGTGAGTTAGTTAGGGTTTTCACGGAGTTGAGCGAGCGATGTCCGATTTCCAGACCTCGACTCACCGAGCCAAGTGGATTTTCACTCCTCAGAAGCTCGTAAGTTTCGATTGTGTCGCAATAGCTGATGCATATCTTTTTTTGTTTTTTGTTTTTGTTTTTAATTTGTTTATTTCACTACCTGTTTGGTAGCTGAGAAAGTGTAGGAAAAATTTATCATTTTTAGTGAAATTTTGTATGGATCACTTGGTGCGTTTGTGATAATCAAAAGCTGGAATCTTTGTCCCTGGCTTTTTTGCAAATTTATGTTGTTTTTGGCTCAAAGATTGTATTTGGCCTGTTGTTTTAGTTTTTTTCTTCTCTTTTGAAAGCTTCCCTAATTGTCACATTGAGTTGCTTTTAATGATACTGTTGTGACAAAGAAACACTGTTTAGAACTCCCAAGCTTTGATTTGTCGTTTTATGGGATTGAGTGAACTGTAATTCTATAGAAATGAAACCTCTCGACTATTTATGGTTTGAGCTGCGGGTGAACATTTGCTTGTCACCGGGTTTGTCTTCTGTTAGGTGGGATGATTCATTGGAGCCTTCACTTTTATTATTATTTTTTATTCCATTGTTTGTATTTCTTATGTTATTCGATATCATTCGTTGAATTCGTGTACTGTTATATGCTCTGTTTCATTTCACTTGCGTACAATTTAAGTTTGAGAGTTGATGTCTTTTTGCTGATCAGCTGGAAGCTTCAAGTTTGAATTTTTATTTATATGTTTATAATGTTTTGATTACTCTTTTCATAGTGAAAGTTTTGATTTTTCCGTGATTTAGGTTGAAATGTACAAAGCCTCGAACCAAAGAGCGATACAAACTCTTGATAAGGTATTGCTAAAGCCTTGTATTCGTGATTTAATGTATGTATGCAAGCTTTTGTTAGATTAGAAATAACATTACTTGCTCAAGAAAGCTGGATTAGTGCCACTGTTTTATGTTTTACTCTTTTCGATATAAATTGTGTCTAACATGATTCAATGTATGCATTCAAGCTTCAAGTTTAAATTTTTCGGAAACATTTAAGAATATAAATTTGGGTAGACTTTCCATCTAAAAGGCATTTGCTATGATTTATGATTGTCCTGACATCCAAGATTAAATGTGTAGCGTGATGCTTTTGTTTACTTCAAAATTACTGTTGTGGAATGATGTTATGGTTAATCGTAATACTGTTCTTGGACTAATTTACTGTTTTGTTTCAAAGTGTGGAACAACCCAAATGGAAGTAGATATTGATGGAACATTTTCATATCCAGAACCTCAAATTGCAAAAGACAATGGTAAATGCTTTGTTACTTTCTCTCATTTATTATTGCATTCTCTTTTGATGTTCATATAATTTGCTACATCTTAGTCATTCTTTCCAACTATGTGACTGCCAAGTTGTTTTCATGTCAGCTGAAAAGCATTCTCGTTCAAAACCCCTGAACATTGAAGAAGAAAAGTCGATGCGAGTATTTTATGAGAATAAACTTCGAGAAGTTTGCAGCGCCTTTTACTTTCCGAATAAAATTCAGGTACATTGTTCTGTATCTAGAATGATTATTTTATAACCTTGAAAGAAATTTAAAAAAAAATGAAAATGGTGAAAACAGTAATATTGAGTTTTATTTACGCCTTGTGGGATTGGTGCACATTTTCAGGCTACGGCTCTCTTGTACTTCAAAAGATTTTATCTGCAATGGTCGGTCATGGAACATCAGCCAAAAAATATAATGTATGATTCACTTAGACCTTTTTTACATTTTTTCCCCAAAGTTGATGATTGCTCTTGCGATCTTCTGTAAAGACTTTTAGTGTGAAGTAGAGCATGATTCAGGAAAATATTTGAAATTGTGTCCGGACACAACAGCACAAGGAAATTGTTGTTGTACTGGAATTGCTTGGCATGGTATATTTGTCTATGTAACAGTCTGTGTTTTCTCTTGTTTATCATTGCAATGCAAATCTGCACCCTTGTGTCTTTCCTCCCCTCAATTTGTCATTTGTTATGTGTTTTATCTGGTACCGTGTTCTTCTTTTTGTTAATCATCCTTAAATAGTCAATTATGTACCTAAAACTGCTTAAATATATTCTTTAGAATGAAATTATTTCTTTATTGACACAGGTTAACCTGTGTGTATGCTGCGTGTAAGATAGAAGAAAATCATGTATCAGCAGAGGAGCTTGGTAAGGGGATTTCACAGGATCATCAAATGATTCTCAACTACGAGATGATTGTTTATCAGGCATGGATATAAGCTCATATGTCATTGTTGTCTCTGTTTGCTTCTTCTTTCTTGGTTTTAAGAAACTCCTTTATTTTGCAGGGTTTAGAATTTGATCTTATTGTTTATGCACCATACCGTCCACTTGAAGGTTTTATCGATGATATAGAGGTAAATTCAGTCATTTCTTTTCACAAGTATTTGTGCATTCTAGGATCGTCTAAGAAAAGTGAGAGACAACCCCAGCATATGTGATTTATCATTATTATTATTTTTTAAAAGGACAGATTTCACTGAAATGAAAAATTATACAGAATATCCAAAAACAAAAATAAAAGAAAAAAGACAATGAAAAAGAGCTCTTAAAACTGAGAATCGATACTATATTAGGAAATGGGCAAAGTTGAGCATTCCAGACAAAGTTGATGGCGAGGAAATCATTACCCCCTGTGACCTTGTTTATATATCTGGTCTTTGATATAATTTTGTCTTTGCTTCTACTCTTTTTTGATTAATGACAATAAATTTTGGTTCTTTAGGAATTCATCCAAGCAGAGAATGACCAATTACAGATGCTGAAGGTAAATTTCTGTATTATCTTTATGTTTGTTTTCACATTTCTCAAAATTAAAATTCAAAAAAATACTAGTTATATTTCCCGGTAATGTCATCTTCCCAAAATATATATTAACAGTGCGATAAGTAGTTACTTAGAGAATGGTTGCATAATTGCTTCTTGTTTTCCATGCCATAACTGAAGAAAATAAAGCTGAATGCAGAATGTTTCTTTACAGCAGATACCAAATCAGTTATCTTTGTTCAAGCAATAGATAATAATGGTTGTACATAGTGCTTCTCTTATTGGCTAGAAATAGATTGGCATAGAATATCTTGATTCTTTTAAACCGACTTGTCCCCCATTCTGCCCATATGTTAATCATCTATCTCATTTGTTAATATTTTATAGGATTTGCATGAAACTGCAAAGTTGGAGGTTGACAAGATCATGATTACTGATGCACCACTTCTATTCCCTCCTGGCCAGGTAATTTTTTTGTTGACTCCTTGTTCTATCAGAATGTCCCGATTACTCTTACTATCTTCTTAACTCCAACACTTTTTTATTCCTTGAAGCCGATAGTCTATACTAGAAATTTCTTAAATGAAGAGGCCTCTGGAGAAACATTAAAAGTTTCTCCTTTCCCATTCAAGTTTAAAAAAGTAATAGTAATAATAATAATAAAGAAAAAAGAAAAAAGAATTGCCCATATAAGATTGTTAAACTCGTGAAACTCTCTAGCTTTTACCTTTGTCAAAAGTCCTCCCCATTTTATTATTTTTCTTCTTAAGAATTTGAGAATTAAAGGTAATTAATTTTCAGGTTTGGATTGTCAGTTGATCGTTTATCTGTTCTTCACATTTTTAACTTACCTCATCTCTTGGCACGGTTTAGTTGGCTTTGGCGGCTTTGCGTAGTGCAAACAAGGTGCACAACGTCCTTGACTTTGAGAGGTTTTGAACTGCTTCATGAACTTTTTATTAGCAAATTTTCGTTGTCTTTTTCAGTTGCATATTATTATTATTATGTACTCACCTGTATATATTTATGTTAAGCTCTCACTATTTTTTCTCTTGATTAAAATTTGTATGTCTTTGCAGTTATCTGGATAGCATTCTCTCTCGACAGAATTATGAACACACCATTTCAGAGCTCACTGAATTCCTAAACGTGATAGATTCTTTGGTACTAATCTGTCAACTTTCACAATCTTTTGACAGGATTTGACTTAAATTTCTTCATGTAATTTGGATAGCAATCTTGAGGCTTGGGAAGACTGTATATTCAACCGCTTGATTATTCAAAATCTAATGAACGTAATTGATTGTACATAGAGCAACATGATTCTTTCAAGTTTCATATGCAAAATTTAGTTTTCATTTTTCTGGCTTTGGATGCAGGTAATGAAACATAAATTCCCTTCAGAAAAGGATATGAAGCACATCAATCGAAAACTGAAATCTTGTTGGGGACATAGCTCACATGACGAGTACTGTCTATAATACTTATCATATACATATCTTTACATTTTTATTCTAATTCACTGATTTGGCCTCAACCATGCTCTTATTTGATTGCTTGGCAGGAGCAAGAAACGGGAAAAGAAATCGAAGCACAAGTCCAGGAGTTCTCATGAAATGCAAAATGGGCCTTCCCTTGCTTAATTTGTATGTTCTTACCTTTCTATTTATCAAAACATGAGTTCAGGTTTCGCTCTCTGTTTATGTCCATACACCTACAATGCTCTGATTGTGTGAATGGTCGAATAACAAGTACAGACGAGATAAACGTTTTTTAGTTGTCGATGTAATACTAACTTCGGGTTCTATAAACAGATAAATGGGACATGGTGTTTCCATCCAACACAGGTTCCAATTCGACAGAGAGAAGTCTTGCTCGCATGTCAAGAAATTATCAAGTTTTGTATGTGAAAAATTTTGGTACTTCAATGTTACTACAGAAAAAATATGATTTGTTGAACTTATTTCCATGTATGCAAAGAGCTCCATTTACTTGTCCATGATGTGTATGTATATACATTCAATAGTTTTTCGATTTTTATTAAAAACAGAAAATTTTCTGAAATTTGCTTCGAGAGAAAAGGGTACTGAAAACTTTGGTTAAAAAGAATATCTTGTTATTTATTTTAATTTTTTTTTTCTCTTCGAAATACTTTCTAACCAAAATTTTGGGAAATATATAAGTTTCTGAAAATTACAAAGAAAATTGATGAATTTCTTATAGTAACTATACATAGCCAAACATCATATTATAAAGAAATATCGATGAGTTATCTAATTCTAACGTCACATAATTTTCATACTAGATAATACAAGATGTCTCTTAAAATTTTACTAAACTATGTAATTACTCAAATTTCCATTTACACTAATCACGTCAAGGGTTTGACGAAACTTGTTGAGATTACGCCATACATGGACAGTCCAGATATCATTCTGATAATCTAAGAGGATAATATATCTAATTATCTATTACACAAATACGGGAGAGAATGCTGCCAAGAGTCCAAGACACATGCTGGTAAAATGATTTGTATTTATTTTTTTAAAATCAATTAAGAGTAAACGATGTCGTTTAATTCTGTTTCTTTTTCGCATACAAAAACCCAAAACCTCACCGGTCAGGCAGTCACCAGCAGCATAACTGAGAGCAGCAAATGGCGTGCAACATAGTCTCCATCTCCATCAACTTCTGTGCCCCTCTCTGCTGCTGCGTTCCACAAACTTCACTCAAGGTCAGTTCCTCTCGAAAACCCTTCTTTTATTTCTTCAATTTTCCTTCAAACGACCCTCCGTTTGTTTGGTTCCTGCGAAAATGTAAAAGTTTCACAATTCCAAGTGAATTTTGTCACAAACTTGAAACTTTGTTGCAACTTTTTCTTGTTTTCAGAAAATGTGTAGTGAAAAATCGGCCCTTGGTAGACTTTCGCACAAAGCGAGTGTCGTAACAGGTATGTTCTTCAATTTTCTTGCAATTCTAACTTTTGTTGCTGATGATTCCTTATTATATATGTAATAAAAATATCTTCTTTTGTTGAATTATGGTTTTTAATAATGATTTTATCTTTTTAATTCATGTGGGTAGGTTCAATAATTGAAACCAAATAAATTATAATGGTATTTTAAGATTCATATAATTAAGTACTGTATATTGGCTCAATTTCTTATTTTTTTTTATTGAAGTAGATTGAAAGATAGAAGTGATAAGCTTTCGGTTGAGCTAAATTATATTGGAATGAATTGAGTCATCACAGAGAAGTTGATAACTAAACTGCCAAATAATAATGTTGTTATTGTAATTATAAAAGGCAACATTTGATTGATTGCCCCATAATTGTTTGCTTACACCAAAATCTAGAGTAAATTTTCTCACATTGCTCTTTGAATCCAAAATGTTATTTTATATCAATATAGATGGAATTCTTATGCTATTGAGTAGTGTGGTGTACATAGTGAAATATACATAACTACCTTGTACATCGAAAAGAAAAAAAAATCAAATTTCTTGCTCGCTTTCATATATTGATACTATGAACTTTATTTGCAGCTACCAACTTTCCTGCTCCCTGCAGCTCAAACTCGAATAGAGGCTTATTTTCTGTGAGTCGAAGCTGTCACTGTCATTTAACAGCTACATGCAAGCGTTGTGATGAAATTGTTAATTGTTCTTTCGATGTAAGTTCTTGTACTCATACCATAATAACTGGTTTTTGGGTTGGACCAGATATTGATGATGGTTGGGGTTTTGTAGAAGCTTTTGTTAATTGAATGACTTGATTTTTTAAAGATTGTGAGCGTCTTGCATGGTTTCTTACTTACTTTTGCTTACCTTAGTAGATGGATATTGAATGCGGAACACGCAGGATCTAAATGCACTTGCATTATGCAGATTTAAGCAAAAGTTTGCTGTCATTGGACAGAAGAAGTTTGATTGGTCTCAGTTTGCATTTGGCTAGGCTACTTGTAGATTGTATGCCTTCACCAGTATTTCTTTATAATCTATGTAATATTGTAACTAACATTACATTTCAAATATCAAAGTTATAGCAAAACCTAATTATGGTTACGTTGTAAGAATGAACCAAAACATCACTATTATACAAAATATTTGAAGCAAACTGCCCATAAAGCTAGCATGAAAAATAACTTATTAAAGAAGAAGAATCAGAAAAAGAGTATGATGAGAAAGTATTCGATTTTGAATAAGTCAAAGTGTTATAAGTTCAGCTTATACTTTACACAAATCTAGTTGGTATTGGTAATTGGCTATGCTCTTATTGAACTATACAAAAATCTACAATTATACTTGTCAAACACTTGTGTCTGTGGTGATAGAAGATCAACATTTTATTTTGTAAATGCCAGAATTTTTCAGCTATGTACAATTTCTCCTAAGTTACCTCCAATGAAATTTTACTTTTGCTTTTGCTCACCTGAGAAATTGGAGGAAAAGGACATTCAAAACTCCTTTTCCACCACAGCAATCAATCAAATATTCAAATGTCTTGAACAATATATAAACATTTCTGCTGTTCTAGTTTTATCATAAACAATGTTCCTGTTGAGTGCCATGGTTGCCTATTCTGTTTCTGCTTTGCTTCATACTCTCAGCTTTGAATGCTATCATGAAAAACTTGTTTCTGGTATTTTGGTGGAAGTTTTTCTCAATTCAAATTAATGTCAAGCATTACTTGGGTTGTTCTCCATCGAGTGATTTTGGGGGTAAGGAGGAAGACATTGGTGTCTTTGTATCTCATATATGAAGAGCTGGGACATGTATCTCCATGTTATGTGTGAACAATATCTATCTACATGCCACACACATATGTGTTATCTATCTACATGTCACATTCGCATGCGTTAAAACACGAGTGTGCATGCACATGCGCGAGTGACTGCATTCCATTGGTTTTTTTCGATATTGATCAACTTTTTTCACGTGTCGATATTGATCTGAAAAATTATTTTAAGAAGATCAATGCAGCTTTTGAAATGTGTATTGGGTCAAGGTTGCAATTTGCAACAATGTTGCATTTGCTTACCCTAAACTACTGCAGCTCACATGGATGTCCCATGATCCTCTGGCTTTCTGTCCGAAGAATGGGTGCACCAAATGAATTGCAACACCAGTTTACGATGCAGTGGTTTGCGCTTGCCGACTAACAATGTGGTGCGAACATATTATGAAGTCCGTTACCATCATTCCATGGTCGGAGCCACTGGAACCAACATCTATTCCAAAGACATTTGTATCAGGAAAACCCCTAATGAATTCTGCATTTGGTACTGTTTGTCCCAATTTCTTTAGGTTTTCGCACTCTTTCTATTAAGAAATCTATCATATATTACTGTATTTGTACGGTTAGTCCAAAAATTTTAATGTCTCGGCTTTTGTCTCTTGTACTGTCTCATTTTCTGTATCATTTTCTTCTTGTATGGTTGAATATATTTAGTGGGAGTTTCTTCCATCCCTTTTGTCTGAAGTGTTCCTCCATTGGGGAGAGAGAGAGAGAGAGAGAGAGAGAGAGAGAGTGAAGAACATAAGATAGTTGAGAAGTGGTCCCCCCATTGCTAACAGAAACCCTAGGTTGCATCTTGATACCTTATGTCTGAAAGAAATTCTAATTTAATTTTTAGGGTCTTAGCCAATTGATTTGCTTATAATAAACAAAAGGCATGCCATAAGATTTGAATTGGATTTCTCGTTTAATCATGCCATAAGACGGTGGTCCCTAGATCTAGGGTTTTGGAAAGCCCTAAACCAATAACATATGCAACCTCTAGCCTGTCTTGACTATTATTGTTTCTTTCTTTTTCTTTTTCTTTTTCTCATCCTGTCTGGTTAAACAGTAGTTGTTTGCAAGTAAACCTTAAAGTTTGTGCAAAAACCTTAAGAGTAATAAATGGTTGAGAATTTAGGGAACATTAGATTAATCAGATGATATATGTTTGCGTGTGAAAATGTGATCTTTACTATTTTCTTTGCTTTCGCTTTAGTTTTCATTGTATGTTTTATGTTTATTCCTCTTTTAGAGATGGTTTCTTATTTCACAGGATGGAAAAACTTAGTTGCTGTAATCTCTTTAGATGGTGTTAGATTGATTAGTAATTGAGTTGGTCAACCATGTTTATATAAATTGTTTGAAACGATAAACTTTCTCATCCGAAAAAACATGCAGTGTTTGAAAAACCAGATATTCTAAGGTTAGCATTCACAAAATTACAGCCACACAAAGGGAGTTAAAGAACTAGAGATATAAAATATCATGTTCCTTCTAAGCTTGATATACATTAATTAGACTTCAAAAAATAAAAAACAGAAAACTGAAACAAACCTGTTGTGCAGATGTTGACAAGAATACAAAACTTGATTGGTCTTCATCTAAACATAGTATTAAGCTCCATTAATTTAGACTCAAAAATGAGAGAAAAGTGTTGAATAGCAAGAGAATTGATCTTGTTGAAGACTATACACGAGCTTTGATTCACTTAAAATATCACAAACAAGTAACTAAATACTATTTCAACTCATATGAATTAGTGTTAATCGAAGAATCCATAGTACAAAACATACAACTAGAGATCAGCTGAGTAGCTGATCAATAATTCACAAAACTTACTCTCCTCCAAGGAGAGAAAAAGGAAAAAAAGATGAGGAAATACAAGGAGAGTAGTCATAAGTTAAGGAGACAAGTACAAATTTACCTTATACTAGTGGAGGTTCTGCTAACTCCAATTTAAACCTAGAGAATGAAAACTTATACAACCGATGTGATGGATACACATGATCTTGTTTATCGTTGTTGTTGATGGTGTCGTAATCTTCACATGAACAGGAGAAATAATCTTTGTTCAAGATGGTTTTGTGAAAGAACTTTTACCCTTGTCAAGAACCATAAACTCTGAAGGATTTGAAGTGCTTCCAACTTGCTGCCGCTCGGTATGCTCTTCACTTTCATGGTTAGATTCTTCATCTCTGGTGTCTTGGGTGCTAGTACCTTTGTTTTGGTTAGCTTTTTCTCTTTCAGCTTCTCTATATTTATGCAAGTGCCTTACTATAGCCTCAGCATAGTTATCAAAACCTAGAGCACTGAGAGCCCAACAAATGTCATCTCCATTCACTGTCTTACGATTCTCCTTGTGACACTTGTCAGATGCCTCACCAGTTACAAAGCTTATAAACTCCGTTGCACATTCTTGCATTGTTTGTTTTGCTTCTTTGGAAATCTTTGCACTTGGTGGTAAGATTTGCTTCATTATCCTACCCACGTTTGCAATAGGCAGTTGCCTTTCTTGCTCATCAACCATTTCTATATACTCCCAACTTGATCTCTCGAAACGCAGACACGTTGCTTTTTTTTTTTTACTCTATAGACTTCTCACTTTTATATATACCATATAGGCATATAGATCATGAGTTCATGTATGTATACATGCATGCATGTATGTTTAAGTGTATGTACATAATGTGGATTTCGTATGCCATCCAACACATGGAGACGCCGCATGCCATGGCATGGGTATCATCAACATTAATTCCTGTATTAGATGCATAAGTTTTAATGATATGCTTTCATATGATGACATATTAAAATGTTACGTTTTATTTTTTACTAAAAAAACCCAAAAAACAAGAAAAAATAAAATCTTGATTGCATATTATGAGAAGTTTTAGATCAAATTTTACTCTCACTAGAGTGTAGAGGTTTACTGAGTTTTAGTTTACATAAGTTTTTGAAAAAAAAATAGTATCTATCATGTTTAGGGTTCTTTGGGCAAACTTCTAAAACTTAAAACTATCAACTTATATATCAAGTCATTTCCATAGTAATAGAGCTTGTAAGTTTAAAGAATACAACTTCAGATTTTTGAATAACTTGGCTATAACTGAAACTAGCATTGTTTTATGATCATCACAATGAAGATCAAAACTCATTGGTTAGAGTTATTAAGTTACGATAAATAAACCAGACCCCTCCTCATCCAAGTGTAAGCGGAATTCGAAACCATAATCTCTTGTACAACGATAAGAGATCTTAACTAGTGTTAAGCTAGAGTTAATAGAGTTATTATATTGTATACAACCCTGCATGAACAGGCTTTTCTTGGTTAATCTTAGCAAATGAAGTTCTTGGATAAACTTACTTAGCAAGAGGACTTTCCCTAGGTAAATATTTTATTGAATCATTTAGAACAAAAAAAAAAAATCTTAAAAGCTTAATTGAAGAGTTTAATTATGGTCCCCACCACCATAATCCTTCTTTAACCATATAATCTGTAACCTTTTGTGCTTGTAATATATTCTGATTATATTAAGATTAAGCTTGATTTATTCTCTGTACTTTTCAAATATGTGGACTAAATGGGTGCACGTTTGCATGTTTAAGGAATTTTTTAATCCAGCATTACCTAAAAAGAGCTGATTATAAACAGTAGTGCTTCATGACATCAACACTTAGGTCTAGTTTTTAGGTTTGTCTCTCCATCTGGCTGCATATTTACCATTTTTCTTTTATGAAATTTGAATCTACATATTAGGTTTTTGTCAAGTTCTTCTGGTGTCCAGGAGCAACAGTGCATTTTAGAACTGTTTTTTTTATGTTATCAAAAGCTTTATTAAATAGTTAAAAGAGCTTTACTGTCTATATCACAGTGTTTGATTGAAACTTGAAAGTAAAAACTAAAATGTTTATCAGGGATATCTTCTTGTGAAATGCTTTTCCAAGATCATTTCACACATATATTCTAATTTAGAACGTACTTTTACGTAGAATATTTATGTGCAGGCAAGTTAATGTGTATCGATTTGTTATGGTAGAAAAGAGAAAAGTAGCACATCACATCTTAACAAAGCTGGTAGTGCACCTCACGTCCACATAAGTGGTGAGGGGTTCAAATCTCACCATGCGCATTTTACAAGCATATGTGGCATATGTGGAGAGTTTTCTTCCTGGGTTGTAGGAATAGTTATCTCTTGTTATGGGAGTCGATATCCGGACCGCACATGTATTGTTTGATCTTGGCAGATTCCGGCAGTCCTATTGTAATAGTTCATGTAATAGTTCAAGAAAAGAGAAAAGTATTGAAGTGAATCATGAACAAATTCTTTAAAGTCACTTATCAAGGTCCAAGAATGATTTTGGTGCACCTCTGTTGAATTGATTTTAGGAAGTGGGTGTTTTATAATAAATCAAAGAAAATGGTGGGGGTTTAAACTTTTATATATAAACATTTAGGTGTATATATAGTACGATCTTTGAGTAAAATCTAGTGAAGGATAATCAACAACCATTCAATTCAACATCTTTCAACCCTTTTGAGTTGAGGTCATCAACTCCATTGGAGTTCTTTATTTTAAAGTGAAAAATCAAGCAAACCCACATTCCATTCTTGTCAAAAAGAAACATTCTAATAGGGCAGAAGATTTTCTTTAAACATAAAGTTAGAGTTTTGTTTATTAGTAAAAATGGTTGGCTTATCTGTTAACTTAATGGAAGAAAGTACACTTGAAAAAACCATTATTAAAAGTTTTTATCTTATTGACCCATCTAGGGTTTTGAAAACTTTATTAGCTAGCATATAAACTTATAGTAATTAAATATTGTATTAATTAAGCAAATTGGTAAGTGGTCTCACTACATCATCATATAAGAATCCTTATAAAATAAAGGGTCAATTGCACTAACCTACCCTTTGTTTATTAAATATAGTAACATTTTAAAAAGATGTCATAAATTAATACAAACACCTTTTGCCATCAAGTCAATCCGTTAACTATAACGGTTGACTCACCTTGACTATTAGAAAGCCAAATATACTCTTGCCACATCATCTCAAACATAAATGATTTTTTCATTAAAATTTAAAAATCAATTTTTTTTTTTTTTTTTTTTTAAATAATGTACCAAGGAAACAAGAGATCTTTGATGATCTCCTCTACTTACTGGAAGAGATCTTCACCGATCTCGGAGATCGACTTCCTGCAATTCGCAGAGGAGACTCCTCCGCGAATTGAGGATGTTTCCGCAAACGGTCAATATATTATCTTTTTTTAAAATTAAAAATATTTTATGTTTGAGAAGATGTGACAGTGGTATATTTGGTTTTCTTTAGGTCAAGGTTAGTCAACTGTTAAAGTTAATGGATTGACTTGATGATAAGAGATGTTTTTGTTAATTTAGGAAATCCTTTTGAAATCTTACTAAATTTGTAAAGTAAGGTTAAGTTAGTGCAATTAACCCTAAAACAAAACTCATTTGAGGATTTGAAGAATATATCAGAATCCATAAACTCTTTAAACATTTTTAAAATTAATGTCCCTTCAATGGTCTTTTTAACTCTTTTTCCTTATTCAAATGTGCATCTGATCTGATCTAATTTTAGTTTTAAAATGTGTTTACAAATAAATTAATTAAAGAAATGCCTTTCTTTATTTTGTCAATGAGAGAAATAGTACTTTAAAATTTCATAGCGTATGTGAAGGTTGGACTTGCTTTGAGAAGATATCCTTGTTGTCCACTCTGGTTATTATCACTTATAAAGTTTCGATTCAATAAGAGATCTTACCAACTAAGCTAATTTATACGCATAAATTAGTCGGTGAAATTTTGTGGATTAATCGCATTAACTCACCCTAAGTTTTTTAAATCTAGGATGATTTTAAAATGATACCCTAAATTAACGTAAACACCCACTACCATCAAGCCAATTTGTTAACTTTAATGGTTGACTAACCTTAATAATTGGAAAGCAAAATATACCCTTACCACATCATCTCAAATATAAAATATTTTTTTAATTAAAATTAAGAAATCAAATTTTATTTTTATTTAAAAAAAAAAAAAAAAAAAAAAAAGATAATCTACATACAGTGGAGCTCCACCGTCAAAGGAAACAAGAGATCTTTGACGATCTCCTACTTACTAGAAGAGATCTTCACCAATCTCGGAGATTGACCTCCTGCAGTTCACAAAGGAGACTCTTCCGCGAATTGAGGATGTTTCCATAGGCAGCCAAATATATATATTTTTTTCAATTTTTAATTAAAATATTTTATATTTGGGATGATGTGGCATGAGTATATTTGGTTTTCCTAGGTCAAGGTTAGTCAACTGTTAAAATTAATGGATTGACTTGATGACAAGAGGTGTTTTTGTTAATTTATGACATCTTTTTGAAATTTTGCTAGATTCAAAAAAGTAAGAGTGAGCTAGTACAATTAATCCAAATTTTGCAAATGAAGTAGTATGGTGATATTTAGGCCTGGCCGGGTCTGGCCTGTGATTACGGATTCTGATTCTGTTAAAAGTAACGATATTTACATCCTTGAAAAATTGTATATACACCCTTTTTTATACGTGCACCCCACTAAAAAAAAAAATTAAAATTTTATAATATATATATATATATATACACACCCCCACACATTACAAATATGTCATTTTTTATAATCTTTGAAAAACAATATTAATTTAATAAGTTATTGTAAGGTCTCATTAAATTGATTGACTTATTTCGTAAACAAACCACATTTTGGGGTTTAATGTGTAAGGGTAGTTTAGGTGATTGAGGAACAAGCTCAAATGCCCTTTTCAAGACCTCAAGGTGACAAGCACTCCAAAGGTATATCTTTAGTGCTTATTTTTCTTTGAAGAGATTAGTTGCACACACACACTTAGCATACATTGCATATGTGTGCATTCTTTTCACATGTCACATTTCACACTTGCACTTCTTTGTTATATTTTTTATGTGTGGATTTGTCCATAGATGAGTTCCGAGCGATTCAGAGACTTGTCTATACATTTCGGATGATTTCCGAGACATTTGGGACAAACCGTGTTTTTATCGGAAACCGAAATTTAATTTCGTGCTTAGAGTGGAAAGTTATATAATTTTCCATATTTATATTTGACTTTGGGTCTATATTCTGAAGACGGAATTGAATTCCGAATTCCAAGATCAAAACTGGACTGAAAATCACTTGGAACGAAAGTCGGCTTGATGTGGCATGAAAGCCACACCAAAAGTGGCTTGGCGTGTGAAGGGCTTGCAGCTCGTGCCAAGAATGCCTCTCGGTCTGCGTTGGCTGCACGCAACACTCACGCAATATTTCTCTCTCGGCCCACGTTTGACTCACGCAGTCCACACGCCACACACACACCTGATGCATTTTGTTTTTGAAATTTCAAAGCTATTTTATTGTGTGCATTAAGTTACATGTGATCTTGTGTGCGATGTGATTGCTTGATTGTATGAGTGGATTTGTTTTGACAAATCATTGGACCATTTAAGTTTCTCTCACGTGAGCTCACCTCACTAAATTAGTCTCAGTTGATTATCAAGCCTTAAACGGTGTGTTTTGTATGTTTAAACTCAAATATATATAAAACGTGCAGATGTGCAGGTTTGCCTTTGATATTACCTAATATATATCAAAAGTCTAAAATGGTGCAGCTTTGATTTCGACATAATATATATATTTATTTTCTTCACTTCGTGAGAGAAAGAGAAAAAAAATATACACTTTTAAGAGTAAAAACATTTTCAAGAGATTTTTCATATGCATCAAAACATCATCTAAGCATTTTCTAGCATAGTTAGGATGCTTACTTACATGAGTCTTGGTCAACACACTTCCCTTGGTATGTTCTTCACTATTATCATTTATAATTAGTGTTTTATTTATCCAGGCATCTCTTTTATTATTTACATGTTCTTAGATTAACATTTAATATTCAAAATAGAGATTGTTGTGTTGACACGATAGACTGTTGTATTGTGAATTTGTGATAGGTTGATAGCTATCTAGGTTTATTTAATCTATGGAGAATTGCATTTTAGTCCCCGTAGTTTGCCTTATTCTGGGTTTAGTCTACGGTTTTTTTTTTATTGTAACTTTTAGTCTTCTGTGACAGAATCCGTCAAAAGACAGATTCTACCATGTTAGTCGGACTAAAAGACCTTAATACCCCTTTGACTGTCTGATACCCTTTGAATGACCGTTTTACCCTTAATTAAAAATTAAAAAACTAAAAATTAAAAACAGATTTAATAATATATATACATATATATTTATATAACAGATTTAAAAAAAAAATAAATAAATATATAAAAACAAAAAAAATATCACCACCATCAGATTAATAAAAAAAATTAATCACCATCAGATCTGAGTTTTAATCACAAAAATAGTCACTCCCAAACCATCCAGTTGATCGGCGCTCAACCACCACCACCACTGTCACTGAGTCACTACCAATTCCCAAACACACTCCCAAACCCTAGCCACCCACAAACACACCACCACCACTGTCAACCACCCCACCACCATTGTCAACCCCAACGTATTTCAAAAAAAAAAAAAAAAAACCAGATGAGATCGGCGTGCTCCACCACCACCATTGTTACTCCCAAACACACTCCCAAACCCTAGCCACTGTCAACCATCCCACCACCACTGTCAACCCCGACTAACCATCACCAAACCGATCTAACCATCCCTTATCTTCTCTCTTAAACAAACAACAAGCAACCTCTCAAACACAACCAAAAAATTGAAGCAAACAAAATCCAACTAGATTCGTTAATTTTCATTGAAGCCATTGACTTGGGAACATAAAAAAGGGAACGAAAAAACATCATAGAAGCCAAAGAGAGAAAGAAGAGGGAATGGGAGAGAAAGCCAAAGAGGGAATGCGGCGGACGGGATTTCGTCGGCCTACGAAAGTGCGCGGCCTTGTTCGTCGTGAAAGGGTGTTGGTGGTGGTTGGCTTGATAAAGCCTCCTCATCTCGCTGATTTGAAGAGATTTAAAAAACGATTCCAGATTTGAAGAGTGAGAGAGTTTGAATCTGGCAATCGTTGATTTGTTTCGGATAGAGAGAGGGTTTGAATCTAGATCTGAGAGATTCAAAAGATAGATAGGGATTCGAGTGAGAGAGAAAGGGATTCAAGAGGGAGATATGGGGATTCGATTGGGTTTCTAGGTTGATGGTTTAAGAAGATGATGATGATGATCTGAGAAGAATGAAGATGATGATCGGTTGATGGTTTGAGATTGATGATGATCGGTTGATGGTCTGAGATTGATGATGATCGGTTGACGGTCATTGATGATGATCGGTTGATGGTCTGATGATTGTTGATGATTGTTGATCTGGACCATCTGGTCTTATAAACGAGAAAAAAAATAGAGATAAGGATGTTGATGAAATTTTTTTCCAGATCTGTGATAATGGTGTTGAGGAATTTATTTTATTTTTTGATTTTTAATATCTATTGATTTGTTTTTTATTTTTATTTTTGTTTTTTTAATTAATATAATTTTTATTTAATATATTATTAATTGTATATATCAAATTACCTTTATAACCTTCAGCCATAATTACCCTTCTTGTCCCCACTGATAAATTTACCTATTTACCCTTGTTGACCCTCGTTGACTTAACATAACCCTAACAGAGTTGGACGGTAGGGACTGGAATCCATATTGTCATAATACAGATGGACTGAAAGTTACAATACCAAAAAACCGTGGACTAAACCTAGATTAAGGCAAACTACAGGGACTAAAATACGATTTTCCCTTTAATCTATGTTTAGCTAAACTTTATAACATGTTATTTAGCTCTTGATATGTAGGATTATTTTTATTGACATATTATTATTCTAGATAAGCATATAGGGTTCCCTAGCTCTACTTTGCATTTTTGATATTCATATATATTCACATAGGTTGTATTATCTCTTCTTAGAGAACTAAGTCTTATATTGTGACCGAGATTAGGTTGCTTAAATCGCAAGCAATTGGACTAGGTTCACTTATACCAGGATTAGGTAGGTATGTGATTATATACCAGGATTATGTTGTAATCTTTAACAAATTTAGTGGATTCGAGGTTCGAGTGTGGCGCACTTACTAGCCCGTGGTTTTTCCCGTGAGGGATTCCACGTAAATATCAAGTGTTATTTAAATTCCGCACATATTACACTTGTTATATAAATTGACTAATTAGGGGCATTTTCGTAATCTTGACCATACACGAAAATTGGGTAAAATCTATTCACCCCTCTCTAGATTATATATTGTACACACCGTAATTTGTTTTAGTTATAAAATAATTAAGTTATGAAAAAAAAAAATGGAAATCGTATTTATTTATAACAGTTACTTAAGAATTGAAAATCGTATTTCAATTATAAAAAAAATAATAATAATAATAATAAAAATGGAAAACGTATTTCAATAAATAAAAAATAAAAAATAATTGGAAATCTCTAGGTTTGGCAACCTCCCCAGTCACCCCTCTATTTTTGTTTTTCTTTTTTTCTTTTTCATTTAGATTTTTTATTTATTATAGTTTAATTTTTTTAATTAGATTCAATCGTTTTCTCTTCTTAATTTTTTTTTATATATAATTTTAAATAATCACTATTTAAGTTTTAGTTAACAATCAATTAATATTTAATATTATAATATCTTTTTATAATTTTTATTTTTTAACTAATTATATTTTTAAATAATCACTATTTAAGTTTAGTTAACAATTAATTAATATTTTAATATTATAATATCTTTCTATAATGTTTATTTTTTAACTAATTATAATTTTTGTTAAAATGTTTTAAATATTAATATTGTATTAATATTATTTATGAGATATTTATTTTTATCATTTTAATTGTTTTACTTAATATATTTCAGAAAAAAATAGTTTTACATAAGGGTAAAGTTGAAATTTTAAAAAACATAATTTATTATATGTACATATATTTTTAAATGGGTGCAAATATAGTCGACCTTCTACTAACCTCTAGCTTGGCCCAAAATAAGTTTGCTGGTAAGTCTCCATAAAACCAAGCAAAGCATGTATTTCTAATATAATATAGAGTGACGATATTTGCACCCTTTAAAAATCGTATGTACACCTTAAATTAGTATGTTTTTTAAAATCCAATAATACTCTTGAGTAAAATTATTAAGAGGACTAATTGTTTGTTAATACACCCACCAATAATTATTAATTAGTTTCCTATTTTAATCTTTTGTATTTTTTTTCCTATTAATGATTTGATATTATTAACATATATCATAAAAACTCTTTCTATTTTAATAAACCCTAGATTCTCTTTTAAATATATTTTCAATCTCTTTTAAGGAAATACAAATTGATTGCTAAGTATGGAAAATGAATTAAAATCATGAGACAAATTTGGGTGTGAAAAAGTAAAGTTTTAAATTAATTTTTATTAGAAAAACAAAATCATTATGTATATAAACAGACTTTTAAATTAACTATATTATATATATATATATATATATATATATATATATATATATATATGTTCTTCAATTTCATGAACACTTATCTTTTTTTTTTTTTTTTTTTTTTTGAAATATCATTTAACACATATCTACTTTCATATCAATTGGGATATGACACAAATCTTGTATTCCTACAACCAATAATGCTACATTGCCCAAATTTGGTGTCTAAATCTGGTGCCCAAATTTGGTGTCTAAATCTGGTGCCCAAATGATGTGGCAACACTCTGGGCCATTCATTTAAATTGTATTAGATTTACATGAATTAAATAAATGGCCCAAAGTGTTGCCACATCATTTGGGCACAAAATTTGGGCAATATAACATTACTCTTCCTACAACTCTCTCAAATAGAAAGTGGTTCTCCAATAAAATAAAATAAAAATCTTAAAATAAATTTTTAATAAAAAATAGAGTTTGATTTTGAAAATACCAAGAAGAGAAAAAAAAAAAGTAGGGAAGAGAAATTGAGAAAAAAATAGTAAGAGAATTAAAGGTAAAATTTTTTTTGAAATAATACTTAAGTTGATTAAATAACATAATAATAGTCATAGATAGTGTGTACAGTGTACTTACAAAAATACAATAAGTATAATTAAAGAAAAGGTATTTTTAGTATTAAGCGGGGTTTATTTACAAATTAGTGATTTTTAAAATATTTTGATGGGTATGATTACGAAAGGGGTGTAGATACAGTTTTTAAGGGGTGCCATTATCGTCACTCTATAATATAACATATTTGTAAACATAAAACATAAAACAAGAGTGCTTATTTGAGAACACGATATTAGGTTGATCCAGTAGTTTAATATTGAACCTATAAAGAAATCCGAATAGAAAGATTGTTACCTAAAAAACGAGACAAAAACCGCTTTTCTCAAATCAAACCAGAGAGATCAACTCCGAGAAGCCATTGTTATATAGTTTAGAATTCAACTCAAATGATGTATGTTCTCATGTCGGGGAATAATTGGGATTTAACAATTTACATATAAGGCTCAAGTGAGCCCATCCAATAAAGGCCCATTACGGCCCAACAAAACCAAACACGCAATAGAAATTCGACACGTGGGACATGCGGAACAGAAAACTTTATATGCTCTGTCGTTTAAATGACGCAAACAACGTCAAGTGACTAGACAGGTGTCTTGTCTGACGATTTATGATACATAAGACACGACACCTGACTTTAAAAAGAAAAAATTAAAAAACATTAAAAAAAATATTTTATTTTAGAAAGTTGAACAATTGTTGTCATCCGTCCATCTTTCCATCAGTGTCGATCCCATCAACCATCATGATCAATCAAGTGTGGCAGACATGATCCGACGGTTGACAGTGACTCTCTCTCTCTCTATATCTCTCACTCACTCATTCAAAGTCTGTCTGTCACTTTTGATTATAGGACAGTCAGACACTCCCACCACAGACAGTATCGCGCGAGATGCGCGGGTGCTCTCTTCTCTCTCTCTCTCTCTTCAACTGTGACTGTGAGTGAGCCCCACGTCACCCTTACATTGCCCAAAGTGAAATCTTCGTACTTTGTGGTGGGTCCCTATATTTTTGGTAAATTATAATCAAGATCAATCAAATCTATCTTCCATTTGTTACTGTAGTTTTCTCACTTTTCTTTTTTTTTTTTTTCTCATGTACAAGTGTACGTACAACACATGACTTGTGTCTAAATCTACAGTATTTGGTTGGTGGCTTAATTGCTTTGTTTGAATTTGGAAGTCCTTTTAAGTGTTTTTGGTGGATCAATATTAAAAATATCATTGAAAATCTCGATCATTCGTGGATATTAACGATATATCCGATATGAACTCTCCGTATTACATCAAAACTAATATATAATAACGAGACGTTTTATTATCGGTTAATAATCTTTTGGATGGCTTCAAATTATATATTTATAATCTTTTAAGGTTCTAGAATCCGTTTTCCTTCGGAGGTTGTATCTGAAATTCCCTAGAAATAGAATAATATCAAACATTAAAGGTGGCCGACAAGGTGTGTTGACGAACAATCAAATACCCTCTGATACTTAAATCAACATTTAAATAAAGATGTAAATAAGTGTGGATAGTTTTTACTAAATGAGAATAATTATCTTAATTTACCTTTCTAAGTAGTATTTATAGATTTATTTCTTATTCTTTGTTGTCTTGTCAATATATTGTGGATGTGAAAAGACACTTATCTAACTACGAGTGACAAGTGATATGTAAGTAGTCATCCATCGAAGGTGGTCATCCACCGATGTTAATTTATTGCCTAACAACTTCTTCGACTTTATGGTTACATTAACCTGCAGCAGGCAAAGGCATATAATTTGTATAGTTACAAGCTAGAATAGGTTGAATAGCTACTAATAATAATCCTTATATTAGGTATCAAAAAAAATAATTAATCCTTAGATTAGTCTTCCAAAAAAGAAATCCTTACAAATTTGGTATTCAATCTTGTCTACCTATAGGGCTATAGGAGCAATCTTGTCTACCTACAGAAGCAGTGTAATTTGAAAATATCTTGGGTGAAGCGAGACACATCAAACATCTCCCGTTTGATCACGTCACTCGATAACTTTCACTACATGGCATGGCACGATCCAACAGGAGATGAACGATGTGTCCCGCTGTATTCAAGATTTTTTGAAACAATAGTGCCCCTATGGATAGACAAGATTGAGTTAGACAATCATTGTGGAAGAAAATGATGCACATGTAGACAGCTCAGCTTCAGCAACATCACCCTACAAAGGTTTAGTTGGTTGTCTCTCTATTAGTCTGCTTTTCTACCCCACCTAATTAAATCAAAGGGGAATATGTTTGAAAATGATTTTTGTAGAAAAGCACTTCCATTTCCATTTCACAAAACTTGTTTTTATGAAACAGAATACTTAATTAAATAGATATTTCTAGCAAGTAATTATTCAATGTGGACATTAATTTATAGTTTAACTGCCTAAGTGCTTGTAAGTAGTAGTTGCTTGGAAGCACTTTTTATAACACTAAAAAGCACTTTCCAGGTTAGACTTGTGATTTAAGTTAAGAAGCTAACACAAAAGCATCTTGAGAGTTCATGAACTGAGAAGCAATTAGGGGTGAAAGTAGGTGCTAAAAAGCAGCATTTTTTTACCAACTAACTTAACTAACCCTTGATGAGCCTCAATTATGGAAATTAATTAAGATTTACATTAAAAAAAAAAAAAAAAAAAAAAAAAAATTTTAAAAATCTAACAAGAGGAGTTTGGTCTGTCTAAGATCCCGCCAGTTCCAGGTCCTCCTAGTGTTAGAACCACACCTTGAAGATCACTTCTCAATTTAGGCTCTTTCCCTATAGGTAGCGGCGGGGTGTCATGACGAAAGACCGGAAAATGTCTGTTCACTTGAGCTGGTCGGTAGGCCTGACCAGGCTCTGGCACGGATAACCTGACGGGTGGCTGCGAAGGCTTGAAGGGTGATTCAATATGATTCGAATTTGGAAATGGTTGAGCAACAGCAATGTGGCTTGTTGGAGATGGACTTTGAGGAAGCATTGAACCTCTTGGAGCAATCCCCGGTCCCTGATTTCGATTAAAAATTTCAAGTTCCATAAGCCAAGTGAATAAAATGCTTGAACAAACATTGTATTGAATGGAATCAGCAAGCTTACTGGTGCGAATAAAACCCCTCGGAAAATCTTCCCATTGACGGTTGCTGTCATTAGAAAACCTGAGTCGAATGCTCCATCAACCTTGCCACGGACCTCAGCACCAATCTATGGACAAAAAAACATGAACGAATGCAATAAGAGACACAAGAACACAAACAAAAACATTGCAAATATAAATTTAATGTATTGTATTGTAACTCACCAAATTTTGCATAGGTACTAAATCCATTGGTTTCGTCTCAGGTGCTGGATGTTGTGATCCTTGTCTTACGACATGAGCGACATGCACATATTGTTCCGGTTTCAGAAGATGGTGTTGGTGTTGGTGTTCTCTTAATAACAGCTGATCTTGTGGAGTTTTATGGATCGTATTTCGGGATTCTTTCTGGTTACTTGCAAGGCTGTTAGGCTGGAAATTGTTGGGAGTTCGATTCAACTGCTTAAACAAATGAAATCCCTGGGAATTCGTAATGGGTTCAGAGGCTTTTCTAATGGGGGTTTGCTCTTGATCGGATTGGGATGGAGACGAATGCTGCGAGAGAGAAAGGGAATGCTCTTCTTGTTCTGATTCAATCTCCCATACATTAGAACTGGAAGTTCTTCTCTTCTTTGGATGCAAAGTATCTAGAATGTCGTAAAGAGATCATTTAAGTCAATCGCGAAATGATCTTCGTCATGTGTGTACACATAAAGCAAAGATTTTGATGATGTTTTAAACCAACCTGAACTGAACCGCAAAGATTGCTGAGGTTCTAAATCCGGTTCATGAGTTCCCTTCCTTGCTAATTCATTGTTTCCGAGAAGCATAGTCATCTGATTCAAAGCAAAAAGTTAACTATAAGCTTCCTAGTATTAGAAACACAATAATATCTAATCGAGACATATATAATTGTTGACATTAGTATAACTTCTTTACCGGGGAATCCTCCCTTCCTCCAGGCAATCGTTTCTTCGCTTGGTTCCAATGATTTCCGAATGTTTTGCACATGGAGATGTTATAATGAACATTCAGATCCTCTACTCCAAGTCGCAAGACCAACAATTCGTTTAGAGGATGTTCATCCTCCCCACACCTGCATAGACCAAAAAAAAAACGAAGAACGAATTTATAAGCGAACCTGAAATATACAAAAAGGACTAGACATATGGAATTTCTATGAGACGATAAATTTGAACCTTACCCTCCGTAGATGGCGATATCTGAGTCTGTAACAACAGCAGTGTGAGAAAACCTCCCTTGGGGTTGCTGGCCATGTATATTGAGCTGAGTCCAAGAACAAGTAGTCACGTTAAGGATCCAGACGTCATTGTAGTAACTTTTGTCTCCAACCCCGCCAATGATATAAACCTGCCAACAGTGAAGAATTCTATGAATGATTATAAACAATGTCACCCGAATTTGGAACGAACGAGTTTGTACACATTGGCATCAGATCAATGATTTGATTGTGCTATATATGATATAGAAACTCATACAACAAAGATGCTATTGCAATATTTAGTAAAACATGACTTGCCTTTGTCCCGATATTTACAGCAGCATGACCTGCTCGAACACCCGGTGATGATCCTTGAACTGCTAACTGTCAAATTAAAAAACAAATAAAAAAAACATGAGAAAATAGCTCCAATTTGAACAATTTATGTCGGCGAAAAAGTTATCAACGTACCCTTGTCCACGTTAATGTGTCAATATCAAGCATATCAACATCTCCATAATACCGATCACCACAATCCCCACCATATACAAACAGCTTGTTAGCGATTACATTAGTGCTGTGACTGTCCCGGGGGACAGGAATATCACCCTTCACTGCTGGGGAAGTCCATCTCATAGTCTTGAGGTCTAGAACGTGTAAATCGTTCAAGTAATTCGCTTCACCTTCTCCGCTACCCCCAAATATCACCATTTTATCATCACCAACAAGCGTGGCAGTATGACTTTCCCTAGGAGAAGGCGGAACGCCTCTGCATTCTGGACGTATCCACTCTTTCGACACAAGATCAAGTATATGAAGATCATTCACCTTCTTCGTACCATTCGTACCCCCGAACACAATCATCTTCTGCCCCATAAGAACAGCACTGTGACTGTCCCTAGGACCGGGACCTTGACCTGTCGTTGCAAGTGTGCTCCAAACCATTATATCCAAATTTAGCATCAAAACATCACTGAAATGCATACCCCCACAACATCCCTGAAATGTATGAGCAAAATTTCAACATTTCAGCCCAAAATTGAATCACAAATCATTTTAATATTTTCTTTCATACCAATAAAATAATTTTTCACAGTACAATCTCTAACATATCGTTAAGGATATGTTGGATTCTGATTCGTTACGTATCGAATTTTTTTTAACGCCAAGCAGTGTACTTTGCAGTCTTTAAGATTTTCCATTTTCTAATTTAACAGAAGATCTAAGAAATTTCATATGTTCTTTGTATTTCACTTAACATTAGAAGTTGTTTTATTTTGTGTCATAAATATTGAAATTCTTAAGAGGGAAAATGAGTGATTTCATATTACAAATAGAACATGTTACATGAAAATAGAAACCAAAAGATAACAGTAAAGATGAAGAACTTGACTGATGAGAAACCAAGAAAAACAAGAATATTGGAAACATTTCTATATGAAGAAAGCTTGATGATAAGTGTTTTGCTAACAAATAATTGTTGTACTAATTTAAGAAACAAGAACAAACTTGAGACAACATTCCAAACAGAAGATGGAAGATAAAAGAAGGAAAGAACTAGAACCAATGAAGAAAGTTTGTATTTCCTTAACCAAAAATAACCAAACAAATTAATTATTATCATATAAAAAATAAGATAAAAATCAAATAAACAAACAAAACATGACAACAAACATCAAAAGAAAGCTACAAAACATAATAAAATCAAACAAATTATAATTATTATTACAGAAAACAAAAATTAAAAAATTAAAATTTAAACATACATACCCCAAAAACATAAACAACTCCATGAGAATAGCAAGCAGAGTGACCCCATCTCTGAGGAGGACTAAATCCTAAAACCTTTGGAAAAACCCACATTGGTGGTGATTTCTTCTCACTTTCATGCCCTCCAAGAGAACCCATTTTTGTTTTTCTCTCTATATCACTAAGCTCACTCAAAGTTTTAGTTTTTTTGATTTCTAACTTGAAAACAGAGTGCTTGAAGAACAATGATGATGATGAATTGAATTAAGAAGCAAAAACAGAGGAGGAGGAGGAGGAGAGAAATAGAGATGAGTAGTGTGACAAGTGGGGGGTCAAAAGAGAATAGGAGGAGGACATGAACATGAACAAAGAAGCCAAGGTGATGTATCAACTATCAATGTCAAATATAGAGACATGAAAAGATAGGCGCTTTCGAGTCTCAGTCACTGTGGCAACCAACAAAAATCAACAGAGACAAGCCTTGTGGATGGTGAAAAACAACCTTTCTTTTTTTTTTTTTTTTTTTTTTTCCTTTCTTTCTTTTTTTATAATTTTTTATATTCTACCATTAATTAATCTTCTTATCTACTTATATACTAATATATACTTATTCTGCTTATAATTCAAAAAGGGCATGTGTTATGTTACATTACATAGTTGGATAGGTTTGAATAGCAAATATATAAACTAGTGATGTAAAATCATGGAAAGCTGACTGTTTTTTTTTTTTTTTTTTTTTTGGTTATAGATATTGTTTATATGTTTTTTTTTTTTTAATAAAAAAAAATTCTTTGTTTACTTTTGATACTTGTCTAACTGAAAATGATGGAGGGTGTGATGTGGGGCATTGAATTGTGGGAAATGATGGGGAAGGTTGCTTTGGGAGAGTTTTTGACAGCAATATTGGTTGGACAGATAGATAGATAGAGAGAAAGAGAGTGTAGAGAGAGAGAGGGGTTTTATGTTTTCTTAACTCACATGGTGTTTCTGTCTTTAAAATGATATTGGGATTGATGGAAAGAAAAGAGGAGAGAGGAGAGGAGAAGAGAAGAGAAGAGAAGAGAAGAAAAGATTGTTCACTCTCAGTCTCTCACTCTTTTTCTCTCTCTAAACTTTAAGTTTCTTTCTCTCTCTATCTGTTGTATCATGTAGTGTATTCAATTTTCAAGGTGGGTTCATTGATGGTGATATAGAAATGTCCCTTCTCAAGAGTCTTTGGGGAAGTGTGGGGGCTTTGTGTTGTGGGAAATTCTTTTTTGAGTTTTGGGAATTGCAAAATGGTGTGTTTGTGTGCGTGTTGCTTCTTTCAAAAAGGCTTCTAATTAAATCTTCTCAATTTTTCAACTCTCTCATTAAAAAAATAATATACAAAAAGATATTTCAAAAATTATTATTGTATTTTTCCCAAATTAGAGCTCCGATGCTATTATATATTTGATTAAAATTTCTTACCTATAAGATGGATAAACAATGAGTTAAAAAAAAATTTAAAAAAAAATCCTCTTATACAATTATCTTAGCTTTTTTTTTTCATGTATATTTATATCATACTAATAAATATCACCTCATTTTTATATATGTAAATCCGAATATAAAACTTATGTAACCATTCTTTTTAAGAGATTATGGAGATAGGTTTCTTTAGAAACTAAAACAAATATTTTTATGGTGACTAATTGGATATATATTTTTCTTTAGAAAATTGCTTTGAAGAAGAGAATTTGTATTATTATTATTTTTTTTACCAAAATGGATCCATATTCAAAAGAAATACTGATATATCACTAATAGAAACTAAAAAAATGAATAAGAGTATTGGAGATAATATCGTTTTTAAAAAATATATATTTAAGATCGACCAACATTATATAACTAAACATCTAATTTTATAATGTTATAAACCGATTCTACAACGATATGTAACTTCGGTTTTGAAATTTCAGAATTCAAAAGTCTCTCTATTTATATAAAGGTCTATTATGCAAATTGACCTAATAACTACAATTTTTTTAAAAGTTATATATATATATATATATAATAAATTGAAAATGTACTTATGGAATATGTACATGGATCCATAGATATCATGGAACTTGTGCTTTTAAAATGATAAGACAAGTCTGTTAGGTCATGCACATGGACACCATTCTCATCCTTGAAGTAAAGTCTTTTAAGTCTTAATAGTTAATATGTAGACCAGACCCTTCATGCTACTAGTCTTTAAGAGCTTTTCGTTTAGCCTAACTTTTACCTCAAAAATTACCCCATCTAACTTCTAGGTTTTTTGTTACGTATAATAAATCTCATCTACCAGCTTGAAAGTCATTCAAGAAAAAGTACTTATGTATTGGGTCATGCTATTATGCTAATGTTTGCTTTTAATAACACACTTATTTTTCCGGAGACTTATAATGCTACGAGTCTATAAAAAAAAAAATTTATTTGATTTGGATCGTTAGTTTTACATATATATATATATATATATATATATATATTTATATAAAATTTCAAATGAAGTCGTAATAATATAACTTTATGAGGATATTAAACGTGAGTCACTAGTTTTACATGCTTTAACTCAAGTGTGTATACACCTGTCAAAACTAATGGTTCAAATTCAATATCCTAATGAAGTTATATCAGGACGTTCGCATGATAAAGAGACTATATATATATATATATATATATATATTTATATTTATTTATTTATTTTTCTATCGTCAGTTCATCTTGATATAAAATATATCAAGATGAAAAATGTGTACTATTAGATTTATGTACTTTAACTCAAAATGTATGTATTTGTCAAAAAATTTCCATAATCTATGGTCCACATTCTCCATCCTAATATATTTTATATCAGAACGAACTGACAGTTGAAAGACTGTATATATATATATATATATTAATACGTTCCCAACTAACACAGCTTCACTAAGGTTTGTTTGAGTCTTACTTAGTTCGTAAAAAAAAAAAATTAAAAAAAATAATAATAATGTGAAGATATTGTTCCCCTCTTATGAGAGTCATTATCTAAAACTGTCTCGACATATTTAAGATCCGGACAAAAGATAATGCGAGAGGAATGAGAAAATCTTTCATACAGTATCAAAATGGGTGAATGGTACATCCGATCGTTGAAAAAAATGACACATATCATGATAACATGAGAGAAAACACTTGTACTTATCTCATATGATAATATTTTCAGTGTTCTTGTACATCACTCAGCAGTGAACCAACCTCCCGATTGTTTAAGAGCATAAAAGAGCATGGTAGTAATAATGTAGTTTTTTGACAGTTTGAAGTTGAGTTGACATAGAAAGAGAAAGACTGTAGATAGTGTGAATGAAGGAGTAGAGTGCACGCGACAAACACGGGAGCTATTTGCTATTTGCCTATTTGTTGTTTGTTGTTGTTGTCGTCCTCTCAATTGATTGATAATGATATGATCAGTGATCACTTTCACTTCACTTGCTTTGGTAATGGCGGTTGTTAAATAGCTCTCTCTCTCTCTTTCTCTTTCTCTTTCTCTTTCTCTTTCTCTTTCCCTCTGCTGTGGCTGTGTTCTTGGTTCACGTGACTGTCTCTTTGTTTGAGTTCTTCTCTCAAAACCAATAACCAAATTCCAGGCCACCTAACTTGCTACTTCCAATTTCAATTCCATATGAAAATTTGATTTGACAATCAAAGTGAAAGAAGACATCTTCTATCTCTTCTATCATTACTGAATAATGCAACCCACATGACTCCTCCATCTAGTCCTCTCTCCTTTACACTATTCATCTTAGGGTTCCTAATCTTGTAATTAACATTTTAATCATAATATAAAACAAATTTCTGTTTATTTTGTTAATACATCTTTAAATATCACCCACCCGAATACTACGTTAATAGCGATTAGGATATTCCTATAGGGTATAATTGAGTTGATTCAACCTCTGAGAGTGTATATAATTTTGCGATTTGTGGATTCTTACCTATCTAGAGTTTTTTCCACGTAAAAAATAAAAAAATAATGTGTTATATTTTCTTAAACTCTCTCATTGTATTTTATCTTATAATTTGCTTGTTTTATTTTGTGTCTTGAAAAAGATTTGTAAAACCTATTAAACCAACTCTAGACACACTTGGCCTCTTGCCAATGTGACTGGACGCTTCCTGGGAGCCTTCACCACCACAGTTCAAAGCTATGTGAGTGCATATATATTTGTATATATATTCTTTATCCCACCTTAGCCTTTAAATCCTAAGTGTGGGTTGCTCTCTCCCGGTTCTAGGAGCTCTCCTCTCTCTAATTGTGAGAGTAGATGTATTCCACATGTATCATCTCTCTGATAGTGGGAGTAGTATTTTGGACTGTGCTTATAGAGTCTATTCTTATTGGTCCCGATAGTAGTGTTATATATCAAAAAAAAAAAAAAAAATCTAGATTGTATAAAATTAATATTGTAGTTGGCATTTTAATTAATCATTTCAACATCATGTACTTTGAATAAATAAATAAATAAAATAATTTCCTTTTAGAATCATGTTAACACATAGTCATAGATCACGCTGTCAATGCACAACTTTTTTGTGTTCAGACTTTTAACATTTCTTTTTTCTTTTTCTTTTTCTTTTTACTCATATATATATATATATATATTTTTCTTTAACACGAAGATGGTTAAGATGTAAATATTCTCCTAATTTGAGTGATATATACTTCCATTTCCATATCCATAAGAAAAAATCCCGTCACGGACATTTTACAAACATATATGATGAGTTTTTCTAATCACAGTTGTGAGAGTAAATATCCATTTCTTACGTGTATTGTTTGATCCCATCAGACCCTTAACCAGTTCAGTATTAGATTTTTCCTTGTTAAAAAAAGGGTTTAAATTGATTCGACCAAATTATAGTAAGTAAAGAGTGTTGTTCTCGAAAGATGGGGAGATCAGCCCCGACGTGACGGGTACGTGCAGTTGAGTTGACTATTACACAACACAACCCAATACTCTAACACATATAGACTCCACATGTATCTTGTTCATGTATTCTATCTAATTTGTAATCACCACAAAAATCTGTCTTCAATTTTATATTAAACCTACTTTCGTCTTCCCAAAACAAACATGTTTCTCTGTCGAATAATTTTTTTTATATATATATATAATACCATACTACCAGTCTACAACTGTCTTCTTCTCAATTCTTGATGCCACCAGCTCCATTGCATCAATTTCAAATCTCTCCTAGGTAACTTTTAAGGTTTTGAATTTGAGTTATTTTGATCCTTCTTTATTAGTTGACTTTACTCTATAGTGCATACTACTATACTAGCATTACTCACTATAATTAAATAAGTCATTAAAATATCTTCATGAGAATAACCTAACGAGAAATATGATTAACTCAAGTCTGTAAATAAGTCAAGGGTGAGGTGGTAATGAAACATGACTCGAACTTATAACCTCATTGAAGTACGTGTAAGAAACTTAACATTATTCGACTTTTAAATAGATAAGATGATAATAAAACATGACTCGAACTCACAACCTCAAGTGTGATTTGTTAAGAAAATCTTCAATACACCAGATGCACTAGTTGATTTGTACACCCAACCACTGATATGTTGACACATAAACATGCATCAGCTTTTTATATTTACTTTTCATATTTTTCTATCCAATTTCTTTTTTTATTCTTATTTTACCTTACAAATACTTACGTGTCGATATACCAATGATCGAGGTGCACCCAATGATGCACCTAAGATTTTCTCATGACTTGTGAGATACTTATCGTAGTCTAACTTTATCTGGTCGGGTGGTAAAAGCACATAAAAATTGAGTATACGTGAGTGCCTATTTTGTCACGTTTGATACATGAACATTGGATTGAATTGAAGTCAATTATTAGTTGGAACAGTAACAACAATCTCATCGATCGCTAATATGAGTATGATAGGTGAGAGAGAAAGCTTGATATTATCCATATTAGTCATTCATTGTCTGATCAACTTTCTTAATCTAAATCATTATATATTTAACATCTTTTGTCTGTTTCTCATATTCACTAAACACTATTCTTTTCCTTACACATCAAATCAACCTAATTCCATAATGCTTTTTTTTTTTTTTTTCTAATAACCCATAAATCACCCGAACCCGTTTAACGAACTTGAGTTTCAAACCGAATAACCCCGCGTAACCCTAACAGGAAACATGGTCTTTACTCTTTAACCATGTAGATACGAGATTTGAACCCCAGACCCTATGAAAGCAAATCACAAGCCTGAACATTCTACTAACCTGAAGAGAGAAAAACGATAACCAACATATAAAGTTTGATTTCCCGGAGAAAAATTTATTAATCAATACTTTACAGACCTATCTAAATGTTTGTACAAGTCAGAACATTAGTGGGAATCGGAGCTACTTAATGCTTTTCATTAATATTGCATATTTATATCTCTACAAAGGCATGTTACAGACTTTACGACAACATGAAGCCATACGATAGAAACAGTGAGCTTTCAAGTTTCAAGTATGTGGAGAAGATATACCTTAGCTTCTTTTACGTGGATTATGTATTGATTGTAGATGAAGTTGCAGACACTGCAAAAAGTATTCTCGGCTCCAATTACATTCAACAACCTTTGCACTGCAGAAACCGATGAATTAACTGTCAGTAAGAGGAGAATAAAGGCATAAGATAAGCATACGACCAGAAGAAGTAATATTATCAATGTTTGTGATGATGCAGATGTCTACCGTATGGAAATTTTATATTGTACCTGGACTCGGTCACAATGCATCATTCAATTCACAGCTACAAGTTATATATCTAATCAGGATCATGCTAGCTCTACTAAGAGTGTGAGGATTGGTGAGCCTCTGTGAAGTAAATGGCAACTCGGAGGAAAAATATCTAATCAGAGCTAAAAAAAAAAAAAAAAAGAGCATAAATCTGTATATCCTCCCGTTAAGGTGCTGATAAAGACCTATTTGCTAATCATTGCAATAACATCATTCCTTTTTATCTTTGTCCATCAACAAATGTGAAACTTTTAAAGTGGGAACCCGTTCCAGTAATAAATTGAGGGATCAGAGATGATCAAAATCAGGATCATGCATAAAATTTCTGGATGAACAGAAAAGGGAGGTGTGAAGTAATGTTCTTCTAAGTTGTAATAAGGTATAAAATATTCAGATTAAGAGGAAAAGAAAAGAAATGCTTACAGTAATATTTACGTCAGAGAGTCAAAAGAGAAAAGACTTCTTTGTTCATCTGTTGGATTCAACAACCATCGACAGAACATCCACGCTGCCCCGACTACTGATAAAAGTGAAAGAGTAGCTAAAACTCCAAAATGTGAGACATCATTTACAATTATTGCAACTCCTAACATTACACACTCAGCTAGACTTGCAACTGAAATTTCTGTCGTGCCTATGAGATTTGCTTTTGATGATGGTATCCCGGTTTGAAGAATTTGTGCTCCCACAACATCATATGACATATGTCCCAACCTTGACAATACCTGCATTAGAAGTGCATCGAATTTCATTCAAGGAAACAGTGAAATACAAAAAACATGGAGCATATCAAAAGGCATAAAATTACAAGGAATTAAATTACAATTCACTCAGACAAGAATTCAGGGCCTATCCCTTCTTTCTCATATTCTCGATGGAAATTTGCTAGTGGAGTCTCTTATACAGCAGTCAAGTTTTGCATGGATAAGTTAACACATCCAAAGCCCAGTAAAGACATCTTCTCAAAATATTGACGGTTTCTTCGACAGCTTAATTGAATCCGTGACTATTTTACCTTGCAGAATGGAAAATTAATTAACAGATTCATGACTTAATTCACTGTCTAATTGGCTAAGCAAATCACTGATTAGACTCCTTACAGCTATTATACAGTACAATCGCCTCTAATATATTAGTCTGCAGTTAAAGTGAACGACACTCACAATTAAACACAAGAACATGAAAAGTGGGCTTTTCTGCGACAAAAATCCACTCCAATATACAGCAACTGCCATGGTGAGGAGTGAAGCTTGAAGTATCAATCCAACTGCTCCAGCCTGGTAAAGAATAAGAAAATGAAGGTCCATAAGTTCTAGAATAAGAAATTCTTGTAGACTGGTAACATGGAAAACAAACATAAGTAGCAACCTTCAAAATGCCAAATCGCCGAACCAAGTTTGCAGATAAGAACGTTGCTGCAACACCCATAAAAGCACACAGCCCACTAAACCCGCCAATGATAGATGGATTCAGACCTGTTAAACACACCCGCATTATGTCTCAAATTGACAAATGAAATTTAAAAGAACAAGAAAAGATAAAGACGAAAGGGAGCAGTCATGTGGATGCCAACTAATCCCCTCTTCTAGACTAGACTTACATATAACACATATACAAGTAAATAAAAATCATTCAATTAAACAGAGAAGACCTTCCAATGAGAAAAACTAAATTAGACAATAAAAAGAATAGGTTCCTGATCAAACAACATGCATCAAAAAGTCACACTAAAAGCAAATCAATATTAAAGAAAATCATGGGATTAAATAAAAGGAAGACAGTCTTGGCCTCTTGGGTCTCTCTGAAGTCTGAATGGTTGATAGCAACAAGCTCCTTTGGCATTTGCCCATAATTATGGACATTCCCTTTAGTCACAGGGTATGATGGATTTAAATCATGGATTCGAAGAGAAATAAAAAAAAAAATCAAATAAAACCACCAACATTAACTTTTAGTCTACTCATGATTACATGCAAGAGTGGGTTCTAGTCATATGTTACATTCAAACCATACAGAGTAAACTATAGAGTATGTAGGTAAATGGCAAAAGGACTATGAGAATACCTCGCTGTGTTAAAAATGCTGTCATCAAACTGCCTGGACCAAGAACAACATTGAAGCATAGAAGCACATATGCTAGGCTTGCAGGAAGAGCAGGCTGTTGAATGTATTCCTTCCACCCCAGCTTGATAGCTTCAAAACTTACATCAACTAGTATCCAGTAGATGCAATTGGTAAATACAGCATGTCAGGATTATCCATTTGTATAAAAAGTAACCAAATCAACAAGTTCTACCTATGCTATCATCATCGGGCAGAGGAGCTTCATTGAACGTTTTGCAACAGCTTTGTGAACATTTAGCACGGTCAAGAACCCCAGTAGAAACTTTGTTGGTTAACCAGGAGAGAATAATCTGCAAGGCAGGTGTTAGTAAAACTGAAAAAAACCTTATTTTCCAAATAGGAAAAACAAACAGAGCAAGAAGATAAACAATTACCATAACAGGCAATGACCAAACAATTGAACCAGCAGCAAACTTCAAGCAGGTCACTGGCTCATACTTGGACAGAAGAATACCAAATAGTGATGTTCCAGCTATCTGTAATTATATATAATATAAAATCTCTTAGCGTGGTTTTTAATATAAGATGCTAATCATGAAAGTTTGATGTAATCTGAACTACTGGTACTGGATTACTAAAATAACCACATCCATTCGATTTAGGACACAAATACTATTCATTGCAAGTAACAATACCATGACCATCCATAGATATCCATTAACTAATATTCTAAAACATATATATTTAAAAAATTAGCACATACTTCGCAGAGCAGATCGATTCGATTTAGAACAGCATTTGCTTGCGCAAGCGCAATAGGCCTGTTTATTCCAGCTAACTGTCCACATTAAAACACTAACTTAGCACATGCTCAACATTCCACCAAGAGTTATCCATACATATGAAAAGAACAAGGAAATCATTGACAGAGAATACCAGCACAACCCAATCACGCTCCATAGCAACCCCCAATGCTACTCCGGATAGCCTCTCTATAGCCCCTGCTAACACTAGCACAATAAACCAAGGACGGAGAAGCACAGATGATGCAGAAGTAGGAAGAACAGTATAGGCACGGATTATCATTGCCGCAGATAACAACTGAGCAGCTGCCTGACAAAAGCAGGAGAATTAGTAAACATGTTAAAAGAGATTTGTTTACAAATCAGTTTTGGACGGATAATCTTTAACAAGAAATTACCTGGACAGAATTTAAGCACATATATGCAGGTACTCTGGGAGAATGATCCATAAGTTTACCAACTACTGGACCTCCAATAATTATTGCAAGCTGTTAAACAAAAAAAAGTTGTTAGAAATTATCTTCTCCCTTCAGATATTCTATTGGGTTCATCTATCTCAATGGAACAATTGCAACCTTGGTGAAGAATCCCATGACTGCCACAGGTAGAAGGCTTGGATGAAGCAATGCAATCGCAGAAGGCCAAGCAAAACTCCAAAGCTGTTCCACTAAATTGCCAGCCAAACAACAGGCATATAAAGCTGAAACATAAACACTTGTCAGGTTAACAATGGTCTATTTGATTCAACATCATAGCAATCAACTATTTATTTGTCATTGACAAATTAAGAATCCATGAGCAAGAAATGTCTCAACTAATTTGAATAAAAGACTCATAGGATATGATTATATCACATTAAACCAGAAGTTAGAAGATTTAAAGATTAGAAAGCTTCAAAACCCACCAAAAATTAATCATTTTCCTCCATTAGTCTAAAATCTAGTAAGATTCAAATAACTAACTTTCCATACTTCCACTATTTTAAATGCCAATAGAACACTTAACAACTTCATAGGTTTCTTAGCTAAAAGACTAGTTTCTATAACAAGACACCCTAGGTTCCTCATAACTTTCATGGTTTCGCTGAAAATAACACATGTCCAAAGGCTTCGATCTTACTTCCTAATCCTGAGATGAATAAAAATGTTTTAACTTAAGAAACTCAAACGTTCTCTACAAACTCCATTGCATTAACAACGGTAATAGGTTTTGCTTGTCACAATCATGTTGCAATGCTAATAAAATTACCCATACTTTAGCTAACACTAAAAGGGGAGATTCTTACCATACAAACCATCTGGGTGAGCTGGAGTTGCAGCAAGCGCATTCTGCTCCTCCTCTGATAAAACCTACGAGCAAAGAATAGAATAACATGAACTCAAGAAACAATTAAAAGCAAAAGGGGATCAAATGAACAAATCATACATACAGGCAATGTTGTCAAAAGACTATCTACGTAAGTTCCTTCCGTCAATAAAGTCAATGAATCCGTCTGTAGAATATCGGAATTGATGTGAACAATTGGGACCGGACACTTAATTTCTACAGCTGATATATCCTCCTGGTCCTGGACCTCCTCCTCAGCACCAACATGGTTTACGACCTCAGTATCCGTTATCGAGCACCTCCTAACAAACCTGTCAAAACTATTAAAAAACAAAATATTTAGCAGAAAGCCAGAAAACATTAACAGAGTACCACTAAATCCGAGTCATGTAAAGACAAAATTCAGGCTATTCAGCTCAACTAAAACAGTTCGTTTTATCAAGAAACTAAGGCTATATTTGGCAACAATCGAAAACTTCAGTAAATTCCAACTCTACTTCACTCTCAAATAACTTTCCTTTTCAATTCTCTCCATTTTCTCAGCAATCAAACAGAGCACAAACTTAAAAGCACATAAATAAACATAAAAACCGTGCGTACCTGTAAATGTGAAAGTGAGAAGCGGAGGCGGAGGCAGCGTCAAAGTTCAACCGTCGGCGAGAAGCGAAGCGATAGCGAATTCGAGACGGAGGCGGTGGCGATAGAACAGAAGCAGTAGCAGCTCCTCTCCTGACCGAAACTTTGAACGGATTGAAAGATAGCGATTGACTAATCGCCATCGCCACCATTGCTTCTCGCTCGAAACCGAAAAAAATCTCCTCTTCTTCAAGCTCAAGCTCAAGCTCGAGTCTTTCAACTTCAAGTGCTCTATCCACTTGAAACACTTCCGATTCTCTTCGAATTTTCTTTTTTCTCTCATGCAGTCTTCGAATTTCGATCAATCAACTATCAATTTCAATCAAAAACTTTGAACAAAATTAAAAAAAAATCGCTTTGTAAATGAATTAATCTTAATTTTGATTTATTGTGTGTGTTTTTTGGGCGGATAAATCTGAGCGGGGGTTCTATGACTCTATCTTGATGAAGTGGTGACGTGTCAGGTTGTGAGTCAATCAGATGCTGCCTCGTAACGATATGAATTTCCACAATTTGTGTGTGTGTGTGCAGATTATTGAGGCTTAAGTGGACAAGTTGGACTATCTAGAGCTATAAGCCCAAAATTGATTTCTTTTAATATATTTTTTATTGGGTGTGTTTGTTTCCCTAGAAAATTTTAAGGAAATAAGAGGAAAAAAAAAAAAAAAGGTTATCGAGGCACAGCACACTATATATCATTCTAATTGATATTTAGTATTTAATCCCTCTACTTTGATGGGAGTTGTTTTCTCGACCGTACTTGTAGCCGACCCTAATCCAATCGAGTTAGACTTAAATAACCAAAAAAAAATCGATAATAAATGAATTATGCTTGTAGATTAACAATTTTGGTGTTAACTAATCAATTAGATTTTTAGATCAAACTATAGATACTAATTACTATATAAATAAATGTTCAAGAGAACATTAGTAATTTTAATGAAAAAAAATGGTAAATTAAAGAGGTATTATAGAGGGGGTGTCAATATTGCCACCTATGAATATGATAAGTACACCTATATTTTAATAAATAAAAAAAATTAAAAAATATACCAAAAAAGGACAAATTAGTTTAATTAAAAATAAACCAAATACTATATACATCCATTAATTACAGACATATCTTAGACTATATCTCTTTATTTAAAAAAAAAAAATCCTTTTGATAAACCCTGATTTAGAAATAATTAGTATTAGGTCATATCCTGAGGTGTTGAATAGCATATGACGCCAATAGATACATATGCTGAGATTTCTAAAAGTGATGCTGAGAAGATTTTTTTGTTTGTTTAAAACTGATATAAACATTTTGATTTTATATTTTTTTTATCTAAAGACTTATAAGAACTTGAGTTCTCATGCATTTACAACATCAACATCAAGCCTTGCGTTATATCAAAAGATTAGTTTTCTTTTTATTTGTGTTTTTGAGCTCGGAAAACTTAATAATTTATCATATATGTTAATAATTTAAGAAGGTGTATAAATAAAAAAATATTAAAAAGAATATATTCATTTAAATAAGGGTATTATTAGCATTAAGATGGATATAAGGACAAAAAAAAAATTTTGTCATTTAAAAATGATAAATTTACAATTATTACAATGTTAAAATAGGCTAGGGTAAAAAAAGGAAAATAAAAAAAGAAAGACTATGAGCGGATGGATCCTGATTTCCGATAGTAATCCAGAACTTGACCAAACGGGGGGGCTGTCTTTACATCCACCGTCCTTGATTCTCAGGCTGTCCATCCACCCTCCTTGATTCTCAGGCTGTCTTTCCATCCACCCTCCTTGATTCAAGAAAGTTTGAACATCGGTGAGCAAAAACAGCTCGTCCGGTGATAGATTTTTCAACCATTCTACACGTTTGGACATGTCGGATCCTGGTCCGGTGCACTCCACTTCTGTATATGTAATTGAGTCCCTACGCACACAAAATCGATAGTTTTAATTAGTTACGATAACGTCTGCACCAGAGAATGACTATGTATTTACAATATTAATGAATACAAAAGATGCCGTGAATCTTACTCTTGACCGGCATATGTCCACGATGACCAACCCTCCGGAACAATGGAATCGTACATATATGACTTGTAAAATACAACTCTCGAGTACTGTCTGTATGCTCTTCCTAAATATACAGGGCCGGTTCCCATCACATTACAGGAATCGAACACGTAACCGCTATTGTCGTCCGTGCTTGTTCGACCTTGAGCTGTAATATAACCTGATATTCCGCCTAGCACCCCAGTAGTTGCATTTATAGTACAATCCTGTAGAAAAATATATATATATTCATACACATCGTAAGATATAATTTCGACCATTAAAAATACTTTAATCTAAAAACGTGCAATATCGACTATATGTCTATATAACGTTACAAAATACACTTTATAATGAATGCTACATTGTGACCAAATCACTTTTAGGAGAGTGTGAAGGTCACTATGTAACATTACAGAGTCTACTCTATAACGTTACAGAATCGATTCAGCACGAAAAAAACATGTGAAAAATCTTTGAACCTGATATGTCGATTGGCCTCCACCCCATATGAAATCAATGGCACCTTCAATGTAACAAGATTTAAAGTAATGGCGCCCTATAGCATCTGCCAATGTGTCTTGCACACTAATAAATCCACACTCATAAAATTTCACCATGTCTGCTGCAATTAGAGTTGCTGGTGCCGGTAAAATTTTATTTCCATCTGATCCTCTTGGAATGACTAGATTGTAAGTGTTCTGATAAAACAAATTCGTTTCGAAATTTGATTACAATACAGACGATTCTAGTCGGTTAATTAAGTTTCTGACGAATTTTAAAACTACCTGGATCCGTACGTATACGTACCTTGAACATGATGCCTTTTGCTACAAAATTTTCTGCCCAGAGCTGAAAGGTAGAACTATTTATAGCGTTTCCAAAATCATTAAATTGAATCACAGTCGTTGATGAACCTTCTCCATCAAGCAAAATGAATGGTTTCTCTTTTGGGATCACCACTTTTTCACTGCATATATGCACTCACACAGTCACACACATCAATTACATAGAGCTTCTTTAGTGCAGACGTAAGCATTAAAAAAGTCCGGAAACCGCGTACAAATTCGTTAAAAGATAAAATTTTAACCTTCTAATTAATTAACGATCCATTTGTATGAATATGAGATTATATTTATCAGAATAATTATTATGTACAATATGAAACCTATTTATAATCTATACAAGAGAATCAAATTAAGAACTAAATCTACCATAAAGGAAATAGACCATATAAGAACTAAAACATATAGGAAATATACTATATAAAAAATAATCGTATGATCATATCATATTTGATATGTACGGTAACAATCTTGAAATTTTTTTCTCGCAAACTTGAGAAAAAGAAACTTACTTGTATACGCCGGCTGTAATGTGTATACGAATCCATTGATCGTTATTTGGCGGGATGGAATCGATGGCTTGTTGTACACTATTGAAATCTCCATGGCCTGATTGATCAACAATGATGGTCTTCGCAATTTCATCCCGTAAATTATACTGCAAAGACTGTATCGGTGGTAAACTTCTCATGCCCACATCAAAAAGAAAAAACAAAAATTTTTTCGTTTTTAAAATCCTTTTAGATGATTTAAATCTATTTTTATGAAAGTTGAGGTGGTCCGATACAGTGGACAGACTAAACTGCTCACATTATGTGGATTCGAATTTTGTCTACCTATTGCAACTCTTAAATTTGTAATAGCTCAAAAAAGTATATGATTTGTACATTTAATGAATGATTAAAAACTTTTAATTGCATAATGAATGTCACATTATTGATTGAGATATAAATTGAGAAGCCTTAATTATTGAGTTAATTAACAAAAAATTAATAATTAAAATAACCTGTGGTTTCACAGCATTTGTATTTGCATCTGAAATAGAAAAATCAGATATAATTAGTTAAATCTCTAAAATTAACCAAGAGATCTCAGCAAATAATTATCCCAAAAAATAAAATAAAATCATACCTTCATTGTAGCAGCTACCAAAACCTGCAAATCACGAACATGAAATAAAAATAAAATAATAAGAAATAAAATAAATAGATTCTGGCTTATACATAAATTCAAAATATAGTGAAGTAAATATTAAGAAGATTAGACGAGATAAGGTTACACATGCACCACGAGATTACGGATTCGAGTCCTCCCCTCCCAAAAAAAAAAAACCGGAATTTATGTAATACTTAAAAAAATATATTAAGAAGACTATTATCAAGTGTTTTTTATTTTATAAAACCCCTTCTTTAATTTTTATTTATCTCAAAAATATTTTATTTATTTCAATTAAACACTACTGGTACTACAAAATACTTGTAAAAAAAAAAAAAAAAGTACTACAAAATAAATACATACAGTAAAAAAAGGGATATTAAAATTTGAAAAATATATTTGGCAATGCAAAGAACACTCCTAATTAATTGACCATAATTATATGAGACCATCTATGGAAAAATTAGGATTAAAGAACTACTAGAGATTGCAATATTAAAATTATACCAATAAAAAGAACATGAAATTAAAGTACCTGAATACAACGATGAAACCAAAATTATGAAGAAAACATGAATAAATGGAGGAAAGGTAGCCATTATATGTGAATCAATTGTCTTATAAACTTATAATTTAACAATTTCTTTCAACAAAAAAAAAATTATAATTTAACAAAAGAATTTAGGGTTTTATATAGGAGAAGAAAATATTGTAGCCTATTATTACTCTATAAGTAATGCTAGGCTTTCCAAATTTTTTCCCCAAAAATTTCCCAAATCATATTGGTACGTGAGTTGTCAATATCACATCCTCACCACATAAACTCATGATTTACAAGATATTGACAATTCACATGTGAATATGATTTGGAAAGTTTTTTGGAAAACCTGGCATTACAATTAAAAATATGCTATATACGAGCATCCCAAATTTGTTAGTATTTGAGCGAATTTGGAATAATTAAAAGTTGCATTAATTATAAGTTATATATGCATTAAAAATATGCTGTTTTTGGGTTATGTAATTTATATATAATTAATTTCGTTGTTACTCATTTCAATTTGTAATTAATATGTCAGTTACACAACACAATTTTGAGTTAATATTAAATGCTTGGATTCCTAGCTACCATATAATTTATGGACAACACTTCGGTGCTGACCGGTCAGCACCCAAGGTACTGACCAACCAAATGGTTGGTTGCCAAGTAACCCAAAACAAGGAGAAAAATGTAAAAAGTGAAAGAGTTTTGGACACATGGCAACATCTCATTGGGTAGTCAGTATACTTGGGTACTGACTGGTCAATACCCAAGCATTTTCTATAATTTATTTGGGTAGTGTTATCCTGTGCCATTATGGCACAAGGTAACAACTACTTTATTTCTATAAAAGAAAACAAAAGCGCAGATCAATTAATTATGGACAAGGATCCTCTCCTAACCTCACCTCATCCTCACCTCACTTAATCTTATGACACATAAGCATTGCAATGAATGAATGGTTAAGATGTGATTGACACTTTATTAATAACCAATCACATGCTTTAAAAAGGTGAGGAAAAGGTGAGGATGAGTTAAGGTGAGGAGAGGATCCTGGTCCATTAATTATACTGTACTCTAAGGGCACGAGTTAATAGTATCCTATTTATAATTATAAAAAAGTGTTGGGCTTTCTAAATATTTTTTCAAAAAACTTCTCGAATTAATTAGTTATCTTGTACTCTAAGGGCACGAGTTAACACTATCTTATTTATAATTATAAAAAAGTGTTAGGCTTTCTAAATATTTTTCCAAAAAACTTCTCGAATCATGTTGGCATGTGAGTTGTCAATATCTTATAAATCATGAGTTTTATGTAGTGAGGGATGTAATGTTGGCAACTCACACGCCAACATGATTAGGGAAATTTTTTGGGAAAAAAATTGGATAGTCTAGCATTACTCATTTTTAATTATTCCGTACAATGTAGTTGACGGTAAATAACACTCATTCAGCCGATAATTATTTGATGGTAAATAACATCCATTCAGCTAGCAATACACTAGATTCGTGTAGCTATACCGTAGATGGTATTTCAAGCATTATAACACTATTTTCCTTTCTGTTTTTTTTTTCACTGAAACACGTTATTAACCTGGAATGAAAATAATTGATTTTAACAAAATGCATATCTAGTCACAGTCTATATTTATGATTTAACATAAATTCATGGTTTTTTTTGGGAGGGAGAGAAATCAAACCCATAACCTCATGATGCATATATGCAGGATTTACCACATAACCAACCTCATCTCACCTCGTCATTTAAAGATTGAATTGATAGGATAATTTATCATATCAACAACCTTCTTCATATTTTTAATAGCATAATAATATTTATTTATTTATTTAAAAAAAACCTATACTTCTTTATCTTCTAGATAATTTATATGTGATTTTCGAAAATACAATGAAAAGTAAAACAAATGTCACTTTCTTTGCATGGATCAGAGTGGCTTCCTGACCTTGTAAATTATATCATTGATATTTGATATGAGCATGTGACACTGCAGAGTCATGTGATTTAAATTATCCACTCACTGTGAGTTTGGATAGAGAACAAACATGAGCACAACCACCACCACCACAAATCTTCCTCATCATCCAAAACCAGCAGAGAACAATTCATCAACAACAACAAGAACCAGACCCACCTCTCAAATTTCCCAGAAAACAATCCTAGAAATCTTGAACACAAAAGCAACCACTACTTCTCTGCAGCAGCTCAAGCAAGCTCATGCTGTGGTACTAAAGAGTGGACATTTTCAAGACCACTATGTGGCTGGAACTCTAGTGAAATGCTATGCGAATCCCCGGTTCGGGGACTTGGATTTCGCCTTGAAGGTCTTTGATCATGTCACAAAACCGAATGTTTTCGTATGGAATGTTGTATTGAAAAGTTGCTTGGAGCACAATCAACCATGGAGAGTGATATGTTTGTATTATAAAATGGTGGAGGCTTCGGATTCTAACGCTAATAAGTTCACGTATCCGGGATTGTTCAAGGCCTGTGCTGTTGCAGAAGCAGAGGAAGAAGGAGTTCAAGTTCATGGACATGTAGTGAAACGTGGACTTAGTGGAGATTTGCATATCAAAAGCTCTGCAATTCAAATGTATGCAAAGTTGGGACGCGTGATGGAAGCTAGAAGAATTCTTGATGATGGTCTAGGCTCTGATACCATTTGTTGGAATGCTATGATTGACGGATATTTGAAATGTGAAGACATTGATTCCGCTCATGAGTTGTTTAGTAGTATGACTGAGAGAAATGTTGGCTCTTATAATGCAATGATAAGCGGATTCGCTAAATTCGGAAGATTTGAAGAAGCAAGAAAGTTGTTTGATGAAATGAGTATAGATAGAGATGAAATAACTTGGAGTGCTATAATTGATGGTTATATCAAAGGAGGGTTTTATAAGGAGGCATTGGAGATTTTCAATCAAATGCAAAGAGAGCAAATTAGGCCAAAGAAATTTGTTCTTTCAAGTGTGTTATCTGCTTGTGCTAATGTTGGTGCTCTTGATCAAGGGAAATGGATTCATGCTTATGTGAAGAGAAATTCGATATTCGTGGACGCGGTTTTGGGGACTGCTTTGGTTGATATGTATGCTAAATGCGGGCGTCTAGATATGGCGTGGGAGGTGTTTGAGAACATGAAAGTGAAAGAGGTATTTTCATGGAATGCAATGATTGGTGGACTTGCTATTCATGGAAGAGCAGAGGATGCAATTGATCTTTTCTTGAAGATGCAACTAGAGGAGATATCGATGAGACCAGATAGTGTTACGTTTCTTTGTATTCTAAATGCTTGTGCTCATGCAGGTATGGTTGAGAGAGGCTTGAGACTTTTGAGTTATATGAAGACAAGGTTTGGGATTGAGCCTGAGATTGAGCACTATGGGAGCGCGGTGGACCTCCTTGGACGTGCAGGGCTTTTAGCTGAAGCGAAAGAGCTTATAGATTCAATGCCAATGGAACCCAATGCAGCTGTTTTGGGTGCACTATTAGGTGCTTGTAGGAAGCATGGAAATGTTGAATTGGGTGAGAGAGTTGGGGAGATTTTGCTTGAGATGGAGCCAGAAAACAGTGGACGATACACATTGCTTTCGAACATTTATGCCAAGGGAGGAAGATGGGATGGCGTTGCGAATGTGAGGAAGCTGATGAAGGAAAGAGGAATCAAGACGAATCCCGGAAGTAGCATGATTGATTTGAGTGGTGTTGTTCATGAATTTAAAGTAGGAGATGGATTAGATTCACACCCACAAGTGAAGGAAATTTATTTGGAGTTGGAGAAGATCATTGAGAGGCTGAAAATGGAAGGCTATTCACCAAACTCTACACAAGTATTGCTTGACATTGAAGAGGAAGAAGAGAAGGAAACCACGTTGAAGTATCATAGCGAAAAGCTCGCAATTGCCTTCGGATTCATCAATACAGAACCCGGAACAACCATCCGGATTGTGAAGAACTTGAGGGTGTGTGAGGATTGTCATTCTGCAACCAAACTCATTTCACAAGTGTTCAATAGAGATATAATTGTGAGAGATCGTGTGCGGTATCATTATTTTCGAAATGGGAAATGTTCCTGCAATGATTTTTGGTGATCTAAATAAAGCTACATCTTCTTCGAATTCGATGTTTATACACACGAAAACCACACCAGTCACGGTTCAATTTTATTTAGATACAGTATATTGCATTTCAATACTTATTTGTGCATCATAATTCTTCATTAACAGGTTAATTAACAAGGTTTCTTATTAGGCTGGCATTCATTGGTATACATATGGTGAGTCTCAGTAGATGATCCGGATGGGTTCCCGTAGCTACCGTAACCGCTGTTCACGTCATCTGTACTGTTGCCCGTGCTATTGGTCACGTTGTCATTATTGGCAACAACTGTACTTGGCTCGAGACTAGTTTTCGGATTAGCATTCGTTTTCTCATTCTTCGCTACCAACATAAATCTTCTTGCATAAGCTTGATCAAGCTGCAATGACACCAATATTACTAGCACAAATAGAATTGCAAGTACTTTCTTCATGATTAACCTGCACTCAAAAATCAAAATTAAAGTAACTTATAAGTTTCTAATAGTATTTAAGTACTCTAACACACCCTTTCACGTGCCAATCCGACATGCTTGACACGTGGACCGGTCCCAAATACAAATACTGCTCGCAGAATAAGTACAGAAAGCTGAAAGGAAAGAAGTAACATATGAATTCAATTTCAATTCAAATGAACTTGGACATACCTTATCTTGATCTTTACAATAAAAATTTCTTGATGGGGTTGATGAATATAGCTTTAATTAAAGAAGAGAATTTATAGGCTATCAAGTGTATTTGCTAATGATGATTAGTGATAAGAATTAAGGTGTGACTTTGAATGTAATCACAGTCAGAACACATCAATTTTAGTGGAGTAATCACCAATTTTTTATTTTTTTTTTATTTTTTTTTTATTTTTTTTAATTTTTTTTTTTTTGCCTTACACAAGTTGGCTTTTAAAGTGGCCATTTTAGAAGTAATAATGAAAAGTGTAAAATATCAATGAGATTTTTCAAATCTCATTAATGTTGTGAGGTACGATATCATATCGCAATGTGATTTAGCGGTAAAAGGTATTCCTTCAGTCTAGTAATATCTAAGTTCAAATTGACATACAGTCAATACCTACAAGTGTTATATAAACAAAACAAAACAAAAATGTTGTAAAGTACGTTATCACAGCGCAATATGACTTGACGGTAAAGGGTATTCATTCAGTCTATCAATGTCCAAGTTTGAGCCAAGTTCGAGTTGACATACGGGCATACAGCCAATACCTGCAAGTGTTATATATATATATATAATTGCTGTAAGGTTCATAAGTTTTTTTTTCTTCTGTTTTTGAAGTTTGATTATGTTTGCATTACAGTGTTCAAGAAGTAATGCTATTGCTAAGATACAGTTTTCTTCACTAATCTGGTAATTGGTGGATTATGATATTATTATTATAATTAACATTTTACATAAATTTCATTCACTTCATCTAATTACAGAATTATCGATTCGATTCAAAATATAGAATATACATATGTTACAATTATGTTTATGTTGATTTTTAGATTTTTATATGCATTTCAAAACCATTATACTCTGCGTATATTTAAAGCATCGTTGAAGGATATTGACGATATTTTCTCTCCATGTTCATAGATTTTGCATGTTACATTGCGTACATGTGTATAAATCTGGGTTTCGTGGGCCTAAAGAGGCCGATTTTCACTTCATACAACATTGGTTTGTGCCCAGCCCATAAAAGAGTGGTCACCAAATGGATAATGTACAAATTATTCCATGCTTTTAAGTTCTGCCTCACCAGTCACCATTAACTTAAAACCAAACCAATTTTTTTTCTCCACCACTAAAATGCAAACTTCATTTCCCTCAAATGCCCCTCATCCCAACCAAAGAGAAAATCTTGAAAGAGACTGTTCTTATCATCCATATATTTATTCGGTTCAAATATTTAAGATACCGGAACGATTAATTATGATTAGATATGAAAAACAATTAATGAAATGACCAGCTCTACATAACATCCAGAGTTTAGTAGTCGTAGTGAGACCGTCCCATATATGTTTTTATTTTTTTTACGAAAAATTTTAAGTAACATTACCATTTTGGCATTTTAAAAAACACCAAGGGCAATATCGTCCTAAAACAACCTAATATAACATCCAGAACCAAAATTCAGTTGGCAGACAAACAACCAGAAACCAGAGAAACATGAAACTATTGTCACTTCCACCTTCTTCTTCCCTCTCTTCTCATCAAACCACGCTCTTCTTCTTCTCATCTTCAAACTCAAAACAACTGAAACCCACTTGGGTCTCGAGCTCTTTCTTCAAATGCAGAGTGAAACCTGCGATTTTCACGCCCAGATTGGTGGTGAGAGCATGTGCAACAAAAGTGGAAGCAAAAGATGTGAATGTTTCAGGAACCAGTTCAAGTGAGTGGGGCAAAGTGTCTGCTGTCTTGTTTGACATGGATGGAGTGTTGTGTGACAGTGAAGATCCTTCTAGAAGAGCAGCTGTGGATGTTTTTGCTGAGATGGGTGTTGAAGTTACAGTGGACGACTTTGTGCCTTTCATGGGAACTGGTAAATTCAATGAATTTTGTTTTTCAATTGAAATTTGATGGATTAGATTAACTCAAAAAAAAAAATTATGGGGTTGCTAATTCTTTGGACACTTGTTGATTGGTGACTTTTGAATTGAATTTGCAGTTGTTTTTAATTTAATTGAGATAGGTAAATTATGAAACTCAATTTGTACAATGCTTGTGTGACAAAATGTGAATTCACCTACTGGTGTACTTATGCTGCTACTGTTTTAATTTTTAATGGTTTTAATGGTTCATTGCTGGCCTCATTTGTATAATTGAAACAAAAGGAGATAACTTGTTTACTGAAGAAGTACTAAAAGAGATGTGTGTATCGATATCACCCGCTCAGACTTTGTTATTCCTTTTCGATTTTCAGTCTTTGAATGATTGAATCTCACAAGTTTGATTGACAACCCTGCACTGTTATTCTGGAAAAAAATAGATTTTAATGTAGGGAATGTTTTCGGTTTTTTTAAATTTTCCATACTACTGTAGATGTTGATATAATATGTGGACCGGTGTAGTAGTACTTGTTAAGGTGCGGATTTGATATGTAACCTTAATTTTCAACCCCATGTACTTACATTTCCGATACAAATGTACTAGGTGAAGTGAATTTCTTAGGAGGTGTAGCTACTGTTAAGGGAGTTCATTGCCAACCTCATTTGTATAATTGAAACAAAAGGGTTAACTGAGGAAGTACTAAAAGAGATGTGTGTATCGATATCACCTGCTCAAACTTTTTTCTTCTTTTTTTGGATTTTCAATCTTTGAATAGATTGAATCTCACAAGTTTGATCGACAACCGTGTTCTGTTATTCCGGAAAGACATAGATTTTAATGTAGGGAAATTTATCAGTTATTTAAATTTCACTGTAGATGTTGATATAATATGCGGATCAGTGTAATACTTTTCAAGGTGCTGATTTGATATAAAACTTTAATTTTTCAACCCCAAGTACTTACATTTTCAATACAAATGTACTAGGTGAAGCGAACTTCTTAGGAGGTGTAGCTGCTGTTAAGGGAGTTGAGGGATTTGACACTGAAGCAGCAAAAAAGAGATTCTTTGAGATATATCTAGAAAAGGTGATTAATCTTAATGTTTTTTTTTTTTATATGGTTTTAATTAATTCAAACACATAATGCAATGAGAAAAAGAAAAATCGTGACTCACTGTGGAAGTTTCTGTCACTTTGTGTAGTATGCAAAACCAAATTCGAGAATAGGATTTCCTGGTGCGCTTGAACTTATTAATCAGGTTTGTAAGAAAATTACTCATAAGTGACATGGTCAAAATACCCCGTTGGTGATTTTAAAGATTGTATAATTTAGTGCTGCTGTACAACAGTGTAAAAGCAAAGGCCTAAAGGTTGCTGTTGCTTCTAGTGCTGATCGTATCAAGGTTGATGCAAATTTGGCTGCTGCTGGTTTACCATTGTCAATGTAAGCCAATCTAATCCGGGTCTGTGCTTCTAAAGTTTTTGAAGACAATCATATATTTGTCTCAAAATGTACTTTTTTATAATTTGCAAGTTGCTAATTTGCTGAAAAATTTGCATGCTATGTATGTTTATTTCTGATTATCAAATTAGTTCAAACCTTCAGGTTTATAATTAACTTTTTCCTTAATTTTGACCTTTCGAGCCATAGATTTTCTGTTCTTATTATTTTGTTGGTCTCTTTAAATCAGGTTCGATGCTATTGTGTCAGCAGATGCTTTTGAGAATTTGAAACCAGCTCCTGATATTTTCTTAACTGCATCCAAGATTTTGGATGTGCCCCCTAGTGAGGTATGCCTGCAGATTCTGCTGTGTTATTTCCTTTACACTTGACATCGGTTTGGAGGCTTTTCTTCTCGTTTCTGGCTCAACGAAATTGTTGTATTTACTATATTTTTGAATACAGCTTCTTAGTTTTCTATTTTGTAAAACATTGTTTTTCTGGAACAAAACATGGATTGAAAATGAACTTTGTTGCATTTATGACACCATCTTTCTCTATCATTCCCAGTGTATCGTTATTGAAGATGCACTAGCTGGAGTTCAGGCTGCTAAAGCTGCACAAATGAGGTAAATGTTCTGATATGCATGTTTGGTTTGATTTACATTTTCAATGAGAAAAAATAATTGGTTTTCACGGATGTCTCAACATCCTGGATTCAAGTTAGCTCTCTTTCCTTACCCACAAATAATAGCATATATCATTAGTCATTTGGATCGTTCTTTTCAGTCATTTTTCCATACGATTGAGATGGTTGCAGGATATGGTTTTTCTTTTTTCGCTTTCGGTGTAAATGATATTAATTCTCTGCTACTTACAGATGTATAGCCGTAAAAACTACATTGTCAGAGGAGACTCTAAAAGATGCCAATCCATCGCTTGTCAGAAATGATATAGGAAATGTTTCACTTGATGATATTCTCAGTGGTGGCTCTGGTGGCAGTATGTAGTTCTGAGAATATCTGCAAGTATTTTCTTTTTGGTACCAGTATCATCAATAATGTAAAACGCTGAAGCAAAACTGCCATTTTTTAGAGCCGTGTTTTTCAGTTAGATAATAATTTTTCTTGTAATGGGTATTATGTACTGGAACATTTTCTCTTGCATTGCTAAAGTGGACCTTGATTTTTGATTTGCAGAGATTATAATCTTTGGTTTAGAACTTTTCATTGATGATATTTTCCTACTAACTCTTTCCCAGGTAAACGTTAAAATTATTATCTTCCGGCACGATAAGATCTAACAAAGAAGTATCATTGCAGATGAGAAGACACAGGAACCTCATTCTTTGCATTCTCTCTCACAAAATTCATCAGCGATACCCGAAGAAAAAACAGATGAAAGTTCCACCCAGGATACAAGTGCTACCAATGAGAACGGTTTCTCAATTATGGGGTAAGAAAGCTTCTGTATCTGCCAAATTTGAGTCAAAACAATTGTTGGCTATTCACATCAATCCGTATTTTTTGTCACTTATTAATTAATTTTGGATATTTTTCCCACTTAATCAAAATATTTGTTTCTCCCAACAAATATAGTTTTCAAGTTTAAGCAGCACTTGATATATTGCTCCTTTATTTATTAAGTAAATCTTCTTCCTTCATCGCTACTGCAATGCCTTCTTTTGAAAAGTTAATTTTAGAATTATGCTCAACTTGGATTATCAGCATGAGAAAATCTATTACCAAAGATCGTTCTCAAAAGAAGCAAATGCACGAATACTTCAGCTTGAGGTTGCAGAATTAATTTATGGACAGGTTGCAGGGTTCTAGACGAGAAATATTGAGATATGGAAGTTTAGGCATTTCACTTTCTTGTCTCTTCTTCGCCGTTTCAAACCGGAAGGTATACATACCAAATTCTATTGGAAAACTGTTAAAGCTTTTGTTATATTTATGTTGAATACCAGCATTGCTATCCTTAGTAACTAGGAATATGCGAAGAGGCTATTTAATGTGTCAAACTACTTTTCTTGTTATCAAGCATATAACTTTACCGAGCTTTCACAGGCAATGCAATATGCATCTCCTAAAGCTATTTGGAATATGTTTTTTGGAATCAACCGTCCATCTTTCAATCAGAATGAAGGTATCGATATATTTCAGCTTATGCTTGTTCACATGGTTGTATCCTCCTTCCGTTCCTCTGCTGTTTTCGTTTCACTTTCTGACATTAACTTTCTTTTCCATTTTTTTTTAGATATATACATACATATATCTGGTGTTGAATTAGAGTCACAACAAAAGAAACGACATGAACTTATTGTCTTCATTTGTTGTAGGAGAATCAACTCGATCAGAAAGAGTCCAGCAATTTGTGAACTATATATCTGACGTTGAAAAAAGGTGTGTGCCTTGTAGTTGCTTTTCTTCATATCTATGCTTAATCTGTTTTAACCATATCATCTTTCACTGTATTAGGAAGTCTACTACTATTGTGCCAGAATTTCCAACGAAACTTGATTGGTTGAATACAGCTCCACTTCAGTTTCGCAGGGTAAATGATTGAACTCAAAATTTAATGGAAGTGCATTATAGACATAAACTTACACATTTTATGGTTTATTGCATCGATATGATCCAAGACGTACCCACACACAAACTGACATAATCCAACCCTCCAACTATTGCTCCTTTCCCATAACAAAATAATAACAATGATAAATAAATCATCGAAGGAAGAGGAAACAACTGAAAATTTTACAAAAATTAAATGATTTTGCATTGCCATTCCAAACAACTGTATCCGAGGCTTATGTTTTGGGTAGCCAGTAAGGCTATGAACTGTCAAGACATAATGTCGCCTTTCAGGCTCTTATAATTGTTTTGAACTAACACGGTTATTGCTCAATGTAAATAAATGGCTTATTATTCACAATAAGTTTCTTAATATGGTAATGGCTCTGCATATCAACAGACTTAAATGAGGGAATAATTCACAATTTAATTTCGGAAAATTTTCTTCGGTTTTACCTTAAGTTTGTATGGTGTTTGACATAGAGTAAAGCTTAATTCTGAACTGTTTTAATATTTTGAGCAGGATTTGAAAGGAAAAGTGGTTGTGCTGGACTTTTGGACCTACTGTTGTATAAATTGCATGCACGTGTTGCCAGATTTAGAGTATCTGGAGAAGAAGTACAAAGACATGCCGGTAAAATCCTCCTCTTTTATTATTTATGTTTGAATCCCTTTTGCTATCTATTTGAAGTTTCTCATTGTATGGACTTATACATGAGATACATATATTTTGGATGTTTCATCTATGTAATCAACAATAATTAAATGACGGGTTTATGAGTTGATTGGCTTCACTTAATAAAACATGCGCTGTTACATGGTTGTTTCATATGTGTTTATCTTTTTGCAGTTCACTGTTGTGGGGGTACATTCAGCAAAGTTTGATAATGAGAAAGATTTAGAAGCCATCCGTAATGCGGTGTTACGTTATGGCATCACTCATCCTGTAAGTCTACTGTTTCGCGACTTGATGTAAGCAGAGTCATGATAGTTCTTGAAAGTATCTTGGATACTGTACAGCAGATATTTATTGGGTTCTCTCTCATAAAATAAAAAAAATAAAAAAAAAGAAGCTAATTTTCTCTTGTCAATTAAATATCCTGATTTTCAACTGATAAAATGGAGCCTGTAAATAATCCGTATGATAACCTTTCTCAGTAGGACATTTGTTTATCATTACACGATCTATATGGTCATCTTCTGCCTTACTATGTTGAACATGGATGTATTTGCATGCTGCTAATTTCTTACTCTTGCTCACGTTTATTCATATAGACATTGAGTCCACTTGCTTGGTATGACAAGCTTTCCTTTGAACTATGTAAATTCTGGCTTCCAAAATCCATCAAGTGATACGATTATTAAGATTAAGAAAAATGCCCCAATCTTGTGAAGTACTGTTAGCTGAATGTCATATAAGCTAAGTTTGTATGCTTTTGGCCTTATACAATTAGGAGGATGTTTAGTATTCTTCTAGTATTATTGAATTATTTAATCTACCGTCTCTCCATTTGTTATTGGTAACGTAATGAGCTAAATGTCTATTTACTCACTTTTCTTGATTTAGGTTGTCAATGATGGAGATATGAATTTATGGCGAGAGCTAGGTGTAAATTCATGGCCTACATTTTCCGTTGTTGCTCCTAATGGTAAGCTATTGGCACAGCTATCAGGTGAAGGCCGCCGGAAGGTACTGATTACCCTCTTATTTGCTTCCCTTGACAATGTTAACATTCAGCTCCATTTTTTTCAATATATGCACAATTGTATGATACTTTGATTTGATATATGTAAAGAAATGGACATGATATGTGATTAAGAAAGAAAATTAAAATGGTTGTCTTTTTTCTTAAGGATCTTGATGATTTAGTTGAAGCAGCTCTTCTGTTTTATGGTGAAAAGAAGCTCCTAGACAACGCTCCACTTCCCCTGCGTTTGGAGAAAGATAACGATCCTCGCTTACTTACATCTCCTTTGAAATTTCCTGGTAAGCTGGCGATTGATATCCTCAACAACCGGCTCTTCATTTCAGATAGTAACCATAACAGAATAGTAGGTCCTCTCTCTCTCTCTCTCTGTGTGACACATGCACACTGGCAGACATGCATTTTTAGCTGTATATTTTCTTGCTAGTCCCAAGAAATCAGTAGTAGATGCAGGGTGAAGTTTGGATGGTGTGTAGACTGTACAGTGTAGACTACATAATTTTAAATACTATTCATGGTAACCAATTGATATTTAGATCAAATTTGACAAACGTTGGTCTCATTTAGCTCACGGTTTTTAACAACTTCGACCTGCAAGGCCGTTAAGCCCCCCATAACAATATCTTGCTGAACATAGTCAAAATATAAAGTAATAGAATAAAGAAGAAGAATGAGTGAGAGAGGATGTAGAGAAGAAAGGGAGAAATTTGCTTAACCTTTACGGACTCTCCTAACTTTAAATCTATAGGAATATATATGCAAACTAATAATAAGAAAATAGTTGAGACCATAACCCAAAGAACCTAAAACCACAGAACATAATATAGATATAGAATCACTCAAGAACTCTAGCAAACATTAATTCAGAAATTATATAAGATGGCTACCGATATCGCAAATGGCCTACCTCTAAAATATACCCAAAATCTTCTATGGCAAACTGGTCATGTTGAGAAGAATAAAATATCCATGGGGATTTCCTTATCGAAAAGTTTGTTTATTTACTTGACAGACATCATCAACGTAGACCTGATTTTTAAGTAACTGTAATCTATATGCAGGAATTTTACTTTACCTTTTTCATGTAATAGTGGCATATATATATATATGTTGTACTTGGATTGTTATTAAACGGTCTTGTCACATCTGGACTACAGGTGGTAACTGATTTAGATGGGAATTTTATTGTCCAAATTGGGAGCTCAGGAGAGGAGGGTCTACGTGATGGTTCTTTTGATGAAGCCACCTTTAACCGTCCTCAAGTAAGGATTGAGTTAATACCTTCACCTTCTACAATATTGGCCACCTTTTCAATATAAGTGCTGTCTTTCTATCGTGTACAGGTGCACACATTACTACTAACATTGTTATTATATGCTTTTCTAGGGCCTGGCGTACAATGCAAAGAAAAATATCCTTTATGTCGCTGATACTGAAAACCATGCTTTGAGGTATGTGGCTACTTGAGAACTCTCTTGATCAAGATACCTGTAGCAATGATTTGTTTATATGTTGAAAATCATAACCGTGCCCTTCACCATGAAACGTATTTAAGTTATTATTTGGGAATAATATCAATAGCATCGTCCTCATAACCTTTAATGAACCAAACTCAACTTCTTGTATTGTAGGGAGATTGATTTTGTAAATGATACAGTGCGGACTCTTGCTGGAAATGGAACCAAAGGTTCTGACTATGAAGGGGGAGGAAAGGGAACCTCTCAGGCAAGATTGGAAAACTTGAACTATATAATTCATTTTGTTGCTGTAACCTTAACAATTCACGGAAAAGAAGTGCCATGTTTCTTTAGTGAATTTGCATCATTGTTATAGTAAGGAGTTTCTGTTCATTTCTTTCAGCTCCTCAACTCTCCTTGGGATGTCTGTTTTGAGCCAATCAACGAGAAGGTTTACATTGCAATGGCTGGCCAGCATCAAATCTGGGTACATAATACTCCGGATGGAGTTACTAAAGCTTTTAGTGGTGATGGCTATGAAAGGAACTTGAATGGATCAAGGTAACTCAAAGAATAATGATAGTCAATAGAAATGATTAGAAATTGGTCCTTTTTTCTTTTACATCTCCATAATTTCAGGCTTTACGTCTTTTTAGTGCACATGTCATTTATAGAAGTCACTTAGCGAATGATGAAATTTGTAAATTATATGGTAACAATTATTATCAGCTTTAACTTGTTGACTTCATCCTTTTCAATTCAAAAGTTCCCATTTGAGTACAATGAAAAAAAAAATCCCTTGTCACACTTTTAAATTTTTTTATTGGTTTGCACTTGTGATAGCTGCATTATTTCAAAGAGCAAGATTTCAGTTGCTTCAAAATTTATGTTTATTTATGGGGTGTTTTTTACTTTCCTGATACTCCCAGAAATTTGACACGAGTTTACTTTTTTTATTGAGGTAGCTCTACCAACACATCATTTGCACAGCCTTCTGGAATGTCATTATCCCCTGGTAATGTGTTGAGATATTTTGATAGCTTTTATATTCTGAACTACTATAGAAATTTCTTTGCTTGTTCAAGCCATTGTATGGAAGCTGACTTCAATGCTTATATGTAGATTTCACGGAGATCTATGTAGCTGATAGTGAGAGTAGCTCCATACGAGCACTCAATCTCAAAACAGGAGGATCAAGATTGCTAGCTGGTGGCGACCCTGTTTTCTCGGACAATTTGTTCAAGGTAACTCAATTAAAATATTTAGAAACTAGTTACTGCTTAGAAAATATTTTGTTTTCATGATACATATGAAAGGCAAATTCAAACTTTGAAGAAGATTAAAGTTCATTATGTAGTTTGTGACATTTGTATTTTGCACCTGATCGTAGTAAATGTTTGACCGTTGCAGTTTGGAGACCATGACGGAATAGGGTCCGAAGTACTTCTTCAACATCCTTTAGGTGTCTTGTGTGCAAAGAACCGTCAAATTTATATAGCAGATAGCTACAATCACAAGGTAGTTAAATCACGGTTAAAGATACTAATAAATATTTCAACTACTATAACCTTTCATTGTTGAGTGTTTTAGATGTTTTTGTTAAATTGATCTAATTTCCATCTGAAATATCAAGTACTTAATAAATGTGTACTAAATTTAGTTTGAGGATTACATTTTATGATTTCATGGTTCCAACCAACGGCTTCAGCTCATTTGGATTGAAATTTTCAGATCAAGAAGTTTGATCCAGCTAATAATAGGGTCACTACCCTAGCAGGGACAGGAAAGGCTGGTTTCAAGGACGGAACAGCCCTAGCAGCTCAGGTTAGAAATCGTATCATTACCTTCTTAGAAAGTTAGATAATAGTATTCTCGATTACATGGTGTCCTGAAATTTCACTTTCATGCATTTATTTTGTTCTTGCAGCTTTCAGAGCCATCAGGAATCATCGAAGCGGAAAATGGTGATGCTTTCTTTCCTATTCATAAGCCACAAACGGTTCTCAAATTAGTGAATATGTAACTTTGCTTTAAGTTAGTAGAAAGTACTCACTAGAGGTGGTTCGTGCTTAATTTGCAGGAAAGCTGTTCATAGCTGATACAAACAATAGCGTTATCAGATATCTAGACTTGAACTCGAAAAAAGCTGAACTTCTTACTTTAGAGCTAAGAGGAGTTCAGCCTCCTATGCCAAAATCCAAATCTCCAAAACGCCTCAGAAGGCGATCATCAGCCGACACTGAGACCATTGTTGTTAATGGTGGTTTGTCCAATGAAGGCAACCTTAATCTTAAAATATCATTACCGAAAGAGTACCATTTCTCAAAGGTAAAGAAATCTCTTAAAAAATCAACTTATTTGTGCATAAATTCAACAGTGGCATGCTCGTTTTTGGGTTATAATATTCTGCTTCGTTATTCTTAATGCAGGAAGCACGCAGTAAATTCAGTGTTGATGTTGAACCTGAAAATGCAGTGATTATAGATCCCTTGGATGGGAATTTTAGTCCGGAAGGATCAGCAGCATTTCATTTTAGGAGATCGTCTCCATCAGCTTCGACGGGGAGAATTAGTTGCAAGGTATATCTCTCTTTTTTTAACTATCTTGTTCTTAATGACCGAAAAAACATAAGAGTGTGTATGGAGCAACATGTCAATTCGATGCATCGAACCTACTACATTCAATTTAATTGTAAATAAGTTCATGCTTCTCATATTCATATTCACGAGTCTCGTAATGTATGCATTAACGATGTGGACATTCGTTATTACTCTAGAAAAATTCTAGATTTGTAAAATTACTTCCACCGGTAGTAAATTTCGATTATTTCAATGCGGATGATTTTGCCTTTTTTTCTTTTCAGGTTTATTATTGTAAAGAAGATGAAGTCTGCCTGTACCAATCCCTTCTATTTGAGGTACCCTTCCAAGAAGAAGTACCAGACACACCCCCAGCAGAAATTACTCTTGCTTATACCGTGAAGCCAAAAACTTCGACAAGCAGTTTACAGCTACCAGCTGCCAGCTGACAGCAACGTCATGTACACAACCTGTAAGGTCTCGATAAGAAGGAACCTATAGTTTCGATAAATTCAAAGAAAATGAATGGCTTCCAATGAATTACTATACAACTTCTTAGTGTTTTTTTTTTTTTTTTTTTTTTTTGAAGGTTTTGGTTCATGAAACATTACTAGTCCTCTTTCATTTCTTGGATGAAATTGTTTTCTTTGTTCCTGGAAACATTACTTGAATTACAAGTAATGCACAAATTCAACTCATTGATTTTGAGAGTGATCTTGATTTATGTCTCAGAATCTAGCATGACCTAAATTATCTATGTATTGGAATTGACAAGACTAATTTAAAAAATTGTTGTATCAATTATGGGAGACAAGGAAAAAGTCAATTGTTCTATCTACATTAGTTTGATGTTAGTTTTGCAAATTGATTGAGACACCCATTTAAGAGGTCAATCAATCATGCTAAATTTTAGGACTAGATTATTGGAATGTAAAAATATTTGGTGAGATAGACGTGTCACGTCATTATATTTAAATGGTGTATGTAATAGATAGACGTGTCACATTATTATGCTTACGTTGTTTATACGGGAATGAAGCTATGAAGAGGTCTGCCTACAGGGGTCACCGACATCTTATTGTACAATTATTGTGCTTAAGGTGTATGCAGGGGTGAAGCTATGAAGAGGCATGCTTGCAAGGGCCACACCGTCATGTTATATGGTTTGGTCCCTCTAAATTTGACTATATTTGAATTTTTTTAATTTTTTTTGGTATCCGTGGGTGTCTGGGCCAATTTACACGCATCTCGACTAATCCCACGAGGCCCTGAAGTTAACAGCTAGGTAAACCTCCAGTGACCTCAAGAGAAACGTGGCTACCAGGGATCGAATCCAGGACGTTCGAGTTTATGGCTCGCCCTAGTGACTAGCGGCACCACCCCTTGGGGTTAATTTTGTTTTTTTCACCCAATAAAACATTACCGAATATGTTTTTCTTAAATAAATAAATAAATAAATAAAAGATAATGGTTGGATTGATTTAAATATGAGATTTTAAGATATACTTCCACCTTCTAGATAAATGTATAGGCCAATGTGGTACACATTAGACTTTAGAAGAATAGTCAGTCATATGTTTTGCTAATTATTAGTTTATTACTACAAGATTCCTCATTAATACCTACAAAACCATAGAAGAAAGACTTTAATCGGGTTAGCATATTATGTCTTCAACTTTATGATGTGATATGTCTACACAATTACATATACCGTATAATTTAATTTTTTTTTTGAATATACAACAACTACTGGGACCTTACGAGGATTAAACACTACTAGCACAACCCGGACAACTACTCCCACAAGAGGGGAGAGGACACCGACACATGAGGTGGGACAAAGAAATAATGGGTGTATATATATACACGGTACCGGGCGTTGAACCGTGGTGGTGGAGTCTCCCTTTGGAGAGTCACACCACATTGGCAAGAGACCCAATGGCGTATAATTTAATATTCAACGGATATATACATATATATATATATATATATATAGATAACGTGATATACATGTGCAATCGTAAGACTTATTCCGGTGATTCACAGCCGCCGACTGCTTTTGTTCCAATCATTGAGTTGTCAAATAAACAAATTTTCCTTGTTATATAGTATGAGGTCCCTCCATAGGTGCCAGCTTGCAATTGTTTTTAATTAATCTAATCTAATACAACTTTTAATTAATCAATTATATGATCATAATTATGGTTATTGTTTTTAGTGTAAGCAATGGATTGGATAGATTGCTCACCAAGCCAAACACTCGTGCTATTAAGTAATTTTTTTTTTATTTTTTTTTAATGGGCAAATTAGCTCCCTACATACCTAGCAAAGTAGGTAGCAAACATTTAAATTAGTAGATGAGAATCAAAATCTTTTGTACAAGCTTTTAATTAATCAAATCATGTGAGAAGCATTAATTTCTTAACTAATTTTATATTTTAAAATTACAAGTTGTGACTGCCTAAAACGCGTTTGTTCCACCAAATCTCTTTTTTATTATTTTTTGTTTTTGTTTTTGACAATAAATTTTTTTTTTTAAAAAAAATTTAACATTGAATGAGTAAGAGATCTATCGAGACTTATCAAGATTGAACAATACATGAACAGACCGAATATCTACTCTCATGACCAGGAAATATCTAATCTCTCACACACACAGAGAAGTGAAAACAAGCTTTCGACTATAAAACTATGAGAACCCATATTGAATTATTGATCTTAAAATTTTATCTGAAAATAATTTTTAAACTTATTTGGGTCAAACAAACACTTACTCAGATCAGCCAATATAAATTGTAAACGTGTATTATTGAAGATGTCTGAATTCATTCTTTATCGATAACTAATTAATTAACCACCCATTTGGATTTTGTTTGTTCAAGATCAAGTAAATTTAATTTATTTAACAAATGAATTCTAGTCTGACCAAGTAATACATGCATGAGAGTTTCTAAGATTCGTTGGTCTGCAATTTTTAAACTTATCCTATACTAAGATTTAAATGGTATACTTAATATATATATATATATATATATATATATATATATATACACGGTCTTTCTACTGTCAGTTTGTCCTAATATAAAATATCTCAGAACGAAGAATGTGGACCATAAATTATGGAGAAGTTTTGACAAGTACATACACTTTGAGTTAAAGTATGTAAATCTAATGGTTTACATTCTTCGTCATGATATAAAATATATCATGACGAATTGATAATAGAAAAATTGTATATATATATATATATATATATATATCAGTCTTTCTGCTGTCAGTTCGTCCTGATATAAAATATATCAGGACGAAGAATGTGGACCATAGATTATGGAGAAGTTTTGACAAATATATACATTTTGAGTTAAATAGTTAAAATATATAAATCTACTGATCAACATTCTTTAACCTGATATATTTTATATCATGACGAACTGACAATAGAAAAAAATTAATATATATATATTAGTTCAACCTTTGTTGCTTCTTGAATTAAAAAAGTACTTGTCTTGAATTAAAAAAGTACTTATCTCAAAGCAATTATGTTGCTTCTGGTAGATTTCCTGCTCTGAGTTTTGGATTGTCTTGTTGGAAATATTACATTAAATAGTACTGAATACTTGTTTATTCTCAAAGACTCAAACTAATTATTATCTCGGTGATTTACTTTCAATTAGTTTAATATTAAGAATTATTCTAAAGAATCCTAAGCCAGAGAAAGAAAACTTAATTCTTGATTTATAATTATGGTATTTACAAAAAATAATTGGAAATCTAATTATATATTTTCGGAACTTGATTTTTTTTCTTTTCTTCGTTCACGACTAGTAAACACGCCTCAATAAGCATACATTAAAAATGATATGTAGTAAACTTGTGAGGATATAAATTCTGGTACTGATTTCAAATTTTCCCCTATATATTGTCTTTTTATTGTCAATTTGTCCTGACAATAAATATATCAGGACAAAGAATGTGAACCATAGATTATGGAGAAGTTTTGACAAGTACATACACTTTGAGTCAAAGTATGTAAATCTAGTGGTCCATATTCTTCGTCCTGATATATTTATTGTTAGGACGAACTGATAATAGAAAATTTATATATATATACAGTCTTTCTATATACAGTCTTTCTATTATCAGTTCGAACTGACAAAAGTTATATCAGTTCCTTACATGTGGGCCATTGGATTTAAATATTTTGACTTGGTTGTATGCATTTGTCAGTCAAAGTATTTAAATCCAATGGCCCACATACAAGGAACTGATATAACTTTTGTCAGTTCGAACTGATAATAGTATATATATATATATATATATATATATATATATATATGTATGTGTGTGCATCGATTTAAAAAAGACCGAATTTATTATTATAAAAAGACTTTTTTTTTTTTTTTTTTTTTTTTTTTTTTTTTGAGGAAAGGCACCTGAAAATCTGGAGAACCAGATCCAGGGCAAGGTTACAACCATTACTGGGACTCCACAAATAAACCACTCAGGCACCAGCCCAGAACAGAGTCCCACTACCGGGAGAAAAAAAACACCCACACACAGGTGGGATTACATCCAAACCAGAAAACAAACAAACAAACAGAAATTAAACAAACGAGCCGAAACCGGTCCGAAGGAGAGACCATGTCGCCGGAGAAGACCCACCAGGACGCCGCCGACCAAGCAACGACGTCGGAGATGCCTGATCGAAACCCCAAACCACCATGCCTATCAAACCCCCACCAGAATCGATCTCGTCACCGCAAAGCATAAACCGACCAAGCTTAACACCAAGACCAGGGAAGGAGGACTCCGAAGCTGCCGGCGGTGTCCCGACGGAGTGGACGGGGTCGAAGGACCACCGATCGACTGCTCACGCCGAATCACACCAGATCTGGCCAGATCCAGGAGGATCGGCCGATCTAACAGCTGCCGTCTTCAACCGGACAAAACGTCGTGCACGGAGGCGCGAGCAAGACTTCCAGGCGAAGGACAGGGCCGTCGTAGCAGCCGCCGGTGACCCCCTGCTGGACGGGAAAGCCGAGCATGGGAGAGAAGCAGATCGCCCGCCGGGGCGACATCGCCGCCAGCTCCCGCAGCCACAGCGAGAAACCGGCGACGGGAAGCAAAGGCGGTTAGGGTTTGTAGTTGAGAGAAAAGAGGAGAGATATTTTTAGAGAGAGGTTTATTATTATAAAAAGACTTGTTCAAAGTTCAAACCAGCTGAAAGTGCTTTTATAAGAAGTGCTTAAATTGTATTAGTATATATGCTTCTTATAATAGCAAAAGCACTTCATTATAAATAATGACAAAACAATATTCCTGCTTATCTCTTCTGGTGGCTACATTCTATGGAGCAGCACCCAATCAGCTTTCAATTATTGCTGCTCTCCAACCATTAAAATAATTCTCAAGAAATTAATTAAGCTTAATTGAAATTAACAAATTAATTGATAAATAATTATTATTATTAAAAAGATCATTAAGACCTATGATCACATGAGACAAACAATTATTAATGTTGAGTCATTGCTCCCCAACATGGGTTCTTGATTTAAATATATGATTTTGATTTCTCATAGTCATTAGTCTTTTTTAAACTATGATTAATTCCTTTGATTAATGCTATAATTTGACAAGCAAACTGTCTCTTTTGTATCTTATCTGTCACGGATTCTTATCTCTAAATTGTTAGAATTTTGACTCTTAATGTGTCCGGATGTAAAAAATCTATTAACTTAAACCTTATGTTTTAGATAACTTATAAAATGCTCATACATAATCAAGGAATACACTATAATATGTATAGACAGTTTGAAGAATCTAAGAGTAAATTTGAATAACTATTATAATTTTAATAGAAAAATATTGTTGCCAACAGAGGAATAGCTCAGCTAGTAGATGGACGAGCTTAGAGCTTGGACAAATGACTCTCAGGTTATGTAATGTTATAAAGTCCACTTTAATTTTTAATATTACAAAGTGACATTGTCAGTTTTAGGGAAGTGTGTACAGGTCACTCTGCAATGTTACCACGTTACACTGTCTTTCTCGTACAAAAAAACGTATCAGAATTTCACACACTATAATTATTGTATTTCACTTTCGATCATTCTAGCTATATATAACAAAAGTAAATAGAAATTCTATCTGACATTAACACCAATAATTCTACCAAAAGTACTGAAATGTAGAAGTACTTGTCAAATAGAATATATAAGAAAAAAAATCAAAGATGGTGCAATTGAGGCCACTAAATGTTAGTGGCAGGTCATGCATATACATATGAGTGTGTGGTTCTTTGAATTATGGGTGTGACTTGAAAAACCAAAATCTTGGTCCAAGTGATACATGAATCAAATTTATATAATAATAAATAACAAATATTAAAAATCGACACTTCCTTAGTGACATTGAAGCATGTCTCATGCAAGGAGGTAGCCTCTCTGGCATGTCACACACCTAATGGGGTTCTCAATCCCATTCCTCTTAAGATTTCCTCCTCTCCTTCCAATAAAACCGTTAAAAGAATATCTAAATCATCACGACAGATAGTATAAACGTTATAAAATTGATATATCATGTTATCTATACAATTATCAAATCTAATAATTTAATAAAAATACATATGATGATGTTTATTGGTTAAATAGATCATCTAATATGACGATCAATATTGTCTAAGAATTCTCAAGTTTGGTGTTTTATTTTTAGTAACACTACCACGGAAAAAAAATCTTAATCGCGAGATGTATCCAATAACGATGATGTTTGATGATGTGAAATAAAAAATATTTGAACATCCGTACTACATTATAATTCTATCAATCTCAATAAAAGGTTGCTATGAAAGTAGTTGGCTAGAGACGATCAATAAATTTGAAGAATGATATATATCTTTCACCGAAAACTTTCTCGAAAAGAGATTGACAAAAGAACATGAAGGAAAACATAAAAATGTACTGGTAAATCAAGGTGGATTGAATGTGTCAACGACAAAGAAAATAAAGACTCCATACCATAAAATTAAAATAAATAAATAAATAAATAACAGAACATGAAGATGAAGAAAAAAATCTATGAATAAGATTGATAGAAAGTGGCATGAAAACAACCACATGGGAGGCTTCTCTCTTTTTCTTCCCTTTAAAAAAAAATAAAATTAAATAAAATTAATTCTCTCTTTCTGGTTTTTTCTATTTGCACCCACTAATAATTTCTTGGAATAAAAACAAATCTCATAAGCCCCACATCCAAACACACACAAAAGACTAAAAAAAAAACACAAGTGGAGGCCAACACTTGGGTTAAATCCAATAAAATACTAATTAACAATTAATTAACATATTTATATTCTAAATATTACTTGCCGGCCTTTCAAGACAAGATAAGGAGACAACGGCTGTGACATGTTTTTTGTTTTCTTATTTATTTGACAAGAATATTATTTCACTTTTTTAAGGGATAAATATATATGAATTCTTCTTTCAATTTTGGTTAAATTACTATAATTATGATATTGTTGATTTATTTTTCTAGTTGATGAATTCTCTGATAGAAAAGGTTTTAGATCAATTTTGAGTTCTTATAAGAGGTTTTTAAATTGTTTTAGACAAGATTTTTTAGTGGGTTTTTAACTAGTTTCGATACGATTATAGTCATGATAACGTATTTTAGTTGATGAGTACAGAAATAAGTCAATATTTTGTACGAAACGGGAAAAAAATATATATATTGTTGCTAGTCAAATTTAAAAGAATTCAAATTTATGATCCGTTTTACATTCATCTTTTATCACCAATTTACTTTTCAGGTTCGCCTAATATGAATTTATCCTTAATCTAATGATTATAATAAAGTTTTAATCACAAATCTGGATCGTCCAATTACAGGCAGTCATGTCCATTTGATGGTTGGTTCTTGACTACTACTTTGGATGAGTTAGGTAAAAAAAAAAATTCAAAGCCTGCAAATGGTACATTGAAAAATAAAACGAAAAAGAAACGTTTTGCCGTCCAAGAGATGACTTACAATGTAAAAAAAAATAAACACCAAACCAAACAAGGTCTTCAAAGTCTTGTTATTATAATTATTGTTGTATTTTGGTGTAATTATAGATAATTAGAGTAGCCTGTTTTGTTTGACCTTAGTTTATATAAAATTAATCTTTGCTTTTTCAAATTTTTTTTTTATTTTTTTTATTTTTTTTTTATAAATTAATCTTTGCAAGCAAGTAAAGATGATTGAGACCACATGCCAACTTAAAATTTATATATTTAACACATAAATCACGAGGATAGATTATATATAGGCATGTGAAAATGCTTTTAGTGTTGTCAAAAATCGTTTTTTAGATAATCAAAAGTGATCGTGAGTAGACCGTGATTTTATTAGGTTTTGGTAAACCCTTATTTCGATCTTTATTAATTTCTAAAAAAAAAAAATATACCAAATTGTTTTTAAGTGTATCATATAAATCACGAGGGTATATATAGGAATGTAAGGCATGTAGAAATGCTTTTAGTATTGTCAAAACTCATTTTTTTTAGATAATCAAAAGCGGTCGTGCGAATAATTTTTCAGATCGTATTTGTAATGGCTGATTTTATTAGGTTTTGGTAATTCTTGTTAACAATTTCTAATAAATAAATATTGACAAGATAAGGTTGATCAAATGGTATATCTCTCACACATCACCACGAGATTGTGGCATGTGGGTTCGAGTCCTCCCCTCTCCATAATCCTGAATTTATGTAATATTTAAAAAATAAAATTGAATAAATTATTTTTAATTGTATTTACAAGTGAAAAATAATATTATTACTGATCTTTATTAAAAAAAAAAAAAAATTCAAAGAAGCTAAACACTATTATACTAAATTGAATTATTGAAATAGATGAATCAATAATTATATTAATTATGTAAAAAAAAAAATGACTTCATATCTTTATTTTATTTTTTTAAATCATCAAATAATTAACGTAAGACAAGTCACCTTTTTGGCTTTTTATGATGTTAATTAGTTTCTTGTTGAAATAAAATTAGGGAAAAAAAAATTATATTTTCATGTTCTTGACTTATTGCACAACTTTCTTTCTTTTCTTTCTTTCTTTTTTCATCTAGACTTAATATTAATCCAAACAAATTAATCAATCAAATCAATCAATCATTGTTAATGTCTTTTTCCTAATTAACAAAAAAAAAATAATGAAGAGTAATAAGAAAACAAATTGAAGAACAATAATTAATTATTTGTATTAATTAAAAAGGCTACCTACTAATAAGCTTAGCTTTGCGTGAACAATAATATTCCAACAAAAATGAAGCTTAAAGCAATGTTTAGTCTTAACAAACACCATTTATTGCTTTAAAATAATAAATTAATCTTGGAGTTGTTATTAAACTTAAAATATCAATCAAATTTGAATTCCCATGCTATTTTTGAAAATGTTTTTTTCTTTATGCAAAATCAAAATAAAAAATAATATAGTTATTGTGTGTCATTCTATTTTTATTATAGTTTCCAAAAATTGTGAATATATACTATTTCTAAAGTTAATTTAAATTGAGTTATATTAATGTGTGATTTTAGATTATTTTTACGATAAACCAATATTTAATAAAAATAAACTTCTCACTTTGAATACATCAAAGAGTAATGTTAGACAACCCAAAAATTTAACCTAAATTTCAACAAAAATGATGTGACAAGCGAGTTGTCATCACCACACACAACATGAGATGATGTGGTTAATGAAAAAATCACTTATCACGTCATTTGGGTTAAAATTTGGACTAAATTTTTGGATTGTCTAGTATTAGTGATACATCAAATTCAATAGATTTTTTTTTATTTTTTTTATTTTCCAATTTTAGTTTGTCTCACAAGGAAAATAGTTTCTCTAACCATCGGTTCAATACTATCTTATCAAATACAATTAAATTTGTTTGATGTATTTTGTATCCGGGTCTATACCATCTTATCAAATATAATTAAATTTGTTTGATGCATTAATGTAACTGATGTAACTACATCAGTACCAATGCATGTGAACCACTGATTTTAGAGAAGCTTTGACAAGTACATACATTTTAAGTCAAAGTATGTAAATCTAATGGTTTACATCCAACACACTAATGAAGTTATATCATTGTGCACTGACTTGAACATTTTTTTTTTTTTTTTTTTAAGTATATTTCAATGAACTTATTATCCATATAAAAATCCATACAAATCGAAGTGATTTCATCAAGGTGTGGACCGAAATTAAAGTGATCCCTCACTTGAAAGTTACTCTATATTAACAAAATTTGAGAATTTTTCAAGCACTGGAACTATTTATCCCGATTTTGTTAAATATAAAGTTGTGAGTTCAAATTTGCCCCTCACCCCTAAATCCCGAACTAATATAAAAAAAAATAATAATAATAAATAAATAAATAAACTTATTTATATTTGATCTAACAATTAGGGAGAAGCTAGGAAAGCTAGGAATAGGCATGCAGTTGGAAAATTCATTTTTAGTCTTTATTATTAATTGATTTTTTTTTTCTTTTAGTTCTTTTTATTTTTATTTTTTTTTAATTGCAAACAACAACTGGAAAACATCACTTGGAAGCAAATCCAGGACATGAAAACATGAAAACATGTAAACAACAGTAGCTGGGACCCTTCAACTATTGACATCCAAGCACGGCCCAGACAGGATCTCCCACGATGGGGAGAGAAACCCACACACAAAGGTGGGACACCCCACACAAGGGGGACAAACACCCTCACAAAGAGGGAAACAACTACAGTAACATAAACCAAATAAACCTAAACCGAAGCTAAAAAGAACCGATCGGAGGAAGGGAACCCTTGGCTGCTGGAAAATGTCCAAGACCAGTTCGGACAGCGCCAAAGTTCCGACTGGAACAGGAACCAACTGAACAGCTCGAGTGGAGCGTCCCAAACCGGAGGGCTGCCAGAGACAGCTGGAAAAAGACCGAACGTCGCCGGAGAGGACTTCCGGACGAGCTTCATCCCCGGCGCTGCAACCGAAGGAGGACCCTAGCAGGATCGGGAAGATGGCAGCCGAAAAGAGGAGAAAAACCACCGGCAAGCCGCTGAGAAAAAAGAGAAAAACCTTCGCGGATCTTACCGGAGAGCGTCGCCGATGGACCTCCCAAAAGATCTACATCGCCGCCGACACCGACACCTCAAGCACAGTAGGGTGTCGGCGGCGGACGGGATGAGGACGATTTGAAAGTGTTTAGGGATAAGAATAGGAAGAGAGAGGTCAGAGAGAAAAATCTAGAGAGAGAGAGAAGAGTTTCTTTTAGTTCTATAAAATGAAAATTTATAGTTGGTATTTAAAAACGTATATTTTCAAACATATTCTTATTAAAACTATTTCGAATCTAATTCTTTTTGTTTGATAAATCAAATTTTATAAATTTTAAGAATATAGTTTTTTTTTTAAATTTATTTTTTAAATATTAATATATATATATATATATATATATATATATATATAGTTTTTGATCAGTTTTGATATATAAAATTCAAATGTTTTTTAAAAAAATGTTTGCAAAAACCTTATAAAATCTGTCATTCTGTCGTAATTGAATGTATTCACTATTCACATTTAGGTCGTGAAGGCTACTAATGAAAATCACATGCCAATCAATCAATTCTCACATCTGTGAAGTATCAATTAAAGGCTTTAAAGCTTTAATATATTTATGACTTTCACATATTTTCAATAAAAAAAAAAAAAAAAAAAACATATATTAATTATTAAAATAAAATATAGACGTACAAGTTGTCCACTATTATTAATTATTTATATATTTTCTTCCAAAAAAAAAAATTAATTATTTATATATTTACATTAAAAAAACAATTAATCAAGATTGAGTATGTCCTCATGCTTGATGCAAATATGCAATCACTGTCTTGTTCAAAGGTGGGTTTCTATTAGCCATTTTAATGCTTAATTAACCAAATAATTATAGTTTTTAGTTTTTGTTCTATTTCTTGTTCATAATATCATTAAATAATTTAACAATTATATATATATATATATATATATATATATTCAAGTCAGTGCGCACTGATATAACTTTATCAGTGCGTTGGATGTGGACCATTAAATCTACACACTTTGATTTTAAGTGTATGCATTTATCAAAACTTCTCCATAATCGGTGGTTCATTATTGTTCAATCCTAACCCCCTTTTTTTTTTTTTAATTTTTTTTATTTTAAATATAGATATATCTTTGTTACATTTTACCCAATATTTTTTATTTTTTATATTTATTTTAAAAGATTTATTGCTATAACCTCCAAATCCTCAAGGGTTATGGGTCACAGCCCAATACTCTACGATGCCCTTTTTTTTTTTTTAAGCATTTTATTTTTATAAATAAAGTGTTATATTTTTTTTTAATAATTGTTTTAGAAAAAAAAACCTCTAAATCCCCAAAAATTAAAAAAGTTGGTATTCACCTTCAATGTATGTAACTAGACTTAAATCTTTAGACATTATAAAAAATCAACAATAAATTCATATTTCAAGAAAATGCCATACGATAAATCCTCTATATACTTTTTAGCAAATTATTAATATATCAATGAGTGATATATTAGATCGAACGAATTTATTATATGAAAAAGCTTTTTTTTTTCTTTTTAAAAAGAAAATATGAAAAAGCTTATTAATTTATAACAGTTATTTTTTTCTTAAAAAAATTTATCTATTTTATCCATAAATCTAGATCAGGTATTTATTTGAAGTTTTTTACCATTGGTAGGATTCCAGTCACTGACTTAGGAGTCATTTATCAAAGTTATTAAGTCATAAAAGTTATAGTGCATACACCACCCCCCAAATCCCAATAGCTAGAAAATGTCCCAAATTTAAATCGTAAATTTGAGTCACCACACCATAGTTGGTATTTAAAAATATATATATATATATATATATATATATATATATATATATATATCCATACAGTCTTTCTATTATCAGTTCGAACTGATAAAAAATATATCAGTTCCTTGTATATTGGCCACTGAATTTAAATACTTTGAGGGCATACAGCCAAGTCAAAGTATTTACATTCAGTGGCCCACATGCAAGGAACTGATATAACTTTTGTCAGTTCGAACTGATAATAGAATTTCTGTATATTCATATATTGCATATACAATAATACAATTTTAAGATAAATATAAAATAAATAATTAATAAAAAGTGATAAAATAAATAAATAAATAAAGTTAATAATAAATGTGACTTAGCAATGGACGCGTGGATTCCCGTGACTTTTAATTTTAATTTTTTTTTTTTTTTAAAAAGTCCACTCACCTCACCACCACCACCACCCCCTCCATTTCCTCTCTCTTTCTCTCTCCTCTAAATCTCTTCAAAACCAAACCTTCCTTCTACCAAAAATTTTCACTCTCAAAACCAAAAACCAAAAACCAAAAACCTTTCTAGTTTTTTCAACAACAACAACAACAACAACAAGACCAACAAATATATATATATATATATATCGAAATCAAACGACTTCGTTGCTTGCCTTGATGGAGTCGTTTATCGTCTCTAACGATCACGTCGAATCAAATTGCGGCACGTCTTCTTCTTCGTCGTCTATGGAGCCGAAGAGGAAGAGACGGAGGATAGAGAGCCAAGAAGACGCCGACGGCGGCGGTGGTAATCAAAACGCCACGGTGAAGCGATGGAGGACGGAGAAGGAGCAACAGATCTACTCGTCAAAGCTCCTACAAGCTCTGCGGCATGTGCGCAGTCGGAATCAAAGTCAGACCACCGGGAGAGGTCGCGATGTCCGCGAGACGGCCGACCGTGTCCTCGCCGTCTCCGCCAAAGGCGCGACTCGCTGGAGTCGAGCGATGCTCTCGAGTTCGCTCAGTCTTAGACTCAAGAGAAGACATAGAAAAGTGAAGGTCGCCGCCGTTATCGGCTGTAACCGGTTGAAGAAGGAGTTGAAGACGACGCAGATGATGAATAAGAAGAAGAACAAGAAGTTACCGGTTGTCGATATGAAACTACGAGTTCTCGGCCGGTTGATTCCCGGTTGCCGGAAGGCGTCGTGCTTGAACCTTCTAGAAGAAGCGACGGATTACATAGCTGCTTTAGAGATGCAGGTACGAGCCATGGCGGCTCTCACCGAGATTCTCGCCGCCGCTGCGCAGTCGTCTCCTGCCGACGATCGGCTCGGCACCAACGTCGCCTCTTAAAACAACGCCAGGTGTCACTAGTTTTTTATTTTTTTTAAATTTTTTTCTTTTTTCGACTCTTTTTTTTTTTTTTTTGGAGATTTTTAAATTCGTGTATTTTATTGTATACATGACTTTTCTTCTCTTCGAGTTCTACTTTTTATTATTTTTTATTTATTGTTTTATTTTAAATTTATATTAATTAGTTGGCGTTTTGGTTTTGTTGAGAGTTTAATCATTAATTAAAATTAAAATATATAATTTTTATTATTTGTTATTATATTTACAAGAGGTAAAACTGTAAAAACATATTTAATCTCACAATATAAAAATAACCAATAAAAATATAAATTTGTCTATTTTGATAAACTATTGAATTTTGACCTTAGTACGAATCTTAAATTCTCTGTCATTAATGTGTATATTCTACTTTGAACAAGTATTCTCTTTGTATACGTCGCACTCCACAAATAAACGTCTTTTACCATCAAATCACTACATTCACGACTATTGCATTAAAAAGGTCAAATTATATGAATTAATTATTAAAGGGTAGTGTTAATATGTATCATAACTAAAAATTTACTAAACAGGGAAACATTTATTATAAATATATATTTATTGTATTGACTAAAACACCAGATGTAATAAAAGCTTTCCCTTTTAAGTAAATTTTTAGTTGTTAACATGTGTCCTTAGGAGGGTACAAGTTAACACTACCCTTTATTAAATTAATTTTCATCTTACTTTTAAGGGTGGTTTCACTGTAGTCGGTTTAGTCGGTTTCTCTCTTGTAACTATAAATAAAGTGTTAGATCACGTGATATGACATAATTCACGTTAAATCATAGAATTCATTTCTATGAGTTAATATCGTGGGTTTAATATTCAACTCTATAAAGTTAAACTTGTGTTCGAATCCAATGTGACCGTAACAAAACCCTAATCAACAATTTTATTTTTTAATACATTATTCAAGTAATATTAATAAATATAGAACTTCCCTTGATATGGGGACTCTAGCTTGTATGTTTGTGAGATCGATACAGAAGTGCATAATTCAAATTACAACTTCAACATTCAACCACACAAACTTAAATGAGTGTTCGGAATCCAAATGTGACGGTAACAAAACCTTAACCGGCAAATATATTTGCGAGACAATTCGAATTATGACCTCAAAATTATTCAAATTACACGATCATAGAAGGCATGTTCGGATTCCAAAAGTGACGGTAACAAAACCCTAATAAGTGATATTTACATGTGATTCAATTCAAGTAGAGAGAGGGATACAGTCCTGACAAGTTTGGATATTTGCGAGATACGAAATCGCGAATAATTAGGAAATAGTGGGGATGAACAACCCCACAAAAGGGCCCTAAAGTTTGTGCATGAGCTGATGAGCATGAGCCAAACTGGTCCTATATAGTGCAGCAAGAGCAAAAACAGCCTCACAACATGTGCTTTTATGGCCCTACAAACAAAAAAATTCAAGTGCCACCGACCCTCGCTAATGCCTTGCATGTGACTATCTTACTCTTTGTCAAACCCAAAAACCTTCTCATAATATTAGACAAAAAAAAAAAAAAAAAAAAAAAAAAAAGGAAAAAAAACAGCTTGTCAAAACCTCTCTTTTATAGCATAAATTAAAATGGAAAAAAGTTGTAACAAGAACAACAACATAACATTATTCAATTCACATCATATGTTTGTCAAATGAAATGTATTATATATATATATATATATATATATATATATAATATGAATATATGAGCTTTTTCTATACATTTTGACATATATATCTAACATCAAAGATCATGAAATAATCTATAATTATCACGGGTGGAGTGGAGGTTCTAGTTTTACCATGTGCATTTTAGTGTGAGAAGTTTTTATCCTGTTATCATGTGAGCATATATATAAACAGAGTTTTTCTCTGGTAGGCACACAAACTGTGAATATATTTATCTACCTCATCACTTTTTACAAATACATAACTGTGAGCATACTCATGCTTATAGGCTTCTAGCACACTTATCTGCTTCATCATTTTCTGGTAAAAAGTGATGAGATGGATAAGTGTGCTATAAGTATGTTCACAGTTTTGTGCCTACTAAAGAAAAACTATGTATAAACCGCTCATATAATGTTTGATATCAGCAAGTTTCAATAGACCCTTAACCGGTTCAAAAATAAAATCAAGAAAATTACAAGTATTTAAATATTTACACATGCACCATGATATTATTCTATCAATTGTCAAAGTGTAAACATCTACGGTATTTATAAATAGACACCTCATAAAAACTCATTGGATAAGGGTCACATTAGATAAGGGTACGAGTGATGTGATATACTTTTTCATTTTGAAGTTTTTTTTTTTTTTTTTTTTCTTCTTTATAAAAGTTAGGAGAAACCATAATTAAAAGTATATAATATATATATATATATAATTTAATAAGAATTGGTGTTGTACGTAGGAAGTGTGACGTTCTTGGATTTGCAAATTATTGCATCCACACAAAATGGTTTTGTAAGGAACAAAAAGACATGATTATGGTCTAAACTCTAAAGCCAAAATTTAGACCAAACCCCACCAAAGTCGGGGATGAAGATAATGTTTAATGTAAATGGTCAATTGGTCACACCAATCAACAATAGACATTTCAATTCAATTTCATTTTTTTTTTCTTTTTTTTTTCTGTTTTCTTTCTTTCAAATAATATATATATATATATATATATTTTTTGCTATTAAGAGGCCGACACGTGTGTAAATACTTGTTGTGTTGTGAGTGGCCAACTGGTGTGGCCTTGCAATTTGCCAAACCCAATCAATCAATCAATTTTTTTTATTTTTTATTTTATTTATAGAGCTGCCAAATAACTATTAAGTCTTGAATCGTATATGTTGGTTTGAATTTGACTATTTGAGGACCACATGTTTTTTTTTTTTTTGTTAAATTTCCATTAATCTTTCTTGTAGTTTAATTATCACTTTCACATTTTATATAGTACAGTACTACGGTAGTGTTATTGTACTTTTCTAATTATTATCTTTTCAACAGCTTTCATATCAATTATAAGTTTATAACATGACATTTGAGTTATATTTCATCATATAATAGTTTGAAATGAGGAAGTAAATATGGATTTTCGGTGAAAATATCAAAGATTCTTTAAATATTTAGAAATTTCAGTGAAAATATCATCAATATATAAAATATCGATGATATTCAAGATATTTTTCATATTGGTCTTCTCAAAACATGAAAAATATCTAGATATTTTGATCAAAGTACATACATTTACTCTTTGATTCGAAGTAGGAGTATTACTCTTATACGTAGATAAACTTGTTTAGTTAGAGAAAAACAGACAGAGACCAAAACTTCATATGGTTTTAGCAAAGGTCATTGTTAATTTTTTTTTATAAGAGAAGTTTAAAAAAAAAATTTACTTGAAAGGAAAAAAAATCAAGATAAATGTCAAAATCACAAAAAATTTACCTCCAATCTCCCACTCATTTAAGTGTTTGTACATTTTCTTTTCCTGTCTAGTAGCCAACAAAAATCACTTTAATTCATGTGTGGCTTTTTCTGGTTCATGCATGTTGTATATTTTTGATCACATGCTTCCATGTGCTCTTTAATTCAAGAACCCACCCTTTTCTCACTTCCACTTTTTTGGGTAAGTTTCCGGTTGGATCATGCATTTATTGACTCTATAATTAGGCCATTTTTGTTTTGGTATTTTACATTGGGGGAATGCTATCTATCTTTCCCATTTACCTTTCTCATTTATTGTTTGACATGTGTATACTTTTTCATTTAATAAAAAGCTCTCACTTTTTGCTACAAAACTTGTTTACGTCTTTACCCCTTATTAATGAAATGATAAAAGCAATCATTAAGGGTAAATACGTAAACAAGCTTTGTAACAAAAAGTGAGAGCTTTTTATTAAATGAAAAAGTGTACACGTGTCAAACAATGAGTGGGAAAGGTAAATGGGAAAGGCGAATAGGAAAGATAAATAGCATTCCCCTTCTACATTTTAGTTGATATATAGAAACTGCCCACATAAATTGGACCTAAACATAATTAGGAGTCTGACTAATCTTCGTTAATCAAACACTAGAAGTGCAATCTGAATTGTTACACTCCCACTATAAAAGAGAAGTCTTCCCATGATTGATTTTATATGGACAATGAGAGGCCACCCCTATCATATCAACAATATGGATATGGGAGGTGTACAACTCAACAGAGAGTTTGATGTGTGTGAATATATTAGAATAATATAATTCTTTGTTCGTATCTCTTGAAATTAGTCATAAAGTTTCTATTAAATAAACAAAAAATTAAAGAAAAAAAATGGTCATTGCTGAGGAGGAGGGTGATAAGTAAATTTAATTGTAAACAAGGACGTAGCTCAGCTGGTAGATGGATGAATTTGGGACTTGGGTAAATGATTCTTGGGTCAACGACTCGAATCTTACCAATGGCGAAAGCTTTTAAAAAAAATACTGGTCCCGAATTAATAGATATTGTAAAAAAAAAAAAAAAGTAAATTTAATTGTACTTTTAAGGAGATTTTTCTAATTAAGATTTAATTAGAGACACAATTAATGAGGCTATACATATCCTTTTATGCTGGGAGTAAATATGGAGGGACAAGTCATTTAGTAAGCACATTAATGAGACTAGCTAGCTATATCCTCATTGAACTAATATATCCTTGTATTGTACATTTGTATGGTGCATCGGTGCAACTATTGTAATTATGATATTTTTTGATGATCAAATCAATTTATATGTGATTATATCACGGTCGGTATTGAGATTTTCGAGGCCTGTGACGAACTATAGAAAATAAAGCCCTCGATACTCTATGTATGTTTACTAGATTATTTTTTTTTTTTCTCTAGTAAATACTTGTAAAAATCAATATAATAACTCAAACTCAATACTATAACACAACTAAATAAAAAATAAAAAGTTACCAAAATAAAATATTTATAATTGCATCAAAGAATATATCATTTAAACATTACTCGTTTCATATTTTTAGTAGTAAAAGTACTAATTAAATTTACATAAAAAAGGAGAGTTTTTGAAAAAGAAACAAAAAAAAAAAGTGTATTGATTTAATTACATTCGAAACAACGACTTTTGAATTTTCATATCAAAAGAGTTTTTTGGTTTTTTTTTTCTTTTCTTAGAGATATAAAAGAGGATTATTTGTGACAAACACGAGTGTTGCTAGGATTCAACCCACTGTTACCCTTGATCCAATGATGTTATTGCAAGAATGATAGATGGGTTTCCATTGGTGTGCCTTAAAAAAAAAAAATACATGTGTATGGTAGGCCATTTTTAAAGTCATTTATGGTTTGGGACAAGTCATTTAGTAAGCACATTAATGAGACTAGCTAGCTATATCCTCATTGAACTAATATATCCTTGTATTGTATATCTGTATGGGGCATCGGTGCAACTATTGTAATTATGATATTTTTGGATGATCAAATCAGTTTATATGTGATTATATCAGGGCCGGTCCTGAGATTTTCGGGGCCTGTGGCGAATTATAGAAAATAAGGCCCTCAAAACTCTATATATATTTACTTGATTATTATTTTTTTTTTCCTCTAGTAAATACTTGTAAAAATCAATATAATAACTCAAACTCAATACTATAGCACAACTAAATAAAAATTAAAAAGTTACCTAAATAAAATATTTATAATTACATCAAAGAATATATCATTTAAACATTACCCATCTCACATTTTTAGCAGCAAAAGTATTAATTAAATTTACATAAAAAAAAAAAAGAGAAGAGTTTTCGAAAAAGAAACAAAAAAAGTGTACTGATTTAATTATATTCGAAACAACGACTTATGAATTTTCATATCAAGAGAGTTTTGGGTTTTTTTTTTATTTTTAGAAATATAAAAGAGGATTATTTGTGACAAACACAAGTGTTGCTAAGATTAAACCCACCATTACCCTTGATCCAATACTGTTTTTGTAAGAATGATAAATTGGTTTCCTTTGCTGTGCGGCTGTGCCTTTAAAAAAATAAAATAAAAAATACATGTGTATGGTAGTCATTTATGGTTTGGGTAGGCCTTCTTTAAAAAAAAAAAAAAAAATTATATATATATGGTGAGCCATTTTTAAAGTCATAATAGGTCTGTTTTATTTAAGAGTGATGATATTTGCACCCCTTAAAAACTGTATGTACACCCTCAAATTATTAGGTTTTTAAAATGAGAGCTTATTTTGACAATTCAAATTTTTCTTTTTACATTTTTTTTTTTTTCTAAAGATACTCCATTCTTAAAATTTAAATTTTTAAAAAAAATTCTAAATACACTTCCATTTGTTCAAAGATTATTCTTTTTATCTTCTAGCACTCCATTTTATTTTAATAAAAGTTATGACGAACCATCGTATCCTTCGGATTCATCTGATGAGTAATCTTTTTTTGAATTAAATTATTAAAAAAGAGATTATCTCTCCTAAATCATTAGATTAAATATTATATATTAAACACTTTCTCCTAAATTTTTAATTACCATATTAAACTCTTTCTCCTCCAATACATATATTTAATTTTATATCTTCATTCTTTCTCAGGCAAGATTAACAATTAAGGAAAAAAAAAAAAAAACGTACGAATAAGCTTAATTTTTAGGAACCGTACATATGTATATATATGATTAAGATTTAGAACAAATTACACCAAACTCCACTGAGGTTTGCTTTTTTACACGCGAAAACAATTTTACAATTAATTGACACTCACCTCCCCTATCATTAGGGTTTGACCAAGTGTGAGAGTTGACCGTTAAAAAATGATAAAAGACGGAAATAGCCATGATTCTCCAAAAATCTAAAATAACTAATTTTACCAAACTCCCTTGAGGTTTGCTCTTTTACACAAACAACTTTATTTACAATTGACACTCACCTTTTTTACTGTTAGTCAAAGTTTGTCAAATTAAACCGTAGACCAATTTTGACTATCAAAACTAAGGATAGTTTAGTCATTTGAAGAATTATATATATATAAATTGAATAAATATTTGAAAATGAAGATTTTTTTAAGGTATTTTAAAATAGTGAAAAAAAAATGTTTTTAAAATTAAGATTTTTTTTGGGAAAGAAAATTAAAATTAATTGAAAATTAAGAATTAAAAAAAGGGACAACCCAATCTAATTTAAATGAAATTCAAATTATTATTTTTTTAAAGAAAAAATCTTAATACCTTTAACAGTTCGCCAGTTCCACCAACAAACAAATCACAATCCCTTCCTAATTTGTTAGATCTCCTCCATGAGAGATTGAGCCAGATTGATCCAGTTCGCCAGTTCCACTAACAACACAAACCACAATTCCTACCTAATTTGTTTTTAATTTTTTTTTCTATTTTTTTAAAAAACTAAAAAATTTTAATTTTATTTCTTTGGAAAAAAATAAATATATTTTTCTTATTTATAAATAGATTTTGAGCCTTTTTCCTTTTAAAATTTATTTGAACAAATTACATCATGTTAGGAAGGGATTATGATTTGTGTTGTTGGTGAAACTACCGAACTGGCTTCATTTTGGGAAGAAATCTAGCTCAATCTCTCATGAAGGAGGTCGAACAAATTAGGAAGGGATTGTGATTTGTGTTGTTGGTGGAACTGGCGAACTGGATCAATCTGGCTCAATCTCTCATGGAGGAGATCTAACAAATTAGGAAGGAATTAAGATTTTTTTTTTTTTTTTTTAATTTGAATTTCTTTTAAATTAGATTGGACTGCAAGTTTTTTTTTAATGAAAAATTCCGTTTTTTTTTTTAATTCTTATTTTTCAATTAATTTTATTTTTCTTTCCCAAAAAAAAAAAAAAAAAATCTTAATTTTAAAATCATTTTTTTTTCCACTTAATCTTCATTTTAAAATACCTTAAAAAAATCTTCATTTAAAAATATTTATTCATTTTTTTAAATATATATATATATATATATTTAAAATTCTTCAAATGACTAAACTATCCTTAGTTTTGATTGTCAAAATTGATCTACGATTTAATTTGACCAGCTTTGACTAATGGCATGGGAGGTGAGTGTCATTTATCAATAAAGTCGTTTCTGTGTGTAAAAGAGCAAACCTTAGGGGAGTTTGGTGTAATTAGTTATTTTAGATTTTTGGTGAATTAGGGGTATTTCTGTCTTTTATCATTTTTTAACAGTCTACTCTCACACTTAATAGTCAAACCCTAACGATAGGGGAGGTGAGTATCAATTAACAGTAAAGTTGTTTCCACGTGTAAAAGAGCAAACTTCAGGGGAATTTGGTGTAATTTGTTCTAAGATTAATTAGAGACACAATTAATGAGGCTATACTTATCCTTGTATAGTTGTATGTTGGGAGTAAATATGGAGGGATAAGTCACTTAGTAACCACATTAATGAGACTAGCTATATCCTCATCTAGGTACCACAAAGGTACAAACACTCCTCCAACGGCATGTAGTCCGTGTCAAACACGTATCGGTGTTTGACACTAGTCGAACATAGCTGGATACGTGTCCGACACTCCAAAAACTGTATCTGTTGATTTGTTGACTTTTTTAAAAGTCAACGGAGGGGATACTCGGAGGATACGACGGGCAGTTTTGCAATTATTTTTTAAAAATCAAGGTCAAATTATGAATTAAAAAATTTAGGGGTCAAAATCAAATTATTCAAACATGGGCTATGTTTCAAAAAATTTCTTGTATTATTCAAAAAATAATTGAATCATGTTTTCATATATTATTATTTAAAAAAATATATATATAATATTATTTTAATTAATATATCTTATATTTTCGTATCATTTGTTGTACCACGTGGTATCCCTGTATCCGCGCTACCTTGATCCTCATTGAACAAACATATCCTTATATGATACATTATCTATTGTGATTATGATATTTTTCGACGATCAAATCAATCTATATGCAACCCATTTGTGATAATATTTTATATTATTGAAGGAAAAAAAAAATAGTGTTCCAAGAGACAAGGTACTGATGAGTGATGACTGATGATCTGATGGCTTCTCATTTCTCGAAATTTTTAAGGCCCCCCCAACTATACTCTCCTTCCTATTAAATTCCTAAATTAAATTGCATTCATTTTTCTCTTCTTTTCAGGGAATATGTCCCTCGATAAATAAATAAATAAATAAATAAATAACAAACTTTGGGTGATCAAAACATTAGCAATATATATGTAAAGAGTTATGGGTATATCATCGTTGAAAATATTTTTCATTATACATAAAATGCCTTTAAACATACTAATTAATCGGAATTTTTAAAAATACAAAATAAAAAATAGAAAATATTTTTTATTTATTTGTATAGAAATAACTTTATGATATATGGTCAATTGCCATAGTGGTGGGCCTTCCTTTGGGAACCCCCCACCACCAAGGTTCAAAACCTAGTTTGTGCATAGAATTATACAAATTTTCCTTGGCCCATTTAAAAACATAGGTGTTGTCCCACTTTGTGTGGGTGGTTGTCCCTCCTTCGTGTGGGTTCTCTCTCCCCGTCTATGGGAGCTTCAGTCTGGGCTGCGTTTGGAAGTCGATTCTCGATGGGTCCCAGTTATTATTGTAATCATGTAATCATGTTATAGATTTGTATTCCAGTTGTTGTAATCCTATTGTTGTATTCCAATAAAATAAAATAAAATAAAATAAAATAAAAAACTTTATGATGTGACCCTTCAATAAGAAGGCAAAGAAATAAATCAACCTTGTAATGCCATAAAAGATAATAGGCCAAACCTTCAAATTACATGCCATGAAAATGGGAATAAAATCGTATATTCTTTTCTTATTATTTTTTATATTTCCATATTTAATTTAGAATTTATATTTAATATAAAACCTAAGAGTTCTTAAAATTTATAAAAATATTTTGATACTTATTTTGTGAACTAACACTAATTTAATAACTTGAATTTTAATAGTACAAAAAAAATGTGTTACAACTCTCACTTTTTTTTTTCATCAAACATTTGGTTGGTAGTACTTATTTAATTTGGTCGAAACTTATTTCTTGTGTACGAGACTTATTATATTTCTTAAAATTTTCTACATCTCTCCCAATTTTTTTTTTTGTTCACTCTTCCTATCGATTCCTCTTCTTCGTCTTATTCTCATGTTTCAATTCGCTTCAATTACTCACACGAGTGATAATATCACAGTTCATCTCTATTTTTATTGTTCTCTGTTCTTGTACTATTAAAAATTAAGTTATTAACTTAATAATAACCTCACAAAATTAGTTGAAAAAATTGTTGTATACATATACTTTGACTAAACCCTTACCGATCGGACGAGATGAGATTGACTCAATGTTATTTATATCACACCTACACCATGATTCCATGAGGTTATAGATTCGAGTCGTCTTCACCTCCCTCTCAATTTTCGAAAGGGGTTTATATAATTTGATCCCAACTTAATTGGGAAACATCACCTTTTTACTTTTTAATTCAAATTTCATCAATTTGATCATAATATAATTGAAAATACATCAATTTAGTCCCACTATTAGTCAAAGTGGCGGTCAACCATTACAGAATCAAGAAAAAGTCCTTTTTACCCTTATGATATGTTGGACAAGTGGAAAGACGTATTTGTCCTCTACTTTAAATATTAAAAAAAGAAGGTTTTTTTTTTTTTTTTTTGGATCCAATCGATGAGATCTAGAAGTTTCCAGATCTTCATCGTTTCATCAAGACTAATCTCTTTATTGATTTGTTTCAACAAAACAAATCAATAAAATAGCTTGAATAGATTGAAGTGCCTGAAATCAATACATCACTTTGGATTGAATTTTTTTGGGATTTCGTTAAAGAACCTGCTCCACCAAACGCCTGCTCCACAAATCACTTTATTGATTTGTTTCATCTGCTCCACCAAACGCCTCCCTCCTACTCCCGTCAGTTCACTCCTCTTTGACTTTGTTTTTTTTTTTCCTCATATTTTCTTGTTTATTTTTATCATTTATTTTTATCATTTTTTGTTTTTACTGATCCTCCTTTCCTTTTTCAAACTTAATTTCAGGCTGTTGATTCTACACATGAATCAGAGAACAGCTCCATTGGGTCTCCGGCCATGTCCAATGAATTGGAGCAGCAGCAAGGAAGATCAATGCCCTCACCTGACCAGTTGAAGCAATCTTCGGTGATGGAGCTACGATCTTCGGCACCGGAGACTGCAACTCCGGCGGAGACACAAAGCAAGTTGACTCTTCCTCTTCCTGTTTTCGAATTCAAAGAAGGCGCCAGGTCGTCATGGAAGTTCAGCAAAGAAGCTCCCAAGCTCTCTCTAAATAGCAGAGCAGTTGTCGATGCCAAGGGAAATCCCATAACTTGTTGAATCTTAGTGTTGAGACTTGAGATTAGTCTTGTTGAAACGATGGAGATCTGGAAATTTCCAGATCTCATCGATTGGATCTCAAAAAAAAATATTTTTCTGTTTTTTAATATTTAAAGTAGAGGGCAAATACGTCTTTCCACTTGTCCAACATATCATAAGGGTAAAAAGAACTTTTACCCTTTTCGAAATTAATATAATATTTCAAAGATAAGTCTCAACCGGCCGGATTGGAGGAGACAGGTGGCCAACGAAACTTCGTTTTCAGACATTGCTTTCTTTTAATTTTTTTAATTTTTAACTGATTTCCTGTTAAATAGCAACACGTGTACCTAACTGACATAACCACATGTTGCTATCTGAGTGGTCAACTGATTGCCTGTCGACGTGGCACGTTGGTCTCGGTTCCCGACAAATGGCTAACTGGTTATTATTTATTTGGACCATGAAGAACTGTATATTCTCCTTTATTATTCTCAACTTTTTTTTTTTTTTTTTTCCTTCTAGATTTTTAATTCTTCTTTTAATTTTTTTCAACAAAAAATTTATATTTATTATTTTTTTAATAATTTTTTTATTTAAAAAAAAAAACTGACTTGAAAGCATTTTTTTTGGAGTCGATTCTTGTTGTTCATAAAAATTTTATTATCGAAATTTGAAGATTTTTAACAAAAATAAACTTTTAGATTGATCAAATTCAATACATATGATATAATTGAGTCGAAGTTGAAAAATCAAACCTCCCTCCCCTTTTCATGACGGGATAGGATTTTCGAATCATTTCTTTTAATTGAATTCAAATATAGTTGATCGTAATTAATTAAACTTTAAATGATAGAAACATAAGAAGACACTTACGACAAAATAAGGAAATCCGCTTTTGAGTTGTCAAAGTTCCAACCCCAATGAAATGGGACACATCATTATGCACGCATGTATATCATTACACGATTGGCCGTAAATCTATTCGGTTTGGTTCGGTTTCGATTGAATTATAGGCCACTTGGGTGTTTTTTTTTTTTTTTTTTTAAAAATGTGGTGACATAAATGAAACTCTTGTGGCACTTGCTATTAGCACACATGCTATTCATTAATGCGATTTATGAATCCTTGTCCTGTGACAAACACTTGACTCATTTATTTTCTCTTTTTCAATTGTTTGGTCTCTAGCCGCACGTGGATTCTTAGTGGATTTGAAAACGACACAACGCCCCTTACACCAAATAGTCACGGCCTTGTTCAAACTTATGGTGCGGATAAGGGTTACAACATGTATCGTCTCTAGCCGCACGTGGATTCTTAGTAGATTTGAAAACAACACAACGCCCCTTCACCAAATAGTCACGGCTTTGTTCAAACTTATGGTGCGGATAAGGGTTTCAATATGCATGCATCTTCAAGTAATTGCCACGTAGATTATAGGATGATACGATAGAAGTGTCAAATGAGCTGGGCTAGATCGTATCATTGTTGTAATTTGTAGATTCAATCGGGCTTAAAGGTTGTGTATATGCAGACTAGGCCTTCAATGTTTTTGTTCGGCCCAATCCGACCCTGCCGTTAAACTCTTATCCGGAGTGGGATTGTTCATGCCGGACATGAGTGGCTTGCCGGGTTTTAGCTTGTTTTGTATGTAAACTTTGAGTCCGACCTTCTGGGTTCACGACACTCAATAGTCAAGCTTTGCCCACTAGAATATAAGGCTTAGAGACGGGCTATACCCATAATTTGAGAACCCAACTCTAAGAGAATAATAGTGAAAGAAAATAAATGAATTTTTTTATAGAAATTTTGTTATCAACCTTAAATTGTCCTTAAAAAAAAAACTACCTTAAACAATGTCCAAAAACAATGAACGCTGATAGTTCTTATTGGTCAATCTTTCTATTATCAATTCGAATTGACAAAAGTTATATCAGTTCCTTATATGTAGGCCACTGGATTAAATACTTTGACTGACAAGTTCATACAGTCAAGTCAAAGTATTTAAATCTAGTGGCCCACATGTAATGAACTGATATAACTTTTGTCAGTTCGAACTGATAATAGAATTTTTGTCTTATTGGTTATGTTAATTGAAATGAAACATTAAAAAGCCAGCAGGTTCATTTATGTATTAATACTTCAAGAGTCCTCTCGGGCTCTTGTGTTATATATGAACGAATCTCCAAATTAAATTCATCAACTCAACCTAAAATTGATTGTTTTAATTTAATCTCATTGAAGGTGGAGAAAATCTTCAATGAGACAGTCTCATAGCCACTTGGTCCCATTATTCATCAACTAATAATATGGATTTATGTTATCGAGATAAATTGTGCAATCTCATTGGTATAGTTTCATCAAGTGATAATGAGACCATCCTATCGAAGATTTTCTTTGGTGACTATTAGGTGTCCAAGGCCTTCAATAAACATATGTGCATCACTCTTCATTAATAATTCTGTAAACAATCTAAACTTGCATGCGTGCATTAATCGGCTTTTATTTTGATAGGTGTCCAAGGCCGTTCGATTACCAATAAATATCAATATTTTGATAATAATATTCCTGATATATATATCTCATATTTTGGGAGGATCAATGGCCCAATATTAAAAATATCATTGATCGAATATCACCCATATTTGAGGATACTGACATTAATATTTATGATATTTATTTTCCACCAACATTTTCAAAAATTTAAACTCTTCATATTTTCACCGTAACAAATAATTACATTTACTTACACCCCTCTTTAGTAATAATTTTCTACCTAATCTTAAATAGATGGACAAATGCATGCATTAATTGGCTTTTATTATCTAAACTAACATGCATGTGGCCTGGTTGTAGTAGTTTTTATATACAAAGACTAAAGAGACAATATTCACGACTCCCACTGTTGCAGACTGCAGAGGATGTCACTGCTAGTCCCAAGCGGGACCGGTGGTCGCTGCCCGAGCAGCGCGAGACGTGAATTACATAGGTAATTAGGAAAAAATTGTTTTAAAAATACGTAATTATGTAATAAATACACTATATATGGAAGGTTGGTTTTTTTTTTTTTTTTTTTTTTAAAAATGTTTTTAAATATTATAACATTTGTCAATTCATGAATTGGAATTTAATTCTCCTCATTAATTCCTTCTTATTATCCAAAAAACCCCATAATTGTTTGGCAAAATTAACCAGTACTTTTATCACATGCAATGAAAAATATAGTCGCATATATATTATAATTTCTACCTGTTAGAAAAATATAGATAAGATATTTCTATATTTTTATGGTATAGAAAGTATTTGTCCTGCAATTTGACGTTCGTGTATTATGTTTGCTGAGGATTTAATCACAGCAAGGAAAAATAAATTAACGATTATAGCAGTCAAATGATTGAATAACTAGCAACAATTAACTTGAGATATATACTTTAGTGGAAATTAGCTTAAATTAGAATATAATTTACTTGAGATTAACCCATAAAGTTTGATTAATTAATTAACAATTGATGCAGCATTTAACACATGTATAACATTAATGTCCAAAAACAATGAATTGTGATACTTCTTCTTTGTTCATTTAATTAAAATTAAACATTTAATTACCGGCAGCTGGTTCATTCATGAATTAGTATTTCATGAGTCGTCTTAATTGTGTTATGAATTGATCTCCTAAATTCATCAACTCGTGAGTTCAATTTCCACCAGCCTAACATAATATTAATAGTTTTTAATCTCATTGAAAGTGAATTTCAGGTGTTCTAGGCCATCAATAAACAAACTTAATTGAACTGGACCGGCTTTTATTATCCAAACAATTAGCCTGGTTAATTAATTGAAAAATGTTCAATTAAAACTGGTGTCTATTGGAATCCCACACCTAATAAATTTTATTCTTATATATAATAATGATATATTGACATGCATGCAAGAAGAAGGGTTGTGTTATCAATAATTACAGTTTGCAGAAGTTTTAGTCTGATCCAGAGTTCAAGATGATACCCATCAATATTCTGTCAAAGATGGGTATATATGAAATGGAATTTATTACAGGTTTTAAAATTAAGGTCAGTGTAGTCGATAATGCAGCCTTGATCGAAGATAAGATATCTGAATTGAGGGCTTTGTTAAAGAAACCTGTCGTTGGGTTTGATGTCAAGTTTCATACCGATGATCAGAACAAGAAAGAGACTGCTAAACTGTTGATTCTTTGGGTGGAGAATTGTGGAATGGTCATTCAACTAGACCAACTGGCCTCAGTTCCCGAATGTCTCAAACAATTCCTAGCTGACGAGTCAATTTGTTTTGTGTCTATAGGAATGGACAAGAATGTTACAAGCATACAGAGATTTTGTCTGTCATGTAGAGATTTTGTCTGTCATGTTTGACTGGAGTTGATCTGGGTGATTTTGCTGCTAGGGTTCTCAAGAATCCAAACCTCTGTAAATGTGGTATAAAAGATTTGTATAGAGAACTTGGAATAAATACAGTGACAGTCACAGGTTTACCTGAAAGAACACCTGATTGGAGTGCTAAGATTTTTAAAGATGATGAGATCAAGTCTGCAATTCTTCGAGCTAGACAATGTTATCAGATAGGGTACGAGTTGTTGGGCAAGCTTAAATTGTAATCATTAGGATATGATCATTATAGGTTATGTTTTATGCATGCTTAATGGGATTGTATATATATATATATATATATAGAGAGAGAGAGAGAGAGAGAGAGAGAGAGTTGGGTCAAGAACAGCTGAACAGCGGCTTTGACAGTGTAACCATGTTGGAGTAATTGGTTTGCCAGCCATGAAGCTATGAAGCCTGAAGCTCCTGTTACACATACTACTTTCCCTTCTCAACTCATTTTCTGTCTGTCTGTAAGAAAAAGAGAGATAATTTTGTCCAGGAAGAAATTGTTAAAGCAAAAGTTGGAGCTAGTGTGATGTGAATATGAATATGGAGGCAAAAAAGTTAAAATATTAAAATAAGTGACTTTTGAATACAATAATGGAAAATTTTGAATATAATAATGCAACATTTCCCATTTTAGTTTCTTGAAACAGTGTCTAGTGCTCGAGTTTTATCTTCTAAAAAGTAGATCAAAAAACATGGAATTAGGTTTTGATAAAAAGCTCTGTATATATGTAATTCAACAACATAAAGACACACCACACAAACCCCATCATCATCGTCCATCGACGAATTTGAATCGAACCTTGGACTGGTTCGTCGATTAGTCGTTCAATCAATTCGATGCCATCGTCAATTTCGAACCTTTCTTCCTGTAAGCTCACTCACTCTCCTGTCCTCTGGTGTATGAAAATGGTGGTTCCTCCAAAAGCCAAGGCAAAGAGCATCTCGTGGGCACGTCATTGCCATTTGACGACATGGCAGGCCACGTGATCGGCCATCTCATCACGTGCACAGTAAAGTAAACCAAATTACGACACGCCACTGCACCGCCAAACTAACGATGTGTCCGAACACGTCACCCCAAACTGACGACGTCTGTTACGTGGCTTTGGGATGACGTGCTCGGACACGTCACAAAAACTGGTAAAGTGGGCATGAAGGCTATTGGACCTGGGCTGTTGGGTTGGTGCATTGTAATTTCAATATCAGTTGGGCCTATTGATCGGTATTGGGCTTGGCCCATTGTAAGATATTTTTTAGGAATTTGGGCTTTTGTTACATTTGCAGATTTGCTTATATTATTATTATTATTAATCATGAAACAAAATAAAATTTCCAAAAAAAAAAAAAATTTCAATCTTAAAATAATATGTAAAATTCCCGTTTTTAAAAGATTAAACATACATGCAATTTATATATGAAAAAAACACATGCAATTGAAAAATATATATTATAAAGTTTTACTTAATTTCTTCTATATTACAATTTAAGAAATTTATTCATTATTGCAAATGAGTTGGAGTTGTACACTACTTGATATTTGGTTTACTGAACTCAATTTTGAATGTAAGGTTTCAAATATGATTGTTAATGTCTTTCGATATTTTGAATGTAAGGCTATTGGACCTGGGCTGTTGGGTTGGTGCAAATTGCAAAATTGTTGAATCCCAACGTGTTTGATTTGGTGGGTTTGCTTATCTAAGCACTTGTCAATTGTCAATTGACGAGCTTCGAGACAACCTTCAAGTTTAAGTATATGGGATCAAAAAGTACAGGGGAGGCTGTATGGAAAACACCATCACAACCATCAACTGCAGAATCGATATATGATTAAGAAGATGTTAATCACATTGTTGATTATAATATAAGTTTGGGATGATCTCTACAATGTTGTTTGCGGGCATATATATATATATATCTTGATCGTTATACGAATATTGTTATTTTATATTCTTCAGCCTAGTGATGTCTTGTTATTGCTATTGCAACACAAATTCACAATAATTCTGATATAGACATTGGTAGACACTTTGACCCAGTTTGGTGGACCGGACAAGGGAGGAATGGACTAATTTTAGTCCTCCTTGCTCTATAAATGAAAATGTACATAATTAGAAAAAAGAAAGTATATGGGATTATATTAACCTGAGGGTCATTGGCTACATGGCAGACTGTATGGAAAACACCATCACAAGCATCAATTGCAGATTTGCAGAATCAAAAGATCCTTCATCCAACAAGTTTGCTTCGAAGATTTCAAGTCTTTCTTTTGCCCCATCAAGTGCAAGTAAATGTTCTGTCTTCTTGGGATCATCTGAAGCATTACATACAAATTGAATCTGAACTATTCACTTGATCTAATAATTAATCTTTAACTATTCAATAGAAAAACTCAGTACTATAAATTTGGAATCATAGAACATGAAGAGATATAGCTTTAAAATTTATAGTTAACAAATATAGAAGAAAAACACTGACTTGGGTCACGAACAGTGGCTTTGACATTGTAACCAAGTTGGTGTAATTGCTTGACCAGCCATGAAGCTCTTGTTACATTACACGCATGACGCACCACTTTCCCCTCTGCTTGATGACTTTGTTAGCTTGACTCGATGATTTTTACCGGACTCTATGATTTCTTACTTGACTCGATATATCTATTGCATATACTGATATACACGCCATAAACTCATGTAGACTATGCTGACCCAGTCTTGACTTTTATGCACCTTCCCATATCCCATCCCAACACCACTCTATCAGAATTCAATCGTCGTTTTTTTCTTCTTCTTCTTCTCTCTGATATGTTTCTTAGTTCTTTCATCTCACTTTATCTCACATTCTGATTCTGGATTTTTTTTAACGATCTTTTAGAACAACATTTGTAAGAACTCTCTTCATATAAGGTAAAAATATTTATTCTTTTATATTTACTTGTTTATTATTTTATTAATTATTATTTACTTTTTTTTTTTTTGGTTAGGGTTTCCTTATTACATTAAGATTGATTTAATTAAATTTGTTTGTTGCTAGAATTATAGGACATATAGATTCAATTATTTCACTTTATTTGTGTGTTAGCTGGTTGAAACTTTTTTTAATTTTTTATTTTTTACTATTTGGTCGTTGTTAGGTATCATGATGTTGAGTTTCATATTGATCAAAACCAGAGAAAGGTTACTAAATTGTTGAATCAACTAGATAACTGCCGACGAGATGAGGTTGGTTCGGTGGTAAACCCTTCACACCTGCATTATGAGATTGCGGGTTTAAGTCCTTCTCTTCCTAGACAAATCTTGAATTGATGTAATAAGAGAGAGAGAGAGGAAAAAAAAAAAAAAAAACTAGACCACTGGCCAGTCATGGCCTCAAACATTGATCAGTAATGCTACACATCCCACCTATAATCCCATCTTTAATCCCACCATTTCCATCCCAACACACGTGGCAGTTGAGGTGTCACTTGGTGAGTGGATAAACATTAATTGATAAGTGAATACATGGGTAAGAGAGATAAGTATTAATTAATGTGTGTCTACTCACCAAGTGACACCTTAGCTGCCACGTGTGTTGTGATGAAAATGGTGGGATTGTAGGTGAGATGTTTAGCATTATTGTTTGTTTATTGAACTCAATTTTGAATGTCCTAGACCAATAAACCAAGTCCTAACACAAAGAGTGAAAATGGTGCTTGTGATATTTGTTATCCTCACTTTAGTAATCTATGTGTCAGCTCTCGATGCTTGCCCAAAATGTGGTAGTATGGAAGTTCCATATCCCAAAATGTTTTGGCTTTGTCTATGCAGGTATCGAGTCATTTGCAACAATGACATTCTACAGTTCGAGTCAGCTGTAGGGTTTCATACAAAATCCTTAGCATTAACCCCAGTGTCTATAAGTTTGTTATAAGCCCACCATTGATACCGAAAAACACATGTTACGCTTCTGATCTTTCGTTAGGAGGCTTAAAGCTTGATGACAACTCTCCCTTCAACATATCTACACAACACTGTCATGTTATTTAACGGCACTGAAAACATTCTTTTGTCACCGCTGAATTGTTCTTCGAACAGCCTCTGTAGGCTCTACGAGGAGAAGGTCGAAGAGGGAAGTGGGTGTAGAGGTACCCTTTGTTGCCATTTCTTGAAACTTGTTGCCAAATGCCAATATGTATGATTTATACATAACCTTCGTTTCAACTTTCCAAAACCCTAATAGTGACGGCTCTAAACCTAACATTCATCACCAAACACCATCATTCTCCATCATTAACCAGCCAAACACCGAACACGTCAATTTAAACCCTAAAACAGTGGTTTTTGTTGACAATGGAGAGAGAGAGAGAGAGAGAGTGGTCAGCGGAGGGAGGAAGACGTAGACCATGGTGGCCACAAGAAGAAGAAGAAGAAGGGAGGAGGTAGTGCCGGTTGGTTTTTTTCACCTTGTTTCTCTGAATTGAATTTCTGTTTCTGTTTTTTTTTTTTTTAATGAGATATTTGTCAACACTAAATTTTTTTTAAAAAATCCAAATTCATTTTAACCTTGTTTTGAATATAAAGTCATAGGTTTTTATTTATAGATTTAATTTTTAGTTGTTGTTCGAGGATTTGAGTTTTAGTTTTGATTTGTGAGATTTAGGTTTGATTTTTGTTTGTTAAGCTTTTGTTTGGATTGTGTTTGGGGTTGAGAAAATGAAAGAGAAAAAAAAAAATGATTGATTTTGTTTTTTTGTTTTCTTTGTCTTTTCTGTTTCATTTTTTAATTATTAATTTAAATAATAAAATAGGTAACTAGGGACACTTTAGTCATTGTGGGTTAAAATTATGGTCAATGGTTAGAGTTAACGGAAGTCAACTAACGGCAAGGGACGTTTATGTAATTATGGGTAAAGTTCCATATGTATACAATTATGTCTAAAATTAGGGGATTTTGTGCAATTAGTCCTTTTTTTTTTCAAAGCTAGACAAGGCTAGCCCGTTGTTGCTAGATGCCAATATGTATGATTTATACATAACCTTTGTTTCAACCTTCCAAAACCCTAACAGTGATGGCTCTAAACCTAACATTCATCACCAAACACCATCATTCTCCATCATTAACCAGCCAAACACCGAACACGTCGATTTAAACCCTAAAACAGTGGTTTTTGTTGACAATGGAGAGAGAGAGAGAGAGAGAGTGGTCAACGAAGGGAGGAAGACGTAGACTATGGTGGCCACAAGAAGAAGAAGAAGGGAGGAGGCAGTGCCAGTTGGTTTTCTTCACCTTATTTCTTTGAATTGAATTTCTGTTTTTGTTTTTTTTTTTTTTTAATGAGATATTTGTCAAAACTAACTTTTTTTTTTTTTTTTAAATCAAAATTCACTTTTAACCTTGTTTTGAATATAAAATCATAGTTAACTAAATCTTGCAAAAATATTTCAAATATATCCCAAAAGTGACCAAAATGCCTAGAGTTTTTTTTTTTTTTTTCCCATCTCTTTCCTCTTCCTGCTCTGTTCTTCACTTTCTCTCTTCTCTTTGTCCATCAAACAAAAGAAATCAGAAAATAAAAAGGAATCGAAAAAACCCAAAAGAAAAAATAAACAAAATAAATAAGTAAGAAGAAAAATCCAGAATTGAAGATTAAAAAATCAAGCAAAAGAAAAGGAGCATTAATTTTGAGATTTTTCAAATTCATGGGTTTTCCGATGAACATTGCATGACATAGTGCCATGTAATATTTTTTAGTTTATCATGTAACATATGTTTGTCATGTAATATATTTTGGGTTTTCTAATGAACATTACATGATATGATGCCAACTAATAATTTTTTTAGTTTATCATGTAACATATTTGCCATATAATGAATTTCTGGATATTTTAATGAAACATTACATGATATTATGTATGTGTAATATTTTTTAGTTCATCATTTAACATGTGTTTGCCATGTTATTACCGGTTAATCTTGCACTATTAGGGTTATCATTCATGTAAGGACACTTTTGTCTTTTCATAAGCCATGTTGGTTTAAAACGAAATTTTAACCCAACCTGGTTATTTTTGAATATTGCAAATTTCATTTGGTTAAATTTTTTTTTTTACCTCTTTTTAAATATATTTAGGCCCCGTTTGTTTCCTAGCATAGGTGAAGCCATTTCACATGTTTTGGTCAAGGGTACTAATCAGTTATTTTAGCAAAAGTGCAATCTAGTTGCAATATTAGCAATGCTCAGGGTAGTTTAGTGTAATTTTTTTTAAATACTAATTTGCTCCCCAAATCCACCTCACGCCCAGGCCGAAGTTGAAAGAAGCCTCCCCCAGGACCCCCACAGGCTCCTCCACCCCCAGCAGCCAATGTTGAGGTTCAATTCTTTATGCTTTTCTTATTTGAATACCAAAATATTGATTACCTTTTACTTAATTGTAAATGTTTTTTTTTTTTTTTTTTTTTGAATTAAGGAAGGTGATATAATTCGTGTGGATTGGAGAGAAAGGATGCTGTTGACCGAGATCAAAGATCAAGGAAATGCGAGTGAGTAGAACTGTAGAAGTTTTCTTTTTATTTTGTTAATTTTTTGGTTTCGTTTTTATTTGAATAACTTTTTTTTTTTTGATAGGTTGTTGCTGGGCAGTATCCACATTGGATGCGATCGAAATAATCCATAAATTTAATAAGAATGAAGTAATTAATCTGTCAATACAATATTTAGCTGACAAAGTTTGGCCGAAGGAAAAAAAAAGATAATGATCAAGGTTTCTGTCCGGGTAAAACATTGGATCATATCATGACAGTCGGAGTTCCTAACCAGAAGAATTACCAGGACATTGTTGAAGGGAAAACAAAGGTAAAAAAAAGGTTCACGAGAATAAAATAATTTTTCTTATTTATTATTATTATTATTATTATTATTATCATCATCTTATAATTTTTTTTTTTATGCAGACTATGGGTTTCATGTACAAAATCAAAGGATATAAGCCTATATGGAATGGAAAACTTTAGTAGATGTTTAGAGGACCAGCCTCTGGTGATAGGTGTCAAAGTCTCTCCAGCCCTTACCCGCATGATGTGGTCCGGGTTTAAACCCGGACCGCATCATTAAAAAGCCTACCTTAAACCCTTTTCTATAAGCCCATATGAATATGGGCCGTTTGAGGGTTTTACCCAGGTTAATTTAAAGCCCGCAAAAAACCCACTTAGGTTTAAAACAAAACCCACTTGAACTTCTGTCTTCTTCCTCCCTACGACATACACGCCTATCTGCAGAGAGCATCTCTACTTCAAAAAACAAAACTTCTCAGCCCTCATCATCGGTGGTCTCTACCCTCTTGCCGCCGAGCCGCCATCGTATCGCCGTCACTTCCGGTCGCCAACAGTCGCTTCTGACGTAGGTCGCCACAATCGCTTCCGACGAAGTTCTCGCCATCGACAGAATTTTCTGGGTTTGTCACATAAATTTGATTAATTAGAATATTCATCTCAATTAATTAGAATATTTTCTGGGTTTCGTATCTTGAGTCTGATTTGATGGAATATATTGCTTTCATGAACTTCATGAATTTCTTTCGACTAGTTCGTTTACAAAGGTTAGTTTCATATCTGATAAAGGAAAAAAAAAAGAACATAATTTTGAAATTATGACTCAAACTTCGTTTTATGTTTAAAATTGATTGGTAAATATATTTGACATTTTTACATATATATATATATATATATATATATGATTGTGTTTATTCGTACATGTTTGATTGGTAGCTGAATTGATGCTTTTCGGTTTGATTATACTGGGAATGTCAATTGATTGAAGTGTTTATATAGTAATTTTCACGCATGCTAATGGCTTTGAATTTGAAGAGCATGTTGTTTTAGTGAATGAATTTTCTCATGTTCTAAGATCTCATTAATGGGTTTTGGGGTTCTGTGTCTAGACGGTGATTCGTGTTTTTAATGGATTTCTTGCTAGTAGTTTGCGGATTTCCCTTGATTTATACTTAGTTGATTAGAAATTGAGATAAGCTAATAGTGAATTATAACTTGGAAAAGTAAAGCAAACCGTTGTTGCAAATCCAAAATCTAGGCAGGTTAATATATAGAAACCATGTCTGTAAGTGCTCTGTTTCTCTCTTTCTCTATCTAGCAATGATATATGCTCTTTCCAATTGTGTTGATATGATAGAAACCATGCCCTTGATGCAGATTTAAAGTGGTATTTAAAGAGATTTGAGTCACATGTTTGACCTGCTCCTTCTTTCCAGAAAAAGTTTAATCAGTATATAGAACATATTAGTTTAATATATAGAAACCCTTTGTAGACTTTAATCAGTATTAAAACTTATTAACATATTAGTTTTGTGAAATTACAATGTGGATTTTGTTTAAACATATTAGGTAGCCAACCACCATGACTAGTTTTGAAGAAGGAAGTCAGATAAATACTTCAATAGGTAGTGGGAATAATGAAATAGGAGATGTTGAACCAAGTAGTGTTTCGGGTGGTTCTAAACGGAAGCGTGAAACTTCATTTATTTGGGGTTATATGACAAGAGTTGATGTTGACGGTGTACAGAAGGCGAAGTGTAACTTTTGTGAAAAACTATTGGTTGATAGTCAAGGGACGGGGACGTCTAGTTTGAAAAGACACGTGGAAAAATGTCTTAGCAAACATCAAGCAACAACAGATCAAACAAATACTATTTTCTCAGTTTATTTTCTGTATTAATTATAGTTTTTTTTTTTTTTTTTTTTTTATATTCCTTGTGGTTTGATTTCATTTTTCTTGCAACTTTTTTTACTCATTGTGACTTGTGAGTCTGTGTGTTTTACTCATTGTTAAGAAATATGAAATTAACATGTTTGATTTTGTGTGTGCAAAACTTCTTTTTATTTTATTTATTTTTTATATATATTTTTGTTTTCTTAGTTTTATTAATGATTTCTTCCATACAATGTAGTAATAATGTTGTTGGGCTAGTAAACTAATTCCTATGCCTTTTCTTTACAGACAGATTTTTTTTTTTTTGTTTTTTGGAGTTGACACAACCAATGAAGAAATCACTCCCTTGCAAGAAGAAATCACTCACCGGCCACAACAACTTGACCACGATTGCTCTGTCCAAAGTAAGTTTGTTTATTAATTAGTAATTTCACTTGCGGTAAATAATCTTGATTGAACAATAGAAAGGAATTGAAACTAATTATTGGAATCCTTCTTAATCTCTAACAAAGTAACAGTAGGTGAAGGGTTATGTGAAACCAAACATTTTTTTCATACCAAAATTATTAAATAATTTGATTTTAACTCCTGAACAAAAATAATAAATTGGCATATGTCTGACTATGATTCATGTTTTTTTTATGCATTATGTGACTACTAGTCCTAAACCCCACCTTGTTGGGGAAAGAATGTTTTATGAAGAAATTTTATTATGAAGACAATACATTCATGGCTCATAAATAATTCACTCATTTACCAAAAGTTGTGAATAGTTGTACGTGCTATGCTATGTAGTACCGATACCATTATAGGGATGAGTCATGGGTTTTTCATGTGTCTTATAGAAATTCTTTAGTAGTTTCTAATAGTTGGTTTATGTTTCTTGGATGTATAAAAATTCAAAGATAAGTTTTATGATTGTGAAATTGGTCATTCAAATTTCTTGGATATTTGTAGTATAGGATAGGCATCAAACTGGACACGTGCAATAAACGCACGCCTATCAAATTCCTTGAAGAATAGAGACAAGTTATTAGTAAGTGGCTGTATCTCCTTGGTTGATATCAATTGAATTTGTGCTCATCTTCTTTAGTATGTTTGAATCGGAGGATTTGGAAGTGTAGATTTGGATTTCAAACCCTCGATTTTTAGTTGTGTTCATAGAGGTTTAATGTTACTAAAAAATCCACACTTTTTTCAGGGAAAGAATATTAATAAGTGAGAGAGAGAATTTTTCAAGTCTTTTGCAGAGTGTATGCAAATTTACACCTTTCAACTAGGTATTAAAATTCATGTTTTTACTAGCCTTCGACCTGTTGGTTGGTTTCAATGTCATGAAGAATTTATTCTTCTTAACTCATAAAAGTGATTTGAAATTTGAATTGAGACATAAATATATGTTTTAAATTTAGGGCAAATTACACAAACTTACCCCCGCATAATAACATGGAAATCGGTGAAAACAACATAATAACAATCACTACCCGTTGATCCATGGTAATAATCTATATGTCAATCCCCTCATTGTCATATCTTCTATTCTATCTGAAACTATGGCAACCTTTTTTATCTTTCACCTTCTATTTTCAAAATGAAATGTATAAGTTTGGAAAACATAAAATATGCAATATATGTATTATTTGATATGGGGGTAAGTACCGGGTAACCAATTGGAAACAGTTTATTTGGAATGTTAATTAAAAGAAAATTGTTTAGGAAGTAATATTATTGACTGTCGTATATTGGTTTTCCTTTTTCTACATACTGGAGGGAAGGGGTAAAGTAGAGGGGACCTGGGGAGAATGGCTAAGGTGCAGATAATATGTAATACCATTTCTGGATAACTGGATTATATATTTAAATTTGAGAGAATTGAAGTGTATTCTTTTAAATGTCATTCTCTCAAATCTATTTGGTGCTCAGCAAATGTTACCGAAAACCACTCAATATAATCATCTGTTAAATGTTTGTGCAACAAGCTATTATTAATTGTGACATTATCGACCGACTTGTAGACATTACCCAAACCGAAGACAACTTGGAGATCAGTAAGGAGGCTGTGTGGGCTATTTCAAATGCCGTCTCAGGAGGGTCTCGTAAACATATTCGGTAAGTTATTTTTCTTCTCCTTTTTATTTTTGTAATCTTTCGTATGGAGTGGCGGAGACACATTCAGGTCATCCCCCCTTACCCCAACTGAAATTTTCTGGTTCCACCATTATTGCAGATTACTGGTCACAAAAGATTGCATCGAATCACTTTGTGATTTTCTTGACCATCCTGACCCAAGGACCGTGAAGGTGTGCCTTGAGAGGACTTGAAAGCATCCTAAAGGTGGACAAGGATCTCCAAAGGCCCGGCGGCCTTAATCTTTATTCAAAAAGAATTGACGATTGTGACGGATTGAGTAAGATAAAGAATCTGCAGAGCCACGAAAACAATGAAATTTCTACAACAGCTGTGAAGATTTTGAAGAAATATTGGGATTTGGAAGAAGGTGAAGAACAGAATCAGCAACAAGGTCTCACCTTTGACAATATTGAGCTCAACCTTCCACCTGGTGGGTCTCGTAAACAGATTCGGTAAGTTAATTTTCTTCTCCTTTTTATTTTTGTAATCTTTCGTATGGAGTGGCGGAGACACATTCAGGTCATCCCCCTTTACCCCAACTCAAATTTTCTGGTTCCACAATTATTGCAGATTATTGGTCACAAAAGATTGCATCGAATCACTTTGTGATTTTCTTGACTATCCGGACCCAAGGACCGTGAAGGTGTGCCTTGAGGGGACTTGAAAGCATCCTAAAGGTGGACAAGGATCTCCAAAGGCCCGGCGGCCTTAATCTTTATACAGATAGGATTGACGATTGTGATGGATTGAGTAAGATAAAGAATCTGTAGAGCCACGAAAACAAAGAAATTTCTACAAAAGTTGTGATGATTTTGAAGAAACATTGGGATTTGGAAGAAGGTGAAGAACAGAATCAGCAACAAGGTCTCACCTTTGACAACATTGAGCTCAACCTTCCACCTGGTGGCTTCAACTTTGGTTGAAGCAGTAGTTCGAGGATCTCCATTTACTATGTTTGACTCTATGTTTTGTGGGCTAGCAAATATATGATACTTATAGAACTTTTTTTTATAAGAAATAAGTATTTTGATACAGGTCCTGTAATATCATTATAAAATATTGTTAAAGTGGTTGATTTGGCTGCAATGATTCTTAAGAAGTTCAATTTTAATAGATGTGGATTGGCAGAGTAGGCTATGGAAGTAGCTGTAAATGAGTTCGCCGAAGCTTCGAAACAAACTTATATCCAGAGGAAGCTGTATGAGGAAATCAAGTGTGTAATTTAGGAAGCTTAATTGCTAAGATTGGGAACAAGTTGAGAATGGTAGCTTAATAAATTAGATTATTACATGTTTTGGGAAATTCATGTATGTAAGCATGGATCTATCTAATAGAGTTATATAGGGTTGTGTGTTTCCATAAATTTGTGCAATGAATTTAGAGAGGGGATGTACAAACTCAAAACCATAATCTCACTGTGCAGGTGTGAGGGGTAAACCATTTTATTTTAATTTGTGCAATGAATTTACATGCAGAGCAGAGAGCTTGGGCCTTACCCGGGTTGTTCCTCAACAGAATTTTTATTTGTACAGATCTTCCCAACAAAATGTGGAAGTTTAAGCTCTTAATTAAAGAGAGATCGAGTGTGATCTTCTGTGATAAACATCTAAGGTTCTAAGTAACTATTTCACAATTTTAACCATAAATTATAAAAGTTGTGCCTGAAATATTTTCTCTCATTGGAATATTTAGATGGGAGACAATTTGTAAAGAGAAGAATTTGCTAATTTTAATAACCAATAGACAATAGAAAACACTTACAAAATTTTAAAATTCCGAACTAACTAAAATCAATCCCATATAATATAATTAAGCACAAAAGCTTAATACATAAAACACCAAAAAAAAAAAAAAAAAACAAATTGCAAGTTAACAGCATCAAGAACTCCCAACAACTTGTCACCATTGCAATCCTTGTTGAAAACAACATCTTCTTCCTAAATAGACAGCTACTATAAATCTGAAAACTCCAATACTTACCAAAATTGAAGAAACACAATAGAATAGAAGATAAAATAACAAAAACTAATAACAACTTAATTCTTTGTGTTTGCTTGTAATAAACGGAGGGTGTATCCAAATCTTTGGCAGCTTATCACCCTCAAATATCCAATCATAAAATTTGGATGGCTCCCGAGAAAAAGAAATATTAAACATAAAACAAGAAGAAATGTGACGAGTATAACAACCAAAAATAAACACCTTCCCTGCAGATTCTCTTGCATTTCCTGCTGCCGGAACCAAGAATGATGTCGGACTTCCCAAATAATTTTTACGACCCGGATAATTTTTACAACCCAAAAACATAACTTGTTTTTCCATCACTTCATAATCCTCATTAATCAATTTCTCTTCCAATGAATCAAACCTACAGAACCGCCACTGTAAATTAAAATTAGAAGATGTAGGCAGCAAATACGCTATTGTAACATCTCCATTGAGTGCAACACAAAGAGAGTCACAGCGAGTCGGTAATTGTACTGGAAACACTTTCCATTCTTGTTGCTTTATGTTAAAAGCACCCAACCTCTTGTCAGAAAATAAGCAATAGAAATACTCACCTGCATAGGCCACATCCCATATAAAATTTCCTACATAATCACGGTTGAATTCAAATTCAAATATCTTCCATGATTTATCACCAACGCAACATGTTTTGATATTGAGTTTTTCCAGTTGAGTCGTCGACAAAGCAACTACCATGCAATCCGGAGATGTGGGGTCCAGGGAAAAGGAAGCCTTGCTGTTAATTTGATCATGATGATCACTATCCTCTAATTCAGGAAACTTAATAATTTGGTTTTTAAAGGGACTGTAAAAGAAAAAGATAATGTTGTGATCATAGATGTGTTTTGAGAAAAGCAGCCAACCGCATCTTGAAGCATGAAGTTTTGCATCAAGAAAAAGATGTCTTTCTGGATGCTCCTTGACAATATTATAACTTGTCTGTTTATTTGGATCACAAAGCTTGAAGTTGAAGGTATTACCACCATCATCGGATTTTTTATCCCAGTTAAAACACATCACCCACGGAAGATATTCTTCTATATCCTGTTCTTTAATTTCATCTAACACTTGCTTCCAACTCTTGCAGACCAAACTTGACACAATTTTATCTTTCCAATGCAATTTTTCCATTATGAGCCTCACAATATCGTTTGAAAGATAAGCCCGCCAATCCTGCTTTGATACATGCTTATTCATTCTCTCTGCTCTGAGATTTCTGAGTTTTCTGGGGTTTCAAGGTTTTGAAATATACTTTAATAGAGAAACAGTTTGATGTCTTTTAGGAAACGCACAACTCCGTCTTTTAAAAAGTTTGAAGTTTTCAGGAAATCCGTTATTAACAAGGTTTTTGATCCTATGGTTTATATAAAATATATTATTTTAAAAAGGGTAAATTGCACAACTTGCTTTTTTAACAAAGACTTCAATTCAGTAATATTACTTTCGGTCAGTGCAGCATTATCGATTACGCTGACCTTAACCTTAGAACTTCCTGCTTCCACTTCATATATACCCAATTTCGACAGAATGTTCGTTACTCTATTCAATCAATATAGGGTTTCTATTGATAGATTATTGTGTGTGATACAGCCTTAATATGCATGCGTGCCTTTAAATATAGGATTTATGAGAAAAACAGAGCAACTTTAAAAATAATAAAGGAGATAGTTTCGGAATAATTTGGAAGGACAATATTTGATTTCATTTATAATATAATATTTACAATGCTTAAAAGGCAACACAATATTTGGTTGTAATTAAATTCAAACAATAAGGCAGTAATCAAGTCAACCAAATCAAATTCAAATCAAATATTCTTATAGTGCTTTGGCTGAGAAGGAAACACAATATTTGGTTGTAATTAAGTACAAACAATAAGGTTATAAATAATTAAGGCTCAAGATTCATAAATCGACAAACTCAAAAAAAGCAAACCTTGTCGAACAAGAAAATTCCTAAAATATGCCTATAAACATTAAAACAGACGGCAAAACCATATATTTTTTTTATTTTGGGAAAATGCCTAGTTGAGTGATCAAGCAACGAACTTGATTATAAAGACATTAATTCAGTAATATTATTTAGATTATAAAGCTTCTGCGGAAAGATTATATATTGCTGGTGACACAATCATATTGCATCCTTGGCACCAAGTTGTTACGGTATTATAATTTGTTAATAAACCCCAATTAATACCAAAAATATCCTCTTCTAAATTATACTGTATTATGTTTTTTTAAGTACGAATTTAAAAAAACAAATTTACAGAGGAAATGAGGGATTGATTTTTGGTTTAAATGGAATTACAAATTTACCCTTTTTAATTTAACTTAAAAAAAATTAAAATAATTTGTTAAGCATAATGTATTAATTTATATATATAATAGGTTAAAAAATTTTGAAGTCATTTTGTTAAAAAAAAAAAAGTTGGATTCAATATTATTTAAATTATATTTATTTATTAAATATAAAAATATATAATATATAAACGATAATGAAAGGGTAAAATAGTAAAATTGATAAAGAAGATTTTTTTTTTTTCCTTCCTGTTTACCAAACAACTCAAGGGAAAATGATTTTTCTTTCCTTCCAAATCTTTCTATCCTTCCTATTTTTTTTCCTCCCTACCAAACACACCCTTAATTCTATCTTTGTTCTTTCTTTTCCCTCACTTTTTCTCTTCTATGTTTTCCTTCCATAGAATCATACTCAATTTTTCTTTCTTTTTTTCTCTTTCGTCATGTCAAAAAACTCTCTCAATTGGGCTTCTAAATGAACCACGGCCCACTTCTTAATGTAGCCCTTGAAGACTCCAACAACCAAGGTAAGGGATCATTGCTTTGCCTTTGGTTTGTCTAAGAAAAACCATTGAATCTATATATTGGTAGTGGTGGAGATGGAAAGTATCGGTTTATTAATGCCATTGGACACCTAATAGTTTTGTTAATCGATTTAAATAATAACTATCATTATATATTTGTAGATTAATATCTTGGTTATTGATATATATGTCATTAATTTCTAGATAATATTTAGGCGTCCAATGCCCACTAATAAATACACAAGAGTCCTCATTTTCCAACGTGGACGCCGACTATACGTACCCTATGCTAGCTGCTTATTCAATTTTCACGTAGGATTGACCTATAAATACCAAACAGTATGAAGTGAAATATCTGTCAAAAATGGGCACATATGAAGTGAAAAACCAAGATGTTCTTGATGTTAAAATCGTTGAGTTTAAGGCTTTGCTACGAGGTCATGACCGCGCTGTTGTTGGGGTCGTTGTTCATATCAGTAATATTTTTTCTTAAGTGACGATTCCTAAAGTATTATTTCTTTATACGGAGAATTGTTGTTTGATCATTCATTTATGCAGCTTGAAGGGAGTTCCTCGATCAGTGTCTTTCAGATTTTTTGAATGATAGAAGTACTTGTTGACGCAGAACGGAATTTCTAGGGTTTACTAGCGTAATCCCTAAAGTAACAAAACTGGAATCCACCAGCAAAGAACGAATGTATGTAAACCGAAAATTGATAATATTATTGAATAATTCCGAAACTGATAACAAAGAGCCTTAAATAGCCTCTTGAAACCCTAAAATAAGCAAAAAGACTAAAATATCCTCAAACTAAACAAAAACAACCAAAAACGGAAAAATAAGAAAAACACAAAATCTTCGGTTGCCCGACAGCCTAACTTAAACTGCTCCGATGAGGAGGCAAATGACGTCAACCGAGGAAACCTGGTTGCCATGCTATAGATCTTTGAGAACCCTTTCCGAAAACATATTATAATAGGAAATCTAACAACCGAGTCAAAAGTTATGCCCGTTTCTTTGGAGCACCTCTTTTGGATAATTTCCTGTCCATCTCTTCTTCAAATTCTAAAGCCAACTGTCCTACATCACTTGTTTTGTTATCGAAAAAGCTCAAAATCTCCGCGTCGGCTTTTTCAGCTTTTTTATGCCTAAGATTCTAAGTTCAAGAATGGCTTCGGTGGTTGAATTGAATGAATTGGCTGTTAGGGTGTTGAAGAAGCCTATCCTGAATACATGTGGGTTGGATGAATTGGCAAGTGAAGTTGGAATTGATGTAAAGACTTTTAAAGTACCCAAATGGAAATCAACTGTGTTCACAAGTAAAGAAAATGAAATCAAGTATGCAATAGAGGATGCTGACACAATTTATCATATTGGATACAAGTTGTTGGGTATGGTAACTTGATGCTTGACTTGAAAATTTGTTGTGTTTTGGATTTCAGATTTTGAATTGTAGTTGTTGTTTTCTTTATTTCAGAGATATTTTGATTTTGATTCACTGAATTAAGAATATCTATCAAGTAAAACCATTTTTCCTTCTGTACTTTGTTTTAGAAAGATTTCAAATTTCATTAATGAAAGAAATTAAAGTAATTAACAATCAAATCTGTAATCTACCGTTTAAAATTGAGTTCATTTACAATTATAGGTTTTAATGAATTTCTCAAATTGCAATATAGAAGTATTTATAGTTTAAATAAATTATTAAACTGAATTTTTTATTTATTTTAAAACATGGGTATTTTACATATTATTTTAAGGTTCATAAAAAAAAAAAAAACAAAAAAAAAACATGATTGATTAATTTAATTCTGTTTCATAATAATTAATAATATAATATATATCAAAAAAAAAAAAAAAAAAACCAATATAAGCAAATATAATATGTTAATATGGGCCGAGCCCAAAACCAGCTATAGGCCCAAGTGATATTGGAAAAAAGAAACAGCAACCTTACATGTCTTTGACGTAACGGGATTAAGTTAAAAATGAAAAACCATGCAATATATTTTTTTTACATAATTACGGGGTTATACGGATCTAGTTTTTTGGAGTCCAAATTATAATATATATATACAGTTTTTCTATTATCAGTTCGAACTGACAATAAATATATCAGGACGAAGAATGCGGACCACAGATTATGGAGAAGTTTTGACAAGTGCATACACTTTGAGTCAAAGTATGTAAATATAGTGGTCCACATTCTTCGTCCTGATATATTTATTGTCAGTTCGAACTGATAATAGAAAATCTGATATATATATATATATATAAATTTTTTATTGTTAGTTCATCTACATTTTTCGTCCTGATATATTTTATGTCAGGACGAGCTGACAATAGAAAGACCGTATATATATATATACATTAGAGTTTAATTATATCAAAAATAAAAAAGAAAAAGGACATTGGTGAAAAGAGCTAAAATAAATTATATTATATTTTTATTTTATCATGCTCCAATAAAATTTTATATCATTGTGAACTTTAGCTATGAAGTTATGAAAGCACAAAAATAACCCTATATTTTATGTTAATTTTAATTGTTTTAACTTATAATTTTGAATTGATTCTGTGACTTCAAAATCCAACCATTCATTTCTCTCAATCCAAAGGTGGAAAAAGTAAATAGATTAAAGATTTACTATAAACTCATAGATTGAGAGTGTAAATGAATGAATAAATGTTGAAGTCATAAATTTATGTTAAAATTTTAAATTGGTGTAGCCTAACTTGTTGATAAATTCTATATAAAGAAAATTATATTAGAAACACAAACCTCCATGGAGGCATGTGAACAGACCACTATGGAGGTATGTGAAGTGTGAACAGACTTCCATCCGGCTTTAAAATTTCTCCAAAATTCTCCGCAAGAATTCACATCTAAATAGCAATTTTTCTTGTGAATTGATGTCAGAAGTAGTTCACAAGGTATAAGGTCATCTAGTTTTTCGCATGTAGGTACATAAGTGTGCTATAAGTATACTCACACTTATGTGTCTACAAGAGAAAAAATGTCAATGTTTTGAAATGCTTTTTGTTTGACATATACATTCCTCCAGTTACAAAGTTAGAATTTCAAATTTCACTAAGTTTGGGAGGGTCAAACTCTAATATTTTGATTTTAAATAAAGCAAAGGAAAAAAATATCAATTAATTATAAAGACTAAAAATGAATTTCCAAGCCCCTTCATACCCTCTCCCCTGCATTCCTCTTGGTAAGTTGTTTAAGTAATTAATTTCAGTAGTATTGATCGAGAGTAGACATCTTTTAGTCGTAGAAACAAATATAATCGTTCATATTGTGTTTGATCTTGACAGGTCAAAATAGATTATTTATAATTTTATATAATATAAATATATATCTATATATATACACCGGGATTAAGAAGATTGCTTAATGGACCAATAACATAAATGAGAAATTAAGCATATAGATTATGTGAATTAAATAAAAGTAGAAACCACTAAAGTATGAACCTGTTGCCTTCACTGTAATTAGTCCAGTTTCCTGAGCCAAATCCGTTAAATTACATGAACTGAACTGATCATGTTTGGCTTCTTCAGAACCCTAGTAACAAAATCACCCACTTCAACTCCTGTCACACATGACAGCTAGACCATGTTTGAGTATACCGAGCCCTAGATCATTCAATTCCTAGTTCATATATACCAAATGTTAATTGCAATTTGGAATCATATTGTTTATTTGGAATCATGTTTTGGGGAAACGCCTAGTTGAGTGATCAAGTAATGAACTTATAACACATGCTTTTGTAACAAAGACATCAATTCAGTAACATTATTCCGATTCTAAAGATTCTGCTGACAGATTATATATTGCATGTCTTATATAGGAATTAGGCCTAGTCTATTGATTATAAACATTAACCAATGGCGATTTAGTAAAGAGTCGTTATTCCCGTAAGTGTATATATATATAAAATAAAAAACAAAAACTTAGATATACCTTTAACAAATATAAATTTACATTAAAGGCATGAAATAATTTTTTATAAGTTGAAAAACTCTTTTAAAGGCCAATGTCATGTATAATAAATAATAATAATAATAATAAGACGAATACGAACAGAAATTATAAACTTTATTTATTATGAAATTCCACTAAAACCACATAAAATTAATCAATAATATCAAATTAGTTATATGATATCCAATTAAAGGTTAAGTTTGTCCAATAACATGTACCCAATACCTAAACAAAATATAGCTTCAGGAATTGCAGACTTGATCTCAGTATCTGTGAAGATCCTAGCACTCCAGTCAGCTGTCCTTTGACAGCTCCTCTCACAACTACCGATTGCCTTATTCACTATAACTAGTCCAACTTCTGTGGCCAAATCTGTTAAATTACATGAACCGATCAGGTTTGGTTTCTTCAAAACCCTAGCAACAAAATCACTCACTTCAACTCCAGTAACACATGACAGACCATGAGATCTATGTATACTTGAGATTTTATTTCCCATTCCTTTGCCCAGAAAACAAATTGACTCATCTGAGAGAAAGTCCTTCAAACCATCGGGAACTGAGACCAAGTTGTTTAGTTGAATGATCAAGCAATGAGTTTTCACGCAAAGAATCAACAATTTTGCAATCTCTGCGTTGTTCTGGTCATGAGGATCAGTACCAAACTTAACATCAAACCCAACAACAGGCTTTTGTAACGAAGATCTCAATTCAGCGATATTACGGTCGATCAATGCAGCATTATCGATTACTCTGACCTTAACCTTACATTCTTCGAATTCCACTTCATATATACCCAATTTTGACAGAATGTTAATGGGTATCATATTGTTTCTTTGATGACGAAACGAAAGCTATATGTTCTCAAATACACAAGAGAATTTTGCTCGTAATGACAGATTTTTATTGATATCAATCGAAAGTTACTTTAAAAAAAACACTATTCTAATCATTCCTTATATATAGCAAAAACAAATCAACTCCTCTAGCACTTGGGATTCCTAAATTGACTAAATCAAGGAAAAACTTAAATCAAATCAACTCCTTTAGCACTTGGGATTCCTAAATTGATTAAAATAAGGAAAAGCTCAAAACTTACTAGAAAAGATAAATTTGAGTTATTTCCAAAACCTAAAAAACAATCCTGAACAAAAAACCTAGCACTCCAGTCAGTTGTACTCTTTTTTTTTAACAGCAAAATATTATTGTAAAAGCCAAACAAGGCCAACACACAAGCAAACACAACCAGACTACCCACAAACCCGCATAAACAAACATCCTCCCACACAACAAAACACACCAGAGAGGCAGAGACCCCCTACAACAAAAGAAAAAAAAAAACAGGGGACACATAGAATGATGATGTTAAACAGGGGACACATCAAAAATGGGCAACTATGTAGTGGAAATTCGAGGTGTTACATTTACAAGTTAAGCTTGCGCAACAACCTTGCCCCAATCCGATAACAAGATCTAGCATCGAGAATTGCATACTTTATCTCCCCATGTGTGAAGAACCTAGCATTCCAGTCAGGAATCCTTTCTGGTAAACCTGTGATCGGCAGAGAGTTTCGTCCAAGTGCGCTACGTATATCTACCAAACCACAATTCCTGAGAATTGGCTTCTGCAGAATCCTAGCAGCCAATTCATCGGCCACTTCAACTGCGGTCACACATCTCAGTCCATGTCTTTGTATACTTGTCACCTGGTTATCCAACTTAATTCCCACAAAACAAATGGTCTCGTCAGCTAGGAACTGTCCGAGACATTCAGGAACTGAGGCCAGTTGGTCTAGTTGAATGATCAAGCCACAATCCACAACACAAAGAATCAACAATTAATTAGCAGCCTCTCTGTGGTTCTCATCATTACGTTTAACATCAAACCCAATAATAGACCGCTGTAGCAAAGACCTCAATTCAGATATCTTATCACTGATCAAGGTTGCATTGTCGATTACACTGACTTTAACTTTAACACCTTTAATAATTTCCACTTCATAAATACCCATCTTTGACAGAATATTAATGGGTATCATCTTTTTCTCTAAATTAATTAGTTTCTGCTTACGGTTCTTGTATTTGTTGGTGACACTACTAACTAGGCCAATTCATCTGACTTTAAAATGTTTCATTTTGATTAACTGAACCAAAAAAGAAACCAACACAGTTCACTGTTTTTGGGCATTTTCAACAGTTGGTTAAGCTACCATACAGTCCAATAACATTATTGAACCCAGTAAATATCTCAAATAAATATATTTTAATTCAAGAAAATGTCATTTAAGTATCTCAATTAAGTAAGTTGTTTTTAGTTGCTCTATCATTAATTAATTGATATAGTCAACATGTTACATGAATATAGTGAAACTATATTATATATGTTACAATATTTTACATTACATGTGATAAATACATTGGTTTTGCCAAACAAGTATGGGTTTGTTTGGATAATAAATATGGATTAATTGGTGCAACATATATTTCAAAAAATATATATATATATATATATATATTAATTGGTGTAAAATAGGGTCTTTAGAATTTTTGGAACAAAATGGAGTAATTAAAAAAAATTAATTAAAGTTTTAGGATGAAGCGCTTTTAAAAAAAATACGTCTTAATAGAAAATATTGGTTAAAATCTCTTATTTTAAAACCGGTAGAAAAACATCTTTTTTTTGTAAATTTTATTCTCTCTCATAATTAATAATATAAGCAAATACAACGAAAGCCCGTATCCCTTAAAATATCATTAGATGGGCCGAGCCCAAGATCTCGAAATAAGAATTTTCTTATCACACAAACTATTAATTATCTTCTTTTAAATAATAATAATAATAAATAAAATAAAATAAAATAAAAACCTATTAATTATCATTGATCTTTAATCTGATAAAATGTATTGGGTTGAGTCCATTACCAACCCAATAGGCTAAAAAAAGGGTGGTAGAAATCAGAAAAATTGTTGACATTTTTGAGTAATGTGACAAGTCATGTCTAATTACTAGTGTGACATGTTCGGTAAATGTGACACATGAGAAAAAAAAAAAACCCTCAAATCAAGAGAAAACACTATTTTGATCGTATTATTTATTTATTCATCTATCCAGATCAGGTAGTCGCTCACTTGATAGTCATTTATCCTAACTTTAAACTTATTCATATACCAACTGAGAGACTCTAATTTCAACTTCAATATCAAATACTCTGTCTATTACGATAACAAAATATAATAGGCAGATTATTTGATATTGAAATTAAAATCCGAATGTTTTCTCTTCATTTGAGGGTTTCCCTTGGTTGTCATGGATTTGACTTTTCACTACCTTCCTCATGTCATCGAAATTATATATACATATTTTCCAATATTTGAATTTGCAATGTGGGTTTATTTGTATAATAAGTGGAAAGTTTTACTTTAAAAAAAAAAATAAAAAAAAAATAAAAATAATAAACTATAATAGGTGGAATTAAGTCCAAGTCCTTGCACTTAATTTTTACCACAATTAAGTTGCCTACGTATCCTCTTGGGGGGTTTATAGGAATCAAAGACCACGTCGTTATTTTACCTTTTATTGCAGGTTTGATAATGACATGGACTAATCAAAGGCCACGTAGTTCTTTTACCTTTTATTAAATCCCCCTCAAGATAGAGCAAGAAAAAAAAAAAAGATAGAACAATTTAAATTCAATATAGTGGGCCTTTTTTTTATTTCCAAACTTTCCAAAATTATAAAAGAATACGTGAAATTTTCAAATCTTGTCAAACAAAAAATGTTAAATTAATGAGACTATTTTGGTTTCTATATAGAGCACATTGCCCAAATTTAGTGTCCAAATTCGGTGCCCAAATTATGTGACAATATTGTAAACCATTCATTTAAATTGTATTAGATTTGCATGATTTAAATTAATGGTCTACAGTGTTGCCACAACATTTGAGCACCGGATTTAGGCAATATAACATTACTCTTAAAAATTATATTTTTCAAAAAATTAAAAAAAAAAACAAAAAACAAAAAACAAAAAAAAACAAAAACAAAAAAAAACCCCTCTCTACCCCTTACCCATAGCCAGCATTTGATTTATTGATGAATGTCATAAATTGCATTGTGTAATTAAATTTTACTTGCAAGAAAATGCACACAAAATACGCATAGAAAGATATTCAACGAGACAAGCAATTTTTCTGTCATAGGCACATTTAGGGTTGCACATTGGGGAAATGAGGATGGATATAGGTCCCCCCATCCCTATCCCCACTTCTCAAACCCTTCCCCATCCCCCCCCATTTCCCCATTTGGGGAAAATGGGGATGGGGGAGTTTTGGGGGGAGGTCCCCCCATCCCCATCCCCATTTCTCCATTTTCCCCGTTTCCCCATTTACCCAATTCCCCCATCTCCCCATTTGGTTGAAAATTACAAATTAAACTAAAAAAAAAATAAAAAATTCCATTACAAATGCAAAAGAAAATACATTACAAAATAATGTCAAATATATATATATATATATATATATATACACATTACAAAATAATGTCAAAGAAAATACATTACAAAATATATAAATATATATATATATATATATATATATAATTATTTAATAATATTTTAGGGGAAATGGGGAAATGGGGATGGTCCCCCCATCCCCATCCCCATCCCCATCCCCATTTCACTATATTAATGGGAAAAATGGGGAAATGGGGATGGGGGTGGGTCTCCCCATCCCCATCCCCATTTCAATTTGGGGATGAAAATCATCCCCATCCCCCCTCATTTCCCCATTTTCTCCCAAAAAATTTCTCCCAAAAAATTTCCCCCAAATGGGGATGGGGAAGCGGGGAAATGGGGATCCGGGGGAAAATGTGCAACCCTAGGCACATTATAGATTAGAGAGGGTCTGAGAAAAATAAAAGCACCAGGAGCTTGTTCTGAATTGACAAATTTATTGAGCAAAAGAAAGGCACACATTCTATAGTATTTGTTTATATCTATAGAAAAAAGATAAAAACTAAAGTAACTTTTTGGTTTCAATTGTCCATCACAGGAAGAAAAAAAGGTATCTTCTTACTACTGTAAAGAGAACATCCAACTAATAAGTCTCAAGAATCTTCACAGCCTTCAAATGAATCTCAGAGTCATCATGACACTGTAAATTCTTGATTTTCTCAAACCCCTCAGCATCATCAATCATCTGGGCATAGACATTTACACCTCCGGTGTTTCCCATATTCTTGTCCGCTTCTCCTGCCTTCAAGATGTTTTCAAGCCCTTCTAAACAAACTGTAATTATTCTTGGATCCGGACAAACGAGAAGATCACACAAGGGCTTGATGCACCCTTGACTAACAAGGTACCTATCACCACAAGAGATGAATGAGATATGAACAATACATTACAGTATCCAAAACAAAACCAGCCTAGAGAAAAGATATCAGCATACTTGATTTGCTCGTGAGTACCACCAGATGTAGCATTTGAGATTGCCCATGCAGCATCTTTCTTAATATCAAACTCAGCATTTTGAAGTAGGTGAATAAGCGGGCCAATTATATTAGCCTCAATCACAGCCTACAAAATTTCATTCATAACAATACTATCATAGTTAAAACATATGCATGATAATATACGTAATTTGGATGTAATAAGAAACCGGAAGTGATATTAAATCCATTAAGATATGAAGGTTTGTAGGTTACATGAATCTGCTCCTTGTTGCCAGCAGTGATATTCGAGATAGTCCAACAAGCCTCCTTCAAGATGCTCTTTTTATAATTATACGTCAATAGATTCAAAAGACATGGCAATGCATGATGGCTGATAATGCACTGAGAGGCAATAAGGAAACATCTATCAGCTACAATAGAGAGGCAAGAGAATTTCGACTTAATGCACTAGGTAAGCTTGGGTTAGAAACAGATGATTTCCACTTTCTAAAGCTACTAGAAATACTTATTCATAAAAATGGGGAGCATAGATTAATTTTTATAGAACAAGATATAAATTATCAATTAAGCAATCAACATAATCAGTTGGGTAATATAGAAGTGAAAAGATAATGGAAGGTATCATCTCAAAGCATTAATACCTGAGTCTGCAAATCATCTCCGGTGACTATATTTCCAACTGTACGAAGAGCAGGAATGAGTACAGATGGAGAAGGATGCCTGACAAATAACCAAACAGTTTGAGGACTCTCACAGTCTTACATGCAACAAACATCGCTAAAACTGCACATGTATAAGGAAAAAGTACAGTATTGTTTGACAAACACACTTTAAAAGCTCAACTAGCCAAGGAGATGCACCCACATCAATAACAGCTTGAATTTTGTCATTTGTGCCATCTGAACGATACGAGAGTGCCCAACATGCATCTGTCAACACTTCTTCATCGTCTAAATGGATAAGTTGTGCAAGGGCTGGAAATGCATGCTTAATCTGCTCAAAGAAAAAAAGCAAATGAGCATCCAAAAAAACTACAACCACAACCAATCTACAAATAAAAAAGTTGTACATCCGGACAAGAACAGGTTAACAACTTTAAAGTCAAATGTAATAGTTAAGCAAACCAGGTAAAAAGGTGGCTGTGGCTTTCCCCAACAAAAATTTAAAAGTGTCCAGGTAGCATTTCTCAGCATAGGAAGTTTGGTACGATCTTTCAACAGAAGCAGCAACGGAAGCAAAGCTCCACATCCAAGAACAAGATCACGGCATCTAGGAGAGTCACAGGCAACATTTACCAATGCCCACATAGCCTGCAAGTTGTTTAAATAACAAATAAAAAGACCTTAGGTAACAATTCAGTTTATGCTGACAATAAAATACCTAACCCAGAAGGGTGTAGAGATGAAAATGGAAAAAGATAGAATTTAAAAAAAAAAAAAAATAGCAAATACCTGCTCACAAACATCATCATCTTGGGAAACAAGAAGGTTCACTAATTTTGAAACAGCCCCACGGACAATTAAAACATTAATGTCCTGAGATGTGCCAGATGCAATGTTTGTAAGACCCCAAGCCGCTTCAAACTAAGAGAATTTAAGCCTGATTAGAACTTCATATGAATTTTAAATGTAACATATACTTCCTTTGTCAACTAGATTCTTAAAAACATAGTTACATCTAACAAAAATAATACAACAGAGAGATGGCAAACCTGAAGCAGAGGACAGTCAAACATTCTAAGAAACCGAACAAAGCGAGGAACAATGCGAACTTGTATAAATTTCTCAATTGGAGGGATGCATTCTGGTGGAAACGTGAAATACAGTTAAGACTATTTAAAAATAGTCATACATCTCACATTATAACTTACAACGAGGACCGATTTTCTCACCAATTGACAGCAACTTCCGAAACTGGATGGTGGCCTCGAGTTGTAGATTAAGATCGTCACTCAAGATATCAGCTAACATAGTCGGAAGTTTGAAAACCGAAAGTTGTTCCAACTGCAGTCAAACGTTCAAAATAAGATATATAAGAAACAATCATCACTACATTTTTAGACTTCGTCCAACCTCAACAATCCAATAACAGTTTCTAACTAAATTGAACTCAGCAAAGTTGCATATTAAATACACCAAATTTGAAACTAGAAACTAATCCGAATTTGAACATGAATCCCCAACAATTCAACACCAATAACAATCAAACTAGACTCTCAATATCGCATCATAACAATTAAAATGATCAATAAATCGCCCAATTCCTAACGAATCAAAAAGAACCCCAACTAGAAAAGTTTAAAAGCTTAGAAATTTCACAAACATTAAAAACCCTAATGAAATTAATATTTTCGAAACTAACCTTCTCGATAGAAGAAACCTGACCAGAAGCAGACTATTGCTGTTGCTGTTGGAGGCCTTCGCGTTGCTTCTTCTTTAAGCTCTCCAATATCCTGCTCTTCCGGATCTCAACATTTCTCTGCCATCCCTCATCCGCGTCCACAGCCACCTTGTAGCATTTCTGACGCACTTCCGCCAGCGACTTTGTTTGGTTGCTTTGAAGTTGGAAATTTGAAAAATTAAAACCCTAATTTGAATCTAATTAAAATTCAAAAATGCAGTGTGTGTGATTTGGGGGTTTTAGAGATAAAAAACGAGGATTTATATAGGATCACAAAGAATGGGGTCAGGTGGAAAATGGACATGGATCGTCAGATTATTTAAATTTAAGAGTTTTATTTTATTATTTAAATTTAACAAACAACTTTCTGATGTAATTTTCACAGGAGAATAGTGACATCAAATGACAAGTTCCATACTAAAGAGCCAAAGTACCAAAGAATCTTTCTAGCTATGTGCTATTGAAAGAGAAAATAATTCAAAAAAACCATAAATATAAAGATGTGATATTAGTTCACACCGCCAAAGCTGGTTTAAAACTTTTCCTATTTTATGTACCAGAAGAAAAAGGTATTTTCTTTAACACCACCACCCTTCTTACCTTTTCCTTTTCTTCCCAATTATTGGGGAGCCTTCAGGTTCAGCACCACCTACTTTACTTGTGACCTTGTCTTTTCTGCATATATATAAAAAATAAAAATAAAAACTAATTAGAAACCTAATAATTTAGAAAAAAAATGCAAAAAAATATATTTAAAGATAATGCAGGGGTCTTTTTATAATAATTTATTTAACAAAAACTTTCAAGTGTAGAGCTTTAGGCATTCAACAGGAGATGGAGAACATTGATATCAAAGGAACCACCCTTCTTACTTTTTCCTTTTGTTCCCAATTATTTGGGACCCTGCAGGTTCAGCACTACCTTCTTCTTCAATTGTGTACTTGTCTTTTCTGCTTATAGATAAAAAATAAAAATAAGAAATAATTAGCAACCTAGTAATTTAAAAAAAAAAACTCAAAAATGTCTAAGGAAAACGCAATGGCCTTTTTTAATAATGTATTTGACAAAAACTTTTAAGTGTAACGCTTTAGGCATTCAACAAGAGATGGAGAACATTGATATCAAAGGAATAGGTTCTATAGTAAAGAGCACAAGTATACCAACTAATCTTTAGGCTATTAATTGAGATTAATCCAAGTAAACCACAAATATTATAAAAAGATGTTATAATTATGCTTTCTAAATAAGATTCAACCTCACAAGGATGAGTAATGAATACAAGAAAAGAATATACAATGGATTTCTTATTTGATAAACAAGTTCCATGCCATTCAAATAAGAATAGTTGCAGAAAAACACATACACAAAAGATAGTGTTAGCAACCACTCTTTTTTGTCACTAGCCAGTTAAAGATCACCCAATGCAAAACAATACAAAAAGCAAAAGGAGGGACATCATCAAGCTTAAAAATACAATATAACTTGAGATGAACAATATTGAAAAATAAAGATAATTGACCTTCTACTTCATTGGTTTTAGAATAATAATACCTCGGCCAAAACTTTGAAGGCCTAAACATCACCAACTCATTATCTCCTATTACACCCTTGTAGATCTTAGCTTCATAGAAGAAACCATCTGAACATTGAAAGGTTAAAAAAAATAGTACGCGTGAAGTCATCTTAGTATTGGAGTTCAGAAGCTTGAAAAGCTGTAAATCAGCACCCTGTATAAGTAAAGAAGCAAAGAAAATTCATGAATTGGTCCAAAGACTAATTAGACACACACGACCCGACCCTTAAAGCTATGAGAAAAAAGAAAAGCAATTTTAATAAAAACAGACCTTAAGCCTGTTAAACTCTTTAATTGCTGCGTTAGCTGCTACAATGGTCAACTTTGAGTTAACATCGTAGGGTAAAATCCAAGTGCAACAGACTGATGGTATAGGAATGAGATCAACATGAAAACCCTAAAAGAAATAGCAAAATTAATTGACCAATGAGTGGTGTTTTAAAAAAAGAAGAATAGGAAAAATAAATAATACTTCAGTGGCTTTGAGTTGGTTTGCATATTCATCGAAATATTGGTGTTTAGGCGATTCAGATTCAGATTCAGTTATGAAAGGGCCACGAAATATTGGATCATACGTATCGATGAACTCATATTTTTGATGCACCTCTTCTGCCATGTTCCTCTGCCAAAAGAACAACATTAACACAAGACAATCCCAAAGTTGATGGATCAAAAGAGAAACACAAGAATATGATCAATAAAAGTGAAACAAGAACCGAAAACATAAAATGAATCTGAATTGGAAACAGATGAATCAGATGAATTTGTTTCATCTGTTTCAATTTGATCAACATTAACACAAGACAATCAGATGAATTATAATCGCAAAGAAAAATTAGAAAAACAAACTAACGATTATAATCACAGCATGAACAGATACCATAATCTGTTAAGATTATATACAAACAATAATATGAAAAGATAAATTAGTTAATTAAGTAAACAAACTGATACCAGATGTTTAATTACTCCATAAGATTATCTCTTGATATATACAATCATAGCAAACCCAAACAGAACAAATCAAAAGAGAAAGACTATATGTCAGATTCCAAAAAGTCCAAAAGAACAAACGTACCAAGATATGATGTTGTTTAGGTTGCGATTTTGATGGAGTTTTGGAAGGATTTAGGTTGGATTTCGAGGAAGATGAAGAGACAAGTCAGAAACCGCTAGGGTTGTATTTCAAAATTAAAAGGATTTTATATGGTCATACTTTAACTCTAAACGACATGCCGTTTTGGTGATAAATATTGGGTTTCTTGGTTCAATTGAAAACGACACCGTTGGTATCCAAGCTTGATTACCGTAACTAGTCTGGTGTCAGCTGTAGGTTATCTTTTCCTGTGAGTCCATGATAAGTAGTAGTGTCTAATATAGGGAATCATTTCCCATATGCACCTGTCCTTTCTGTTATGCTTTAAGTTTTTTTTTTTTTTTTTTGTTGGAATCCTGTAGTTTCAAATTTTCTCAAATAGTACCCTCATTTTCTGAAAACTACTTAAAATACATTCTAGATTCTATTTATTAAAAAATTTTACTTTTCGAAATAAGGAGAATTTATTTGAGGATAAATTAGGGTTTATCAATTAAAATGAATTTAGGCGAATATGATCACTTGACCCAATTGTGGGTGTAGGTGAATCCAAGTTCTTCAAGTTTCATTATATATATATATGGCTCATTCTTGAGTGCAATATTACACCATACAATTTTAAAAATTAATACACATCATTCTAATATCAACCATTGATTGCTTTTAGACAAACATCCAATGATCATGACTTATTCTCTTAATGCATGCATAGGAATCCTAAAATGACCTATTAAGCAAGTCACTTCCCATTTACTTCCCATTTAACCATTTGTTCTTCATATCTCCCAAGGTTATCGTTTTTCTTCTTTTCTTCCTATGTATTTATCTTACAACCATAAACATCTTAATTTCTTACCGATTTTCTTCTCTTCTTCCTCTATATTTTTCTTTCAGCTCTTCAGTTCTTCATATTTTTCTCTCAATAGTTACTGTTGTTCTTCTTTTCTTCCTATAAATTTATCTTCCAGCCATAAACATCTTAGTTTCTTTCCGTTTTTCTTCTGTTCTTCCTCTATATTTTTCTTCCAGCCTTTAAGTTCTTCAGTTCCTCATATATCCAGAATTTACACAAGTCACACAACCCACTTCATATATATTTCTTCCATCAGTTGTCGCTCTTTTCAGACTAGAATCGTGACTCATTTTTAGTATAAAAATCTTCGACTATGACCCATTCTTCTCTACTTCATCAGGTGTGTCTCCGCCTCAGTTCTTCGGATTACTTGGCTGTGCATTCCTTCATATATGATACAATATTTTCCAAATTTCGTTTTTATTTTTTAATTCTATACTTAATCTCTATTGTAATCGTCATTTTATAGTTTTCAGCTGTAAATGGAAAATAACAATTCGTTACTTTGATAAAAACCTGTTGTTACGATTACATACTTTAATGGAAAACACATAGAAAACATAATCATTAGATACAAATACATTCGTCACTATTATAATTATCTGGTTAGTCATATAATCATATGATCGATCTTACTTTACTGTAATTACTGTTATTATAAGATAATCGTTACGTACATATTGTAATTATTGGTTTACATGTGATAATTATATGTTGGTGGTTTTTTTATTTGTTTTTATTTGTGTAGTAATGGAAACGCCTGGAGGTGAAATTTCGGTTGACACCAATGATGAATAGAATAAATTTGAAGTGTCCCCAGATATGGACTCTTCTATTGTTGATTATGTGCCTTATTCGTCTTGGGAAGGAACTTTAAAAGAAATTTATGGTTTGAGATACAAAGATGTCATTGCAATGAAATTTGATTCGGTTGAAGACGCAGGGGCATTTTATCATGGTTATTCTAGGGCAGTTGGGTTCGGTGTAAGATTGTCCAACAAATTCCATGATAATGAAGGTAGAATAACCCACAAACCACAAACCAACCCAAACCAATCGGGTTACTAAAAAATAAACCAATCGGTTTTTATTTATTTATTTTAACAAAGCCAAACCAACCCGCTTAAATTGGTTTGGGCTGGGCGGGTTAATCAGTTTGGTGGTTTGGGTGCCCACCTCTAGGTAATGTAATTCCTATTTATTTATAATGGAAAATCTGTTGAGGCAGAGTAGAGTTGAGTTTTAATTTGATTATCCGATTAAAGATCTTGACGTGATAATAACAATAATAATAATAAAAAATATATATATATATATATATATTGGAAAATGAAGATAATTATTAGTTTGTGTGATAAGAAATTTCTTATTTCGAAATTTTGGGCTCGGCCCATCTAATGATATTTTAAGGGATACGGGGCTTTCATTATATTTGCTATAGGACTAATTGCACAAATATCCCCTAGTTTTAGGCATAATTTTATGCATATGAAATTTTTACCCATAATTGTACAAATTTCCCATGCTAAGTTTATTTTTAGATTGTGTTTGGGGGTTGAGAAAATGAAAGAGGAAAAAAAAATGATTGATTTTGTTTTTTTGTTTTTTTGTGTTTTTTGTTTTCTTTGTCTTTCTGTTTCTTTTTTAATTATTAATTTAACTAATGAAATAGGTAACTAGGGGCACTTTAGTTATGTGGGTTAAAATTGTGGTCAACGGTTAGAGTTAACGGAAGTCAACTAACGGCAGGGGATGTTTGTACAATTATGGGTAAACGTTCCATATCCATGCAATTATATCTAAAATTAGGGGACGTTTGTGCAATTAGTACCTCTGCTTATATTATTAATTATGAGAGAGAATAAAATTAAGAAAAAAAATCAACTTTAAAATAAGAGATTTTAACCAATATTATCTATTGATATGTATTTTTTAAAAACGTTTCATCCTAAAACTTAAATTAATTTTTTTTTAATTACTCTATTTTGTTCCAAAAATTCTAAAGACCCTATTTTGCACCAATTTTTTTTTTTTTTTTTTGAAATATATTTTGCACCAATTAATCCATCTTTATTATCCAAACTTCCAAACAGACCCATACTTGTTTGGCAAAACCAATGTATTTATCGCATGCAATGTAAAATATTGTAACATATATAATATAGTTTCAAAATATTCATGTAACGTGTTGACTATATCAATTAAATGATAGAGCAACAAAAAACAACTTACTTAAATTGAGATATTTAAATGACATTTTCTTGAATTAAAATATATTTATTTGAGATATTTACAGCGTCCAATAATGTTATTGGACCTGTATGGTAGCTTAACCCCCAAGTTTAATTAATCAACGGTTGATAGATTTAACACATGCAAGTATAAAAATGCCCAAAAACAGTGAACTGTGATGGTTTCTTTTTGGTTCAGTTAATCAAAATGAAACATTTTAAAGTCAGATTCATTAATTAATAGTTAGAGTCCTCTTGTGTTATGAATCTCCTAAATTCATGAACTTGTGATGAATTGGCCTAGTTAGTAGTTACATTTATAATGACATGCTGCAGGAAGGGTTTATATATAGTGTCACCAACAAATACAAGAACTGTAAGCAGAAGCTTTCAACTGTTTAATTTAGAGAAAAAGATGATACCTATTAATATTCTGTCAAAGATGGGTATTTATGAATTGGAAATTATTGAAGGTGTTAAAAATAAGGTCAGTGTAATCGACAATGCAGCCTTGATCGGTGATACGATGTCTGAATTGAGATCTTTGCTAGAGAGGCCTGTTGTTGGGTTTGATGTTAAATGTAATGATGAGAACCAGAGAGAGGCTGCTAATTAATTGTTGATTCTTTAGGTGGAGGATTGTGGTTTGATCATTCAACTAGACCAATTGGCCTCAGTTCCTGAATGTCTCAGACAATTCCTAGCTGACGAGACCATTTGTTTTGTGGGATGTATACAAAAACATGGACTGAGATGTGTGACCGCAGTTGAAGTGGGTGAATTGGCTGCTAGGATTCTGCAGAAGCCAATTCTCAGGAATTGTGGTTTGGTAGATATATGTAGCGCACTTGGACGAAACTCGCTGCCTGGAATGCTAGGTTCTTCACACATGGGGAGATAAAATATGCAATTCTCGATGCTAGATCTTGTTATCGGATTGGGACAAGGTCGTTGCGCAAGCTTAACTTGTAAATGTAACACCTCGAATTTCCACTACATAGCTGCCTATTTTTGATGTGTCCCCTTTTTTTTTTTTTTTTTTTTTCCTTTTGTTATATGGGGTCTGGTGTGTTTTGTTGTGTGGGCCCTGTGGGGGGATGTTTGTTTCTGTGGGTTTATGGTGGTCTGGTTGTGTTTGCTTGTGTGTTGACCTTGTTTGGCTTTTTCAATAATATTTTGCTGTTAAAAAAAAAGAGTACAACTGACTGGAGTGCCAGGTTTTCTTTTCTGAGTTTGTTCAGGATTGTTTTTTAGGTTTTGGAAATAACTCAAATTTATCTTTTCTAGTAAGTTTTGAGCTTTTCCTTATTTTAATCAATTTAGGAATCCCAAGTGCTAAAGGAGTTGATTTGATTTAAGTTTTTCCTTGATTTAGTCGATTTAGGAATCCCAAATGCTAGAGGAGTTGATTTGTTTTTGCTATATATAAGGAATGATTAGAATAGTGTTTTTTTTTAAAGTGTACTTTCGATTGATATCAATAAAAATCTTTCATTACGAGCAAAATTCTCTTGTGTATTTGAGAACATATAGCTTTCGTTTCTTCATCAAAGAAACAATATGATACCCATTAACATTTTGTCAAAATTGGGTATATATGAAGTGGAATTCGAAGAATGTAAGGTTAAGGTCAGAGTAATCGATAATGCTGCATTGATTGACCGTAATATCGCTGAATTGAGATCTTCGTTACAAAAGCCTATTGTTGGGTTTGATGTTAAGTTTGGTACTGATCCTCATGACCAGAACAACACAGAGATTGCAAAATTGTTGATTCTTTGCGTGAAAACTCATTGCTTGATCATTCAACTAAACAACTTGGTCTCAGTTCCTGATGGTTTGAAGGACTTTCTCTCAGATGAGTCAATTTGTTTTCTGGGCAAAGGAATGGGAAATAAAGTCTCAAGTATACATAGATCTCATGGTCTGTCATGTGTTACTGGAGTTGAAGTGAGTGATTTTGTTGCTAGGGTTTTGAAGAAACCAAACCTGATCGGTTCATGTAATTTAACGGATTTGGCCACAGAAGTTGGACTAGTTATAGTGAATAAGGAGACCGGTAGTTGTGAGAGGAGCTGTCAAAGGACACCTGATTGGAGTTCTAGGATCTTCACAGATACTGAGATCAAGTCTGCAATTCCTGAAGCTATATTTTGTTTAGGTATTGGGTACATGTTATTGGACAAACTTAACCTTTAATTGGATATCATATAATTAATTTGATATTATTGATTAATTTTATGTGGTTTTAGTGGAATTTCATAATAAATAAAGTTTACAATTTCTGTTCTTATTCGTCTTATTATTATTATTATTATTATTATTATTATTTATATTATACATGACTCAAACAATGGTTAATTTCTTAAATCTGGCATTAGCCTTCAAAAGAGTTTTTCAGCTTATAAAAAATTATTTCATGTTTTTAATGTAAATTTATATTTGTTGAAGGTATATCTAAGTTTTTGTTTATATATATATATATATATATATATATATATATATATATACCACTTGTGGGAATAACAACTCTTTCCCACCAATTGGGCAGTTATTCATAATGCTTTTAATTACTTCTATTCTAGAGATGAAGTATGCAAAGCTTCATGCTAGATCATGTTATCGGAATGGAACAAGGTTGTTGTGCAAGCTTAACTTGTAAATGTAATTCAGTAATTGGTTATTAACCACAAAATCAATATGAATAAAACCTTGTTTTACCATATATTTCAATACAGTTCTATATGAATATATGATCAACAGTAATGATATTGTGTAGTTGTCTTATATTGAAAAACAAATTAAAAACTCAATATTGCCATAAAACCTAAAAATTATTCAACCCAAATGACGTAATTTGTAGTGACACGAGTCAGAAATATAAAAATAAAAAGTTTGGAGGGAACAAAATGAATTTTTTTTTTAAAAGATAAAAGAGAATTTTATAATTTCATAAACTTTCTTTTATAAAATTTTAAATTTTTGTTTGTCATATCATTCCAGATGATTTAAGTTGATTCTTTAGGTCGTATAGTACTCAAAACAATTTACTTATTCTCTACTAACATTTGCTGGAATTAGAATTAATAACTTTTAAGTTTTATATGGTTTTGAATTCATAAAATTTACAAATCCTTAATTTTTCAAAATTATATATATCTTTATGAGATTGTTGTGTATGAATTACGAAGAAGCTAACAATTTTATAGTTATACGAGCGGAAATGAGACCAATTTTAATCAAATTAAACGAGTACAAGAAACAAATATTAAAAAAAATAATAATAACAAAACTAACTACTAATTATTAAACAGAACATACATATAAGACTAAGAGCAGATTTAAGTATGAGTTTCATTAGGTTTTTTCGTAGGGGATCCGATAAGCACCTACAAAAAAATAAAAACGTGCAGGATTTTCGGACTCCGATAATTTTCCGAAAAAACAAACAAATTAAGACAAGGTTACTCTTTTTTTTTGAACAATTGGACTTTATAAAGGGCCAAAAGCCAGGAAAACAGGAAACAACAGCAGCCAAGAAGGCCAAAAGGAAAGCCACAACCAGCAAAAACCAGCAAAACAAAAAACCAAAGACAAGGTTACTCTAAACATACATCTTTTAAAAAAAAAGACCACACTTAAAAAAAATCCAAAAAACTCATAAACCCAATATATCAAGTCAACCTTCAAGCAACCATACCCAACAACTTGTCTCCGATGCAATAAGATGCATAAGCATTCTGTATTGCAAACTTGATTTCCTTATTTGTAAACACAATTGATTTCCAGTTGGTTCCATATAATCCAGCTGATGATGCAGATGTACTATTCTCTGCATATATTCCAACTTCCTTTGCTAAATCAGCAAAACCACGTGTATAGAGGTCCAGCTTCTTCAAAACCCTAACAGCCAATTCACACAATTCAACAACCGAAGTCATACTGGACCATAGACTCTTATTCATCAAATTATCAAGATAAGAATTGTAATTACTCTTGTGTTTTTCAACTCCTTTGAATACGAAACAGATAGTTTTGTCAGCTAAAAGAACAGAAAGGCTTTCAGGAAATCGGCTCAAGCGGCATAGGTGAATAATCAAGCAACAATTTCCCAAAGAAAGAATTAGAAGTTCAGGAACCCCATTTTTCGACCGATTATCACTAAGATCAACCCCGACAACAAGACGGTCATGACCTTTTAACGAATCCTTCAACTCAGCGATTTTGACATTAAGAACGGCTTCATCATCGATCAAACTAACATTGAGTTTTAACACCTCGAATTTCCACAACATAGTTACCCATTTTTGACAAATATTTCACCGGTATCATCTTGATTTTTTAATGAATTTGAAGTTAGTTACCCTTCTGCAGTTTGGTATTTATAGGGCAAGTTCTAGTTAGTAATTGATTGAGTTTGGATAAGCATATGATGGTACGTGAGCGTGCATGTTGGAAAATGGAGATACGTCTCTGCAGGTTTTCATCGGCACTAGACACCTAAATATTATATTGAAAATGACATAACAATAGGCTTGGAAGTAGTTGAACATCCATTTATTGAAGTTATTATTGGGAACTGGGAAGGAAATAATGACAAGGATTAATTGTGTGAAAAAAAGAACTACAAACACATAGACAAATGTGCATCAACGTTTTGAAAGAATAAACATGAGTTCTTATATCATATTATGATACCGATTAACATTCTGGTAAAATTTCCTTCAAATAAAAAAAAAGTTCTGGTAAAATTAAGATATATGAACTGAGATTAAAAAAAAGAAAAGAAAATATATGAACTGGAATTTAGAAGAGATACGGTCAAGGCGAGACTCGAGAGTAACCGATGATACTACCTCTATCAACAGTAATATTACTGAATTGAGGTCTTTGTTACAGAAGCCTGTTGTTTATGTTTGCTAAATTATTGATTCTTTACGTGAAACCTTGTTGCTTGATCATTCAATTGGAGCAATTGCCAATTGGCCTCAGGTTCCTGATTGACAAGTCAATTTGTTTTTGTAGGTACGAAGAAATGGAAAACAAGGTTACAAGTATTCAAAGATAAGGTCTGTCATGTGTGACAGGAGTTGAAGTGGGTGATTTTGCTGCTAGGGTTTTGAATAAGCCAAATATCAGTTCATTTGAGTTAGCAGATTTTGGTACAGAAGTTGGACTGACTTCAAACACGGTGCCAGGTTTACCTGAAAGGGCACCAGACTGGACAGCTAGAAGGAGAAAACAAAATTAAAAATACATAGATTAATCTCCACTGTCCATTTATATATATCGGTTTCGTTCACATCAATGCGTACTGATGTAATTACATTAGTACCAATGCATGTGGATCACTGATTATAGAGAAGCTTTGACAAGTGCATACACTTTGAGTCAAAGTATGTAAATCTAATAATCCACATCTAATGCATTGATAAAGTTATATCAGCGCACTGACTATATATAACAAGAAAAACAAAAACCGATTTTTTTTTCTTTTAAATGATTTTTTAAAATAAGAAAGTTTTTTTTTTTTTAAGAAATGAAATTAAAACTTAAAAGAATTTTTTATTTTTATTTTTTTTATAGAAAAATAAGAAAAGAATTAAAATAAAATAAAATAATGGTGGAGATCCAGATTTGATCTCCGTGTCCAAACCAAAGATCTCCATCAATGGAGACGAACTCCATCGCACCGTCATCGTCTAAAAAAAATCAGTTTTTATTTTAACGTCTCCTTTCTTTTTTATCTTTCTTTTTTGTTTTTTTTTTTTTAATTTCTTTTTCAAAATTTATTTCTTTTTTAAACATTCCTTTTTTTTTTTACAATCTTTTTATTGGTCAACTAAAGTCTAAGGGTAAAATAGACTTTTAGCTAATTGGTAACCATTGATTGTCCAAAATTTGTCAAATTGACTGAAATGAACTATTTTTAATTATATAATGACCAGTTTGATAGAAAATAAATTAACAAGTACATTTCCCCATTAGGTAAGGACCATATTGTAAAAACTCAAAAAATAAATAAGAGTTCTTTTATCAACTGTTTTTTAGATTGTTATGAAGGAGAGATGAATTATCTTTTAGAAATGAGAGCCCAAAACAGCCGAACAGTTTTTTATCCAGTCTCCAAGTATCAATGGTTTTCTTCTAAATCCTATATATAAAAACTTGCATGCATATTAAGGTTGTGCACCAACAATAATATATTAACAGAACCCTACACTGTTTGAACAGAGAAACAATATGTTACCCATTAACGTTCTGTCAAAATTGGGTATATATGAAGTGGAACTAGCACATTCTAAGGTTAAGGTGGTCAGCGTAATAGATAATGCTGCCTTGATCGACAGTAATATCACTGAATTGAGGTCTTTGTTAAAAAAGCTTGTTGTTGGGTTTGATGTCAAGTTTGGTAATGATAATGACAAGAACAACGTGGAGATTGCTAAATTGTTGATTCTTTACGTGGAGTCTCGTTGCTTGATCATTCAATTAGATCACTTGGTCTCAGTTCCTGACTGTCTCAAGAACTTTCTCTCAGATGAGTCCATTTATTTTGTGGGTGAAAGGATGAAAAATAAGGTTGAAAGTATACAGAGATATGGTCTGTCATGTGTGACTGGAGTTGAAGTTGGTGATTTTGCTGCTAGGGTTCTGAAGAAGCCAAATCTGATGACTTCATGTGATCTTCTAGATGTGGCTGAGGAAATTGGACTTAATACAGTGATGGTTACTGGTCTACCTGAAAGGACACCTGACTGGAATGCTATAGTCTTCACAGATGCGGAGATCAAGTCTGCAATTCTTCGAGCTCGATCTGGTTATAATATTGGGTGAAAATTATTGGGCATGATAAATTAGTAATTGGATAACATATAGTTTGATATTAATATTGGATATGTTTATTTGGTTTTTGTGGGATTTTATACCATTTATGATATTCTTTGTATCATGAGTTCTTCTGGTGGCTTGAAGGTTGTTTTTGATTCGAGAGTTTATAATTCTTTTGCGGATAGTTTGGCGAAGATGGGTTCAAGCATGTCTAGGGACTTTGTGGAATGGGGCGATGTATGACCCTCCTTTTTTTGCTTTCTGTCTGTTTTTAGTTGGGGTGCTGGTTGTTTTTTGTTTGCCTCCTGTTAGGTGGTCCTGGTTTTTGCAGATGCTCTGTTCTGCTTTTGCTTTCTTTTCTTTCCTGGGGGCCTCTGTGTTGTGCCTCGCTTGTTTGGGTGATGCCTGGTTTGTTTTCCTTTGTGTTGTCTTTGTGGCCTCGGCTGGCCTGTTGTTCAATACAATGATATTTCGGAAAGAAAAAAAAAAAAAAGGCTAAAGTTGTTTATTTTCTTATTTTCTTATTTTTATTTTTTTTCTGTTTATTTATTTATGATAATTAGTATTTATGAATCCTCTTGTGTTATGAATCTCCTAAATTCATCAACTTATTGTGAGTTTTCCACCAGTGACCAGCCTAACATTAATAGTTTTTAATCTCATTGAAGGTAAATTTTAGGTTTCCAAAGCATCATTAAAACTTAATATGTAGTTAATTGGATTTGACAAATGCATGAATTGGCTTTTATTATCCAAAAAATTAGGCTAGTTACCCGGTTCCTATATACAACACGGATAAGGTAAAATGTTCAATATTTAACATTGTTGTCGATTAGAATCCATAAATAGACCTGTTGTCATTATCAATAGACCTATCGTAATTCCTATATATAATGATTCACGCGATAGATGATTCACTAGCAATAATATTCAATCAGCTAAAGCTTTAGATTGAATGTGTAGAGAAACTACACTATGATACCTATTAATATTCTGTCAAAAATGGGTGCATATGAACTGGAAATTGCAGACTCAAAGGTTAAGGCCAGTGTAATAGATAATGCTGCCTTGATGGACAGTATAATAACTGAATTGAGGTCTTTGATACAGAAGCCTGTTGTAGGGTTTGATGTCAAGTTTGGTGTTGATCAGAACCAGAGAGAGGCTGCTAAATTGTTGATTCTCTATGTGGAGAATCGTTGCTTGATCATTTAACTAGAGCCTTGGACTCAGTTCCTGAAAGTTTCAAATAATTCCTGGCTGACGAGACTATTTGTTTTTTGGCCTTGGAAATTGATAAGAAGATTGGTGGCTTGTGGAGATATTGTCTATCATGTATGACTGGATCAGTTGAAGTTGGTGATATGGCTGCTAGGGTTCTTAAGAGGCCTAACATTAGGACATTTTCGGTACGTAATTTGTGTAAAGAAGCTGGACTAACTTTAGTGACGGCCAAGGGTTTACCTGAAAAGACACCAGACTGGAACGCTAGCATTTTCACATATGAAGAGATCAAGGAGGCAATTCGCGAAGCTAGATCATGTTATATAATTGGAGAAAAGTTGTTAGGCAAGCTTGACTTGTAATTAGTTATAATTTCAGATCATGAATTTGATAATATTTATATGTACTGTACATGCTTAACGGGATATGGTATGGGAAAGTGATCTCTTGTTTTTGTCATGCTCTTTTATTGTATATATGGTTTGTTTTTTCCTAAATTTCTGATGCTATGTGTATAACAAAAATTCATAAGTGCCTATTACAGTATCTGCAAATTTAATCTCTTGTTATAAAACGATTTAAAAATTATGATAATAATAATAAGCACGCAAACAAATTCAAATAAGAAATCGACGATCAAGGACGACTCCATCAATGGCTTTGGCTCTCATGGTCATGGGTAGCTTGGGTGCTGAAGAAGCCTAAACTTGTTCACAGATTTGGTTAGAGAAGTTGGAGTAAGTTCTGTTTGCTGCCAATTGCGACGGAATTATAATTCTGAAATTTTTGTTATCTGGAAAATCGAAATTACAATTGTCTATCTTAGTTAGTTCTGAAATTACAATGATCACAATTATGGAAATATTTTTTTTTTTTTGGGTTCTATCTTTTTAACTCGATCGCCATTGATTAATGTTCGTTATCAATAGACTTGTCCTAGTTCATAAATAAAAAGACGTGCAAGGATGGAATATGATTGTGTTACAAGAAATATATAATCACTCCGCAGAAGCTTTATATAATCGAAATAGTGCATAAAGTTTGCCGTGCTTTGCCTCAGTTTTCTGGTTTTAAGCATATTTAGGAATTTCTTTTTTCGGAAGATTTGTGTGTTTTTTTTTTTTTTTTTTTTTTTTTTTTTTTTTTGAGTCTGTTTAGGTTTTGAAAATAACTCAAATTTATCTTTTCTGTTTAGTTTTGAGCTTTCCTTATTTTAGTCAATTTAGGAATTCCGAAAACTAAAGGAGTTGATATGATTTGAGTTTTCCCTGTTTTAGTTAATTTAGGAATCCATAATGCTACAGGAGTTGATTTGTTTTTTCTATATTTAGCGAATAATCAGTATAGTTTGTGTTATTTATGATTGATATAGCTTTTGATTCGGGAACGTATAGCTTTTGAGTCTGATTGATATAGATTTTTCATCAGAGAAACATAATGATACCCATTAACATTCTGTCAAAATTGGGTATATTTGAAGTGGAATTCGAAGGATGTAAGATTAAGGTCAGCGTAATCGATAATGCTGCCTTGATCGACCGTAATATCGCTGAATTGAGATCTTCATTACGAAAGCCTGTTGTTGGGTTTGATGTTAAGTTTGGTACTGATCATCATGACCAGAACAACATAGAGATTGCTAAACTGTTGATTCTTTGCGTGAAAACTCATTGCTTGATCATTCAACTAAACAACTTGGTCTCGGTTCCTGATGGTCTCAAGGACTTTCTGTCAGATGAGTCAATTTGTTTTGTGGGTAAAGGAATGGGAAATAAAGTTACAAGTATACACAGATCACATGGTTTGTCATGCGTGACTGGAGTTGAAGTGAGTGATTTTGTTGCTAGGGTTTTGAAGAAACCAAACCTGATCAATTCATGTAATTTAATGGATTTGGCGACCGAAGTTGGACTAGTTACAGTGAAGGAGACTTCTTGTTGTGAAAGGAGTTGTCATAGGACACCTGACTGGAGTGCTAGGATCTTCACAGATGCGGAGATCAAGTCTGCAATTCCTGAAGCTATACTTTGTTATGGTATTGGGCTCACGTTATTGGGCAAGCTTAACCTGTAATTGGGTAGATTGATATTAATATTTGTTATATTGAATGTGGTTTAAGTGGGATATTTTATAATTTCTAAAGTTAATCTCTTATTTCTGTTCATATATTTCTTATTTAAGTTATAAAATCTATGAAATTATAATGTGCACTCAAATTATAGAGGTATTTAGGAAAAAAAATCGTTTTAAAAATACGTAATTATGTAATAAATAAACTATGCAAACTAGGTTGTTGTTTATTTATTTTATTTTTTTATCTCTTTCCCCTTTTCGTTCCTTTTAGGTTCTTAAAATTAAAATTTTGTATGCAGTTTTAGTTTCTCATGATCTCAAAATATTGTAACATTGGTCAGCTCATGAATTGAACCTTAATTTTCCTAATTAATTCCTGCTTATTATCCAAACAAGCCCATAATTGTTTGGCAAAACCACTATTGTTGTCATATATGCAATGAAAAATATTGTTGCACATATATATATATATATTATAATTTCTATATGTTAGAAAAATATAGAAAAGATATTTCCCTAATTAAATGGTATAAATTATAGAAAATATTTGTCCTGCAATTTGAGGTTCGTGTATTATGTTTTCTGATGATGTGATCACAGCCAAGGAAAAATAAAGTAACGTTTATATCAATCAAATGATTGAATAACTAACAACAATTTACTTGAGACATATACTTAGTTGAAATTAATTAGCTTGAATTAGGATTAATATAATTTAATTGAATTGAAATTAACCCCTAAAGTTTGATTAATTAATTAACATTTGATGAAGCATTTAAATTTTAACACATGTTGTGAACGGAGCTACACATATTGAGAGCACTTTACCCCTTAGTGGACCGACCCGGTGCGAGTCCGGATTAGTCGGGGTGTGGTCTGGGCTGATTGCACCATATGGTGGATTCGTCCCACCCGGAAACCGGATGATGTAAACCAATTTTTTTTTTAACACATGTATAGTAATGTCCAAAAACAATAGTGATATATACTTCTTCTTGGTTCATTTAATTTAAATCAAACATTTATCCAGCTGGGGTTCATTCATGAGTTCTCTTGTGTTATGAATGATCTCCTAAATTCATCAACTTGTGAGTCACCATCCTAATATTAATAGTTTTTAATCTTATTGAAGGTAAATTTTAGGTATCCAAGTTGACAATGATTTAAAATTTTATTGGAGCATGATAAAATAAAAAAATCATATAATTTTTTTTTATCTCTTTTCACCAATTTCCTTTTTCTTTTTTATTTTTGATATAATTAAACTCTAAAGTGTGTGTATACATATATATATATACATATATATTTTATAATTTGGACTCCAGAAAACTAGATCCGTATAACCCCATAATTATGTAAAAAAAATACACTGTATGGTTTTTCTTTTTTAACTTAATCTCTTAAAATTATCCAATAAGAAATATTGACGTTCCCGGTACGTCAAAGACATTACTAATGTAATGTTGCTGTTTCTTTTTTCCTATATCACTTGGGCCTATAGGCTGGTTTTGGGATCGGCCCATATTAACATATTATATTTGCTTATATTGTTTTTTGACATAGATTATATAATTCAATTTAATAATATATTTAAAAAAGAAATTCTTCTATATTGCAATTGTTTGGAAATGGTTGGAGTAGTTGAATAGGAGGACCGTTATGACTATAGCACTTGGTAAATTTATTTAAGATAAAAATGATTTATTTGATATTATGGATGATTGGTTACGGAGAGACCGTTTCGTTTTTGTAGATTGGTCCGGTCTATTACTCTTTCCTTGTGCCTATTTTGCTTTAGGGGGTTGGTTCACATGCACAACCTTTGTAACTTCATGGTATACCCATGGATTGGCCAGTTCTTATTTGGAAGGATGCAACTTCTTAACCACCGTAGTTAAAGCCAGCTTGATCATTGCTGCCTTGATAGTACTATATTACTAAATTGTTGATTCTTTATGTGATGAATTGTTATTAATTTGATCATTCAACTTCACCTTTTAGCCTCAGACATTTTTTCCTATCTGGAACAATTGTTGACTGACGAGTCAGTCTGTTTTGTGTGGTGTGGCCTGTGGGACGTGCAGAAATGGACAGTGGTGGACCTAGCTAAAGACCAGGTGGGGCACATGCCCCACCTGAAAATTTTCAAATAAAAAAAATTAATAATTTAAAAATATATATTGCATATTTAATTATACAATATAAATAAACTTAAATTTTCATATTTATCTTCATTTTGTTCAACATTTTATAGTTTTATTATTATTATTATTATTATTATTTTACTTGTTATCATATTTGAAATTTGAATGCATGTTAACTTAGTTAAATGTGTGTACGTCATTATAGTCCTAATTGTTGTTATTATTAATATTTTTTTTAAGTTCCCCATCTCATATAAATTTCTAGGTCCGCCACTGGAAATGGATGAGAAGGTTGCAGCATTATTATATGAATTTTTTCTTCTATTTTGCATATAAAGAAATTAAATTACAACCTTTCAACTTGTTATTTTGTTTGTTTTTGTGCAATTTTTTTTTTTTTTTTTTAAGAGTTTTTGAAAAATATATATAAAAAAATGGTTTGGATGGAGGAATGGAGAATGGTCAGCGATAAAAGATTAAAGAATATAATTTGAGAATGTTGGGTTTCATTTTTGAAAATGAATTTAATGCAGATTTTTTTTTTTTTTTTTTGAAATATATATTTTGGAATCAAAGAATGTTTTTGATAAAACCTATTTAGAAAGAAAAAAAAAAACACACACACTATGTAACCGGTTGTTGTTGTTGTTTTTTTTTTTTCTTTCTTAAGATTATAATTTATGGACCCAATATTCTTTTAATAATTTTCAAAAATATTGTGACATTGGTTGTCTAAAAAAAATTTATTTTTTCCCAAATTAATTTCCACGTATTATCAAAAACAAAAATCTATATTGCCAAAGTCGAGTTGTAAATAATCCTTGACTTTTGATCAAATATCAAATTAAACCCTCTAGTTTGAACAATTAACAAAAAACCCCATACCATTAGTTGACCGATAGTTGATTTTAATTAAATATAATGAAATATGATTTTTTTAAGTGATTTGTTTTCTATAATTGAACTAAAAAATAATGAAAAAAATAAAAATGCTAGCGGTGTGTATAAGTTGATCACTTTAATCAACTTATAATTGTAAATAAAAATAATTCCGTAGATTCTTAAGGGCCAACAATCGAATTTTGACTTGATTGTAACTTATGAGTTATTAATGAATCTTTTCGTAAGTGGGCATGACAATGCAACTTGCAATATTATAATAAAAGGAAAAAAAATTTCCCTTTTTGTGCAAGGAAATAAAATTATATCCTTTCTCGACATGTTATTTTGTTTGTTTATGTACTAATATAATGAATATGATTTGTAACTTTTGAGTTTCAATTTTTAAAATGGATTTAATGCAAACAAGAAATTGAATTATGTACTTTGAAATCAAACAATGTTTTTGATCAACTTTTGTAGAGTAAAAAAAAAAAAAAACTTAAACCTGGTTTTATAGTAGACTGTAATTTTGTAAAAATTAAACTACACAGCAAGAGTTAAGTTTTTTTAGTTCTTCGAATTAAAATTTATGGAGCTAGATTTCTTTTTATTAATTTTCAAAATATTGTAACATTGGTTGTCTCAAAAAACATTATTTTCCCATATTAATTCCACCTATTATAGTTTTTTTTTTTTTTTTTAAGTAAAAATTTCCACCTATTATACAAATAAACCCACATTGCAAATTAAAATATTGGAAAATATGTATATATAATTTCGATGACATGAGGAAGGTAGTGAAAAGTCAAATCCATGGTAAACTAGGAAAACCCTCAAATGAAGAGAAAACATTCGGATTTCAATTTCAATATCAAATAATCTGCCTATTATATTTTGTTGTTGTAATAGGCAAACTATTTGATATTGAAGTTGAAATTAGAGTGTCCTTTAATTGACAGATGGACGAACTTAGACTTATGGTTAATGACTATTAAGTTAGCGGCTCAAAAAAAAAAAAAAAAAATATCTAATCTGGATGGATTAATAAATAAATACTATAAGAGCATCTCCAATACTATTATGTATTTGGAGAAAATGGAGTGCCATATATGATAGATATTTAAAAAGTTAGAAAAACTCTCTTCAATGCTATTATCTAAGTTGAATATGAAGATGATGTGGCTAAAAAAAAGTTAGAGAATATGGAGTTGAGTTTATAATTCTAGAAACTCTCCTAAAAATGCTGACTAGGATTTCTAACTCTTTCCACCAATAAGATTAAACCTCATTTAATTGTAAAATAAAAGAGGAGAGAGAGCGTAATAATTGTTTTATTATGATTGGACATAAAATGGATGCATATTTGACTTTAGATAATTGCATTGGAGATATGAATATGTATTTCTTTAATTTTTTTTCAAAAGTGGGCCTATAATAAATAAAAATGATAATGTGGCACTATTTATAAACTCAAAAATACATATTTGTATCGGAGATACCCTAAGAATAGTGTTTTCTCTCGATTTGAGGTTTTTTCCTCATGTGTCACATTACCGAACATGTCACACTTGTCATTAGACATGACTTGTCACGTTACTCAAAAATGTCAACGATTTTTCTGATTTCTACTACCACCCTTTTTTGAGCCTACTGGGTTGGTAATGGACTCAACCCAATACATTTTATTTAGAGGAAATAGACAAAAATAGCACCAAATTGGATTAGTTTTGTGGTAATATCACCAACTTAATAAGTTTTGTAGAAATAGCACCAAAGTATGTGATCTACCCAAATTGCCCTCACTTATTCTTTCTTCCTCTCTCTCCCTTTCTTCCTCTCTCCTTTGTTTTTTTTTCAAAGAACTCCATTGATCCATCAATGGAGGTCGGATAGACCTCAAATGGAGGTTGAATGGAGGGCGAAAGACCTCCATTGGAGTCGAAATGACCTCGACCTTCATTGGTGGTCGATGAAGAAGAAGATTAAAAAAAATATATCTGGAAATAAGTCTCGGATATTTGGAAATAAGTCTCGCGTATTTAGAAATAAGTCTCGGGTAGGTCACCCGAGACTTATTTCAAGCCATTTCCAACTACCCGAGACTTATTTCAGATACCCGAGACTTATTTCAAAATACCCGAGACTTATTTCCAGATTTTTTTTTTTTTTAATCTTCTTCTTCATCGACCACCAATGGAAGTCGAGGTCATTTCGACTCCATTGGAGGTCTTTCGCCCTCCATTCGACCTCCATTTGAGGTCTGTCCGACCTTCATTGATGGATCAATGGAGGTTTTTGAAAAAAAAAAAAAAAAAAAAGAGGAAAGAGGAAGAAAGAGAGAAAGGAAGAAAGAGAGAGTTAAAGAGAGATTAGGGGCAATTTTGGCAAATCACCTTAATTGGTGCTATTTCTACAAAACTTATTAATTTGGTGACTTTTCCACAAATGGCTTTGGAAATAGTGCTAGAAATTTTAAGGACTCTACATTTTATCCGATTAAAGATCAGTGATAATTAATACTTTTTTTTTGAGTGACGATATTTGCACCCCTCTAAAATCGTATGTGCACCCAAAATCAATGTATTTTTAAAATTCCAACATTACCCTTAAATAAATTTATTAAAATTATTAATATAAATATATCTTTATATCATAATAATAAATTATGTATTACTTTCAATATTTTAACAAATATTATAATTAGTTACATGAATATAAAAACTATAATATCTTTTGATTAAAATATTATTTATTCATTAATTTAAATTTAAATAGTGATTATTTTAGAACTATAAATATTAAATTGCGGTAATATATATATAAATTTTTTTGAGAGAGTAATAATTTTTCTCAAAAAAAAAAAAAAAAAAAAAAAAAAACTGTTAATAAAAATACTAAAACTAAACTAAAAAGATAAAAGGTAAAAGAAAATTATAAGAAAAACGAAAAGAAGAAAAGCCTGCAGAATAAGAATTTGATTTGATTTGAAATTCATCCATCTTTAATATGGAGATTTTGGATTCGTGGAGGAGGTGTCCTCCATACATTTTTTTTTTTTTTCCAATTTTCATTTTAATTAACTTATAACTTATTAATTTAAAATATTTATTCAAAAACTAAGAAAAAGGGCATATATGGTATTATGTGGGGTGTGTTTACGAGATATAATATTTTTAAATTTTAAAGGGAGTGTATATACAAAAGGGGTGTACATACAGTTTTCGAGGGGTGTAAATATCGCTATAAGAAATTTCTTATTTCGAGATCTTAATGATATTTTAAGGGATACGGGCTTTCGTTATATTATTAATTATGAGAGAGAATATTTTTTTTTAAAAAAAATATGTTTTTCTATCAGCTTTAAAATAAGAGATTTTAACCAATATTTTCTATTAAGACGTATTTTTTTTAAAACGCTTCATCCTAAAACTTAAATTAATTTTTTTTTTAATTACTCCATTTTGTTCCAAAAATTCTAAAGACCCTATTTTACACCAATTAATATATATATATATTTGAAATATATGTTGCACCAATTAATCCATATTTATTATCCAAACAAACCCATATTTGTTTGGCAAAACAAATTTATTTATCATATGTAATGTAAAATATTGTAACATATATAATATAGTTTCAATATATTCATGTAACATGTTGACCATATCAATTAAATGATAGAGCAACTAAAAATATATTTACTTGAGATACCCAATAATGTTATTGAACCTGTATGGTAGCTTAACCCCCAAGTTTAATTAATGATCAGTTGATGGTTTCTTTTTTGGTTCAGTTAATCAAAATGAAACATTTTAAAGTCAGTTTCATTAATTAATAGTTAGAGTCCTCTTGTGTTATGAATCTCCTAATTTCATGAACTTGTGATGAATTGGCCTAGTTAGTAGTGTCACCAACAAATACAATAACCGTTAGCAGAAACTAATTAATTTAGAGAAAAAGATGATACCCATTAATATTCTGTCAAAGATGGGTATTTATGAAGTGAAAATTATTAAAGGTGTTAAAAATAAGGTCAGTGTAATCGACAATGCAGCCTTGATCGGTGATAAGATATCTGAATTGAGGTCTTTGCTACAGAGGTCTATTGTTGGGTTTGATGTTAATTAGAGAGGCTGCTAATTAATTGTTGATTCTTTGGGTGGAGGATTGTGGCTTGATCATTCAACTAGAGCAACTGGCCTCAGTTCCTGAATGTCTCGGACAGTTCCTAGCTGACGAGACCATTTGTTTTGTGGGAATGAAGTCGGATAACCAGGTGACAAGTATACAAAGACATGGACTGAGATGTGTGACCGCAGTTGAGGTGGCCGGTGAATTGTCTGCTAGGATTCTGCAGAAGCCAGTTCTCAGGAATTGTGGTTTGGTAGATATACGTAGCGCATTTGGACGAAACTCTCTGCCGATCACAGGTTTACCAGAAAGGATTCCTGACTGGAATGCTAGGTTCTTCACACATGGGGAGATAAAATATGCAATTCTCGATGCTAGATCTTGTTATCGGATTGGGACAAGGTTGTTGCGCAAGCTTAACTTGTAAATGTAAAACCTCGAATTTTCACTACATAGTTGCCCATTTTTGATGTGTCCCCTGTTTAACATCATCATTCTATGTGTCCCCTGTTTTTTTTTTCTTTTGTTGTAGGGGGTCTCTGGTGTGTTTTGTTGTGTGGGAGGATGTTTGTTTATGCGGGTTTGTGGTAGTCTGGTTGTGTTTGCTTGTGTGTTGGCCTTGTTTGGCTTTTACAATAATATTTTGCTGTTAAAAAAAAAAGGAGTACAACTGACTGGAGTGCTAGGTTTTTTGTTCATGATTGTTTTTTAGGTTTTGGAAATAACTCAAATTTATCTTTTCTAGTAAGTTTTGAGCTTTTCCTTATTTTAATCAATTTAGGAATCCCAAGTGCTAAAGGAGTTGATTTGATTTAAGTTTTTCCTTGATTTAGTCGATTTAGGAATCCCAAGTGCTAGAGGAGTTGATTTGTTTTTGCTATATATAAGGAATGATTAGAATAGTGTTTTTTTTAAAGTAACTTTCGATTGATATCAATAAAAATCTTTCATTACGAGCAAAATTCTCTTGTGTATTTGAGAACATATAGCTTTCGTTTCGTCATCAAAGAAACAATATGATACCCATTAACATTCTGTCAAAATTGGGTATATATGAAGTGGAATTCGAAGAATGTAAGGTTAAGGTCAGAGTAATCGATAATGCTGCATTGATCGACCGTAATATCGCTGAATTGAGATCTTCGTTACAAAAGCCTGTTGTTGGGTTTGATGTTAAGTTTGGTACTGATCCTCATGACCAGAACAATGCAGAGATTGCAAAATTGTTGATTCTTTGCGTGAAAACTCATTGCTTGATCATTCAACTAAACAACTTGGTCTCAGTTCCTGATGGTTTGAAGGACTTTCTCTTAGATGAGTCAATTTCTTTTCTGGGCAAAGGAATGGGAAATAAAGTCTCAAGTATACACAGATCTCATGGTCTGTCATGTGTTACTGGAGTTGAAGTGAGTGATTTTGTTGCTAGGGTTTTGAAGAAACCAAACCTGATCGGTTCATGTAATTTAACGGATTTGGCCACAGAAGTTGGACTAGTTATAGTGAATAAGGCGACCAGTAGTTGTGAGAGGAGCTGTCAAAGGACACCTGACTGGAGTGCTAGGATCTTCACAGATAATGAGATCAAGTCTGCAATTCCTGAAGCTATATTTTGTTTAGGTATTGGGTACATGTTATTGGACAAACTTAACCTTTAATTGGATATCATATAATTAATTTGATATTATTGATTAATTTTATGTGGTTTTAGTGGAATTTCATAATAAATAAAGTTTATAATTTCTGTTCTTATTCGTCTTATTATTATTATTATTTTTTATTATACATGACATTGGCCTTTAAAAGAGTTTTTCAACTTATAAAAAATTATTTCATGCCTTTTAAATTTATATTTGTTAAAGGTATATCTAAGTTTTTGTTTTATTTTATTTTATATATATATACACTTACGGGAATAAGGACTCTTTACTAAATCGCCATTGGTTAATGTTCATAATCAATAGACTAGGCCTAATTCCTATATAAGACATGCAATATGATTGTGTCTCCAGATAATCTGTCAGCAGAATTTTTATAATCGGAATAATATTACTGAATTGATGTCTTTGTTACAAAAGCATGTGTTATAAGTTCATTACTTGATCACTCAACTAGGCGTTTCCCCAAAACATATTTTTGGAATTTTCTTATTTGACAAGGTTTGTTTCTTTGAGTTTGTTTAGGATTGTTTTTTAGGTTTTGGAAATGACTACTTTTTTTTTGTTTTTTTTTGTTTTGAGCTTTTCCTATTTCAGTCAATTTAGGAATCTCAAGCCCTATAGAAATTGATTTGATTTTCTTGAATTTTAAGTAAGGATCGAAATAATTACTTATGACTTTTGATTTATTTTAATAAAAATCGTTCATGTGAAACAAAATTATCTTGTGGATTCAAGAATCTATCTATTTTATTTTGTTGATCAGTAAATAAACAATATGATTCCAAATTGCAATTAACATTTGGTATATATGAACTAGGAATTGAATGATCTAGGGCTCGGTATACTCAAACATGGTCTAGCTGTCATGTGTGATTGGAGTTGAAGTGGGTGATTTTGTTACTAGGGTTCTGAAGAAGCCAAACTTGATCAGTTCAGTTCATGTAATTTAACGGATTTGGCTCAGGAAATTGGACTAGTTACAGTGAAGGCTACAGGTTCATACTTTAGTGGTTTCTACTTTTATTTAATTCACATAATCTATATGCTTAATTTCTCATTTATGTTATTGGTCCATTAAGCAATCTTCTTAATCCCGGTGTATATATATATATATATATATTATATAAAATTATAAATAATCTATTTTGACCCGTCGAGATCAAACACAACATGAACGATTATATTTGTTTATACAACTAAAAGATGTCTACTCTCGATCAATACTACTGAAATTAATTACTTAAACAACTTACCAAGAGGAATGCAGGGGAGAGGGTATGAAGGGGCTTGGAAATTCATTTTTAGTCTTTATAATTAATTGATATTTTTTTCGTTTGCTTTATTTAAAATCAAAATATTAGAGTTTGAACCTCCCAAACTTAGTGAAATTTGAAATTCTAACTTCGTAACTGGAGGAATGTATATGTTAAACAAAAAGCATTTCAAAACATTGACATTTTTTCTCTTGTAGATACATAAGTGTGAGTATACTTATAGCACACTTATGTACCTACATGAGAAAAACTCGATGACCTTATACCTTGTGAACTACTTCCGACATCAATTCACAAGAAAAATTGCTATTTAGATGTGAATTCTTGTGGAGAATTTTGGAGAAATTTTAAAGCCGGATGGAAGTCTGTCTCCATAGTGGTCTGTTCACATGCCTCCATGGAGGTTTGTGTTTCTAATATAATTTTCTTTATATAGAATTTATCAACAAGTTAGGCTACACCAATTTAAAATTTTAACATAAATTTATGACATCAACATTTATTCATTCATTTACACTCTCAATCTATGAGTTTTTAGTAAATCTTTAATTTATTTACTTTTTCCACCTTTGGATTGAGAGAAATGAATGGTTGGATTTTGAAGTCACAGAATAAATTCAAAATTATAAGTTAAAACAATTAAAATTAACATAAAATATAGGGTTATTTTTGTGCTTTCATAACTTCATAGCTAAAGTTCACAATGATATAAAATTTTAAAAATATAATATAATTTATTTTAGCTCTTTTCACCAATTTCCTTTTTCTTTTTTATTTTTGATATAATTAAACTATAATGTATATATATATATATATATATATATACACGGTCTTTCTATTGTCAGCTCGTCCTGACATAAAATATATCAGGACGAAAAATGTGGACGAACTAACAATAAAAAAATTATATATATATATATATATATATATATATATATCAGATTTTCTATTATCAGTTCGAACTGACAATAAATATATCAGGACGAAGAATGTGGACCACTAGATTTACATATTTTGACTCAAAGTGTATGCACTTGTCAAAACTTCTCCATAATCTGTGGTCCGCATTCTTCGTCCTGATATATTTATTGTCAGTTCGAACTGATAATAGAAAAACTGTATATATATATATATATATATATATATTATAATTTGGACTCCAAAAAACTAGATCCGTATAACTCCGTAATTATGCAAAAAAATACATTGCATGGTTTTTCATTTTTAACTGAATCCCGGTACGTCAAAGACATGTAAGGTTGCTGTTTCTGTTTTCCAATATCACTTGGGCCTATAGGCTGGTTTTGGGCTCGGCCCATATTAACATATTATATTTGCTTATATTGTTTTTTAATTTTTTATTTATTTTGATATAGATTATATTATTAATTATGAAACAGAATTAAATTAATCAGTCATGTTTTTTTTGTTTTTTTATGAACCTTAAAATAATATGTAAAATACCCATGTTTTAAAATAAATAAAAAATTCAGTTTAATAATATATTTAAACTATAAATACTTCTATATTGCAATTTAAGAAATTCATTAAAACCTATAATCGTAAATGAACTCAATTTTAAACGGTAGATTACAGATTTGCTTGTTAATTACTTTAATTTCTTTCATTAATGAAATTTGAACTCTTTCTAAAACAAAGTACAGAAGGAAAAATGGTTTTACTCGATAGATATTCTTAATTCAGTGAATCAAAATCAAAATATCTCCGAAATAAAGAAAACAACAACTACATTTCAAAATCTAAAATCCAAAACACAACAAATTTTCAAGTCAAGCATCAAGTTACCATACCCAACAACTTGTATCCAATACGATAAATTGTGTCAGCATCCTCTATTGCATACTTGTTTTCATTTTCTTTATTTGTGAACACAGTTGATTTCCATTTGGGTGCTTTGAAAGGCTTTACATCAATTCCAACTTCACTTGCCCATGTATTCAGGATAGGCTTCTTCAACACCCTAACAGCCAATTCATTCAATTCAACCACCGAAGCCATTCTTGAACTTAGAATCTTAGGCATAAAAAAGCTGAAAAAGCCGACGCGGAGATTTTGAGCTTTTTCGATAACAAAACAAGTACTTCTATCATTCAAAAAATCTGAAAGACACTGAGGAACTCCCTTCAAGCTGCATAAATGAATGATCAAACAAAAATTCTCCGTATAAAGAAATAATACTTTAGGAATCGTCACATAAGAAAAAATATTACTGATATGAACAACGACCCCAACAACAGCACGGTCATGACCTCTTAGCAAAGCCTTAAACTCAGCGATTTTAACATCAAGAACATCTTGGTTTTTCACTTCATATGTGCCCATTTTTGACAGATATTTCACTTCATACTGTTTGCTATTTATAGGTCAATCCTACGTGAGTTGAAAATTGGATAAGCAGCTAGCATAGGGTACGTAGCCGGCGTCCACGTTGGAAAATGAGGACTCTTGTGTATTTATTAGTGGCATTGGACGCCTAAATATTATCTAGAAATTAATGAATTATATATTAGTAACCAAGATATTAATCTACAAATATATAATGATAGTTATTATTTGAATCGATTAACGAAACTGTTAGCTGTCCAATGGCATTAATAAACAAATACTTTCCATCTCCACCACTATCAATATATAGATTCAATGGTTTTTCTTAGACAAACCAAAAGCAAAGCAATGGTCCCTTACCTCGGTTGTGGAGCTTCAAAATGAAGTTCAATCACAGGCTTCAAACCCGAGTATATACTATAAATATATTGCGGTTATTATCATATTTACTTATTAGACCGCAAAGTGTGAAGAGACTAGAAGAGTAGGAGTTGAGCCTACAATAAAAGAGTGCTGAACAGATATTATATATACCACCGTACCATTAGGAATAGCAACTCAAACGAACTCTCTTACCACCAATAATTGAACATCGGTCCACCATTTGCTTTTTCAAAGCCGTAGTAAATAAAAGAGGCTAGGGTTGGCAGCTAAATTAAGTCTTCGAGACCCCATAACATAAGAAAGTTGTGGAGTGCATCAGCCCCCTTAGAGATAAGGGTAACTTTCTTGTGCGTGTGGTAGTAATTGCGATGAGCAAATATATAATGTGCACTTACAATTATAAGCAATATTTGCTCTAGAGACAAATTAAGGGTGTGTTTGGTATGACTTTTTAAGTAGAACTTCTAGATCGAGTAGATCTTTTAATGACAACCAAATATTGTGTTTCCTTCTCAGCCAAAGCACTATAAGAATATTTGATTTGAATTTGATTTGGTTGACTTGATTACTGCCTTATTGTTTGAATTTAATTACAACCAAATATTGTGTTGCCTTTTAAGCATTGTAAATATTATATTATAAATGAAATCAAATATTGTCCTTCCAAATTATTCCGAAACTATCTCCTTTATTATTTTTAAAGTTGCTCTGTTTTTCTCATAAATCCTATATTTAAAGGCACGCATGCATATTAAGGCTGTATCACACACAATAATCTATCAATAGAAACCCTATATTGATTGAATAGAGTAACGAACATTCTGTCGAAATTGGGTATATATGAAGTGGAAGCAGGAAGTTCTAAGGTTAAGGTCAGCGTAATCGATAATGCTGCACTGACCGAAAGTAATATTACTGAATTGAAGTCTTTGTTAAAAAAGCAAGTTGTGCAATTTACCCTTTTTAAAATAATATATTTTATATAAACCATAGGATCAAAAACCTTGTTAATAACGGATTTCCTGAAAACTTCAAACTTTTTAAAAGACGGAGTTGTGCGTTTCCTAAAAGACATCAAACTGTTTCTCTATTAAAGTATATTTCAAAACCTTGAAACCCCAGAAAACTCAGAAATCTCAGAGCAGAGAGAATGAATAAGCATGTATCAAAGCAGGATTGGCGGGCTTATCTTTCAAACGATATTGTGAGGCTCATAATGGAAAAATTGCATTGGAAAGATAAAATTGTGTCAAGTTTGGTCTGCAAGAGTTGGAAGCAAGTGTTAGATGAAATTAAAGAACAGGATATAGAAGAATATCTTCCGTGGGTGATGTGTTTTAACTGGGATAAAAAATCCGATGATGGTGGTAATACCTTCAACTTCAAGCTTTGTGATCCAAATAAACAGACAAGTTATAATATTGTCAAGGAGCATCCAGAAAGACATCTTTTTCTTGATGCAAAACTTCATGCTTCAAGATGCGGTTGGCTGCTTTTCTCAAAACACATCTATGATCACAACATTATCTTTTTCTTTTACAGTCCCTTTAAAAACCAAATTATTAAGTTTCCTGAATTAGAGGATAGTGATCATCATGATCAAATTAACAGCAAGGCTTCCTTTTCCCTGGACCCCACATCTCCGGATTGCATGGTAGTTGCTTTGTCGACGACTCAACTGGAAAAACTCAATATCAAAACATGTTGCGTTGGTGATAAATCATGGAAGATATTTGAATTTGAATTCAACCGTGATTATGTAGGAAATTTTATATGGGATGTGGCCTATGCAGGTGAGTATTTCTATTGCTTATTTTCTGACAAGAGGTTGGGTGCTTTTAACATAAAGCAACAAGAATGGAAAGTGTTTCCAGTACAATTACCGACTCACTGTGACTCTCTTTGTGTTGCACTCAATGGAGATGTTACAATAGCGTATTTGCTGCCTACATCTTCTAGCAATGATTCTAATTTTAATTTACAGTGGCGGTTCTGTAGGTTTGATTCATCGGAAGAGAAATTGATTAATGAGGATTATGAAGTGATGGAAAAACAAGTTATGTTTTTGGGTTGTAAAAATTATCCGGGTCGTAAAAATTATATGGGAAGTCCGACATCATTCTTGGTTCCGGCAGCAGGAAATGCAAGAGAATCTGCAGGGAAGGTGTTTATTTTTGGTTGTTATACTCGTCGCATTTCTTCGTGTTATATGTTTAATAGTTCTTTTTCTCGGGGGCCATCCAAATTTTATGATTGGATATTTGAGGATGATAAGCTGCCAAAGATTTGGATACACCCTCCGTTTATTACAAGCAAACACAAATAATTAAGTTGTTATTAGTTTTTGTTATTTTATCTTCTATTCTATTGTGTTTCTTCAATTTTGGTAAGTATTGGAGTTTTCAGATTTATAGTAGCTGTCTATTTAGGAAGAAGATGTTGTTTTCAACAAGGATTGCAATGGTGACAAGTTGTTGGGAGTTCTTGATGCTGTTAACTTGCAATTTGTTTTTGTTTTTTTTTTTTTTTTTTTTTTTTTTTTTTTTTTTTTTTTTTTTTTTGGTGTTTTATGTATTAAGCTTTTGTGCTTAATTATATTATATGGGATTGATTTTAGTTAGTTCGAAATTTTAAAATTTTGTAAGTGTTTTCTATTGTCTATTGGTTATTAAAATTAGCAAATTCTTCTCTTTACAAATCGTCTCCCATCTAAATATTCCAATGAGAGAAAATATTTCAAGCACAACTTTTATAATTTATGGTTAAAATTGTGAAATAGTTACTTAGAACCTTAGATGTTTATCACAGAAGATCACACTCGATCTCTTTAATTAAGAGCCTAAACTTCCACATTTTGTTGGGAAGATCTGTACAAATAAAATTTCTGCTGAGGAACAACCCGGGTAAGGCCCAAGCTCTCTGCTCTGCATGTAAATTCATTGCACAAATTAAAATAAAATTGTTTGTCCCTCACACCTGCACAGTGAGTATATGGTTTTGAGTTTGTACATCCCCTCTCTAAATTCATTGCACAAATTTATGGAAACACACAACTCTATATAACTCTACCAGATAGATCCATGCTTACATACATGAATTTCCCAAAACGTCTAATAATCTAATTTATTAAGCTACCATTCTCAACTTGTTCCCAATCTTAGCAATTACACACTTGATTTCCACATACAACTTACTCTGAATATAAGTTTGTTTCGAAGCTTCGGCCACCTCATTTACAGCAACTTCCCTAGCCTACTCTGCCAATCCACATCTACTAAGATTGAACTTCTTAAGAATCATTGCAGCCAAATCAACCACTTTAACAATATTTTATAATGATATTTCCGGACCTATATCAACATACTTAATTAATTATAAAAAAAGTTCTATAAGTATCATATATTTGCTGGCCCACAAAACATAGAGTCAGACATAAATTTGACAAAACAGTTAGATAATTTTGATAGACTGCAACGGTAGCTAGTAAATGGAGATCCTCGAACTACTGCTTCAACCAAAGTTGAAGCCACCAGGTGGAAGGTTGAGCTCAATATTGTCAAAGGTGAGACCCTGTTGCTGATTCTATTCTTCACCTTCTTCCAAATCCCAATATTTCTTCAAAATCTTCACAGTTTTTGCAGAAATTTCATTGTTTTCGTGGCTCTATAGATTCTTTATCTTACTCAATCCGTCACAATCGTCAATCCTTTCTGTATAAAGATTAAGGCCGCCGGGCCTTTGGAGATCCTTGTCCACCTTTAGGATGCTTTCAAGTCTCCTCAAGGCACACCTTCACGGTCCTTGGGTCTGGATAGTCAAGAAAATCACAAAGTGATTCGATACAATCTTTTATGACCAGTAATCTGCAATAATTGTGGAACCAGAAAATTTCAGTTGGGGTAAGGGGGGATGACCTGAATGTGTCTCCGCCACTCCATACGAAAGATTACAAAAATAAAAAGGAGAAGAAAAGTAACTTACCGAATCTGTTTACAAGACCCACCAGGTGGAAGGTTGAGCTCAATGTTGTCAAAGGTGAGACCCTGTTGCTGATTCTGTTCTTCACCTTCTTCCAAATCCCAATATTTCTTCAAAATCTTCACAGCTTTTGCAGAAATTTCATTGTTTTCGTGGCTCTGCAAATTCTTTATCTTACTCAATCCGTCACAATCTTCAATCCTTTCTAAACAATTTTCTTTTAATTAACATTCCAAATAAACAGTTTCCAATTGGTTACCCGGTACTTAGCCCCATATCAAATAATACATATATTGCATATTTTATGTTTTCAAAACTTATACATTTCATTTTGAAAATAGAAGGTGAAAGATAAAAAAGGTTGCCATAGTTTCAGATAGAATAGAAGATATGACAATGAGGGGATTGACATATAGATTATTACCACGGGTCAACGGGTAGTGATTGTTATTATGTTGTTTTCACTGATTTCTATGTTATTATGCATATAATTAGGGTAAGTTTGTGTAATTTACCCTAAATTTAAAACATATATTTATGTCTCAACTCAAATTTCAAATCACTTTTATGAGTTAAGAAGAATAAATTCTTCATGACAATGAAACCAACCAACAGGTTGAAAGCTAGTAAAAACATGAATTTTAATACCTAGTGGAAAGGTGTAAATTTGTACACTCTGCAAAAGACTTGAAAAATTCTATCTCTCACTTATTAATATTCTTTCCCTGAAAAAAGTGTGGATTTTTTAGTAACATTAAATCTCTATGAACACAACTAAAAATCGAGGGTTTGAAATCCAAATCTACACTTCCAAATCCTCCGATTCAAACATACTAAAGAAGACAAGAGCACAAATTCAATTGATATCAACCAAGGAGATACAGCCACTTACTAATGACTTGTCTCTATTTTTTAAGGAATTTGATAGTCGTGTGTTTATTGCACGTGCCCAGTTTGATGCCTATCCTATATATACTACAAATATGCAAGAAATTTGAATGACCAATTTCACAATCATAAAACTTATCTTTGAATTTTTATACATCCAAGAAACATAAACCAACTATTAGAAACTACTAAAGAATTTCTACACATGAAAAACCCATGACTCATCCCTATAATGGTATCGGTACTACATAGCATAGCACGTACAACTATTCACAACTTTTGGTAAATGAGTGAATTATTTATGAGCCATGAATGTATTGTCTTCATAATATTTAACAGAAAAAATTTCAGCTGCAGAAGTTTTTTATAAATCATGTAATCCTAGTACATTTAAGGAAAAGAGTGGGAAAGAGAGATGGTAATTACAATGTTTGAGTAGAAACAAAAGAAACTTATAACATTCCAAATATAATTATAGTAAAACAAACAATTCGAAAATTTTAAAACTAAAGCATTCGTAATTTATAAATTTAACTGGTTCACACATTGATTGAAAAGGCAATAGCGTGCTGTATAATCAATATCATGGCCATCATAAAAAATTTCTTCATAAAACATTCCATCCCCAATAAGGTGGGGTTTAGGACTAGTAGTCACATAATGCATAAAAAAAAAAACATGAATCATAGTCAGACATATGCCAATTTATTATTTTTGTTCAGGAGTTAAAATCAAATTATTTAATAATTTTGGTATGAAAAAAATGTTTGGTTTCACATAACACTTCACCTACTTTTACTTTGTTAGAGATTAAGAAGGATTCCAATAATTAGTTTCAATTCCTTTCTATTGTTCAATCAAGATTATTTACCGCAAGTGAAATTACTAATTAATAAACAAACTTACTTTGGACAGAGCAATCGCGGTCAAGTTGTTGTGGCCGGTGAGTGATTTCTTCTTGTAAGGGAGTGATTTCTTCATTGGTTGTGTCAACTCCAAAAAAAAAAAAAAAAAAAAAAAATCGTCTGTAAACAAAAGGCATATGAATTAGTTTACTAGCCCAACAACATTATTACTACATTGTATGGAAGAAATCATTAATAAAACTAAGAAAACAAAAATATATATAAAAAATAAATAAAATAAAAAGAAGTTTTGCACACACAAAATCAAACATGTTAATTTCATATTTCTTAACAATGAGTAAAACACACAGGCTCACAAGTCACAATGAGTAAAAAAAGTTGCAAGAAAAATGAGATCAAACCACAAGGAATATAAAAAAAAAAAAAAAAAAAAAACTTTAATTAATACAGAAAATAAACTGAGAAAATAGTATTTGTTTGATCTGTTGTTGCTTGATGTTTGTTAAGACATTTTTCCACGTGTCTTTTCAAACTAGACGTCCCCGTCCCTTGACTAGCAACCAATAGTTTTTCACAAAAGTTACACTTCGCCTTTTGTACACCGTCAACATCAACTCTTGTCATATAACCCCAAATAAATGAAGTTTCACGCTTCCGTTTAGAACCACCCGAAACACTACTTGGTTCAACATCTCCTATTTCATTATTCCCACTACCCGTTTAAGTATTTATCTGACTTACTTCTTCAAAACTAGTCATGGTGTTTGGCTACCTAATATGTTTAAACAAAATCCACATTGTAATTTCACAAAACTAATATGTTAATAAGTTTTAATACTGATTAAAGTCTACAAAGGGTTTCTATATATTAAACTAATATGTTCTATATACTGATTAAACTTTTTCAAGAAAGAAGGAGCAGGTCAAACATGTGACTCAAATCTCTTTAAATGCCACTTTAAATCTGCATCAAGGGCATGGTTTCTATCATATCAACACAATTGGAAAGAGCATATATCATTGCTAGATAGAGAAAGAGAGAAACAGAGCACTTACAGACATGGTTTCTATATATTAACCTGCCTAGATTTTGGATTTGCAACAACGGTTTGCTTTACTTTTCCAAGTTATAATTCACTATTAGCTTATCTCAATTTCTAATCAACTAAGTATAAATCAAGGGAAATCCGCAAACTACTAGCAAGAAATCCATTAAAAACATGAATCACCGTCTAGACACAGAACCCCAAAACCCATTAATGAGATCTTAGAACATGAGAAAATTCATTCACTAAAACAACATGCTCTTCAAATTCAAAGCCATTAGCATGCGTGAAAATTACTATATAAACACTTCAATCAATTGACATTCCCAGTATAATCAAACCGAAAAGCATCAATTCAGCTACCAATCAAACATGTACGAATAAACACAATCATATATATATATATGCAAAAATGTCAAATATATTTACCAATCAATTTTAAACATAAAACGAAGTTTGAGTCATAATTTCAAAATTATGTTCTTTTTTTTTTCCTTTATCAGATATGAAACTAACCTTTATAAACGAACTAGTCGAAAGAAATTCATGAAGTTCATGAAAGCAATATATTCCATCAAATCAGACTCAAGATACGAAACCCAGAAAATATTCTAATTAATTGAGATGAATATTCTAATTAATCAAATTTATGTGACAAACCCAGAAAATTCTGTCGATGGCGAGAACTTCGTCGGAAGCGATTGTGGCGACCTACGTCAGAAGCGACTGTTGGCGACCGGAAGTGACGGCGATACGATGGCGGCTCGGCGGCAAGAGGGTAGAGACCACCGATGATGAGGGCTGAGAAGTTTTGTTTTTTGAAGTAGAGATGCTTTCTGCAGATAGGCGTGTATGTCGTAGGGAGGAAGAAGACAGAAGTTCAAGTGGGTTTTGTTTTAAACCTAAGTGGGGTTTTTTGCGGGCTTTAAATTAACCTGGGTAAAACCCTCAAACGGCCCATTTTCATATAGGCTTATAGAAAAGGGTTTAAGGTAGACTTTTTAATGATGCGGTCCGGGTTTAAACCCGAACCACATCATGCAGGTAAGGGCTAAACCCTCTTACCCAGCCCATTTTACCAACCCTAGTGGGAGATTCATTTTGATACGTCAAATCATCTTTCTCATTGTCAATAGCTTTGTCGATAGTTACGTGCTGTTTACAAGTTATTTTATTATTATCATCAATCAGCTGGTTTATATTTAATTTTTAGCTATCAGTCAACAAAGTGCATCTGATTTGATGATGGAGATTGGAGATCGGAGACTAGAGAGTAGTTCAAGAGACCAGCTGGTGTGTTAAATTGAATAAATATTGACAACCTCTGATATTGCAATCAATTGAATTACTAAATCAACCTCATTATATTTATTTAATTATGAGAAGCAGCATCTTACAGCTAATTAATTAAAAAGTAATGCTACGTTATCTAAATTTAGTATCCTAATAACGTGACAACAGTATGATCCATTCATTTAAATAATACAAATTTAATACAATTTAAATAAATGGATTACAATAATACCACATCATTTGGACACCAAATTTGAGTAAAGTAATATTATTGTTAATTAAATGAGCTGATTAATATTAATTAAAATCCATCAATTTTTTTTACTACAAACAACTGTGCCTGAATCACAACAACAACATGATTTGGCTATTTCACTATTTGACAACAATTTTCGGCTTTCTCTAATTAGAATAATGTGATATTCATCTCAACTATCACTATGATTGCTTTTTGAATTCAAATCTAAAATTTTAATTGGTAAAAGATTTTGATTCTCTAATTCATGATTTTCTGTACGTCATGGATAAATCTTTATACATTTGAGTTTCCAAAACATTTTATTTACATCGAAAACCCTCTAAACCAATGATTTACACTAAAGACCCTTAATCACATGGAAACAAATAGTAAATAAATTTAACAAGTTTGACCATGACACCGTGTACAGCCACATTAGTTAATTGCATTTTTAACTTTTTACGAACAAATTTTGAACACCTTTTTACACTTTTTTATATGGGAATGTAAGGGCCTGTCCGGTGGCGTTTTATAAAGCCATTTTTGTTTTTATTTCTTAAAAACGATTACGAATTCACGTTCGTTTATGTTTTTCATTTTATTTTCAAAAAACAAAAACGAAATCGAAAACAAAATGGAAAACAAGTTAGTGTTAAAATTGAAAATTTTGAAAAACAACATTTAGATGTTTTTCATGAATTTCATTTTGTTTTTCACTTTGTCTTTCTTCCAACACTGCCTCCTCCTCCTCCTTCTTTCCCAGATCTTCTCCTTCCTCCTTCTTTGCCGCCGATCTCTCTTCTTCTCCTCGCCGTCAATCTCTTCTTCTTCTTCTTCTTCCCTTCTTCTTCTTCCCTTCGTCTTCTTTCCGTCGATCTCTTCTCCCTCTTCACTGCCGATCTCTTCTTCTTCTTCTTCCCTTCTTCTTCTTTCCGTCAATCTCTTCTCCCTCTTCACCGGCGATCTCTTCTTCTTCTTCTTCTTCTTTCCGTCGATCTTTTCTCCTTCTTCACCGCCGATCTCTTCTTCTTCTTCTTTCCAATATGCAATTTTCAGAATTGTTAATTAAAAAAATTTGGTATTTTGTTGATAAATCTAGTATTTTGTTGGTATTTTGTTGATAAATCCAGTATTTTGTTTAATTTGAATGGGTTTTTGATGTTGTGGATTTTGATTTCAGATGTTGGTGTTGTTGGTATTTTCATTTGGATTTTGATTTCAGATTTTGATTTCAGAAGGTGGTGTTGATTTTGTTGGTACCTTGATTTCAGATTTTGATTTGAATTTTGATAAATCTGATATTATGGTGTAGTTGGTATTATGTTGATAAATATGGTATTTTGATTGGTTGATTTGATATATTTTGGATAACCTACCGGACGCGTTTTTTTACGTTTTCATATTCGGAATACAACTTCCAGGATTTGCTACCAGACGCGTATTTAGATTTCGAAATTGAAACCAAAAACACTGTTTTCATTCTCATTTTTATTTCGTAATCCAAAAACAAAAACACCCTTTCAAAAACGTTATAGGACGGGCCCTAATGTTTCACTTAAATCTAACCAATTCACTTCAATTTTTTTAGATAATACCATAATACAATGTTTAAAAAAAAAACAAAAAAAAAAACCTATATGTAATGTTATTTGTAGGATGTTCAAGTTTAATTTTTTAAGTTAATAGGTTTGGCCGTAGGTGCGATGCACGTGCTACATCTATATTCATATTTATATTACATAAATTATCTAAAATTAATAAAAGTTGCTCTTAATTTTTGTTGTAAGAGTAATATTCATTATTGAAAAATAAAAAACCATTACAAGGAACATCGAACTAACACAAAGAAGGTTATCTTCCATCCAAACCAACTCGTTAGTAATAGAAATACCTAATTTAACTAAAGCTATGTGCCATCTAGTTAGCATCTTGAAGTGAATAAAATATTTTTGAACTGTGAGAATTTGTATGAGATTAATAATTTTTAAAGCTGCAGGAGGTATCAAAGTGTATGTACTAAAGTCTAAAGCTACCATATATATATATATATAGTCTTTCTATTGTCAGTTCGTCCTAACAATAAATATATCAGGACGAAGAATGTGGACCATAGATTATGGAGAAGTTTTGACAAGTGCACACACTTTGAGTTAAAGTATGTAAATCTAGTAGTCCACATTCTTCGTCTTGATATATTTATTGTCAGGACGAACTAACAATAGAAAATCTGTATATATATATAAATTTTCTATTATTAGTTCGAACTGACAAAAAATATATCAGTTACTTGTATGTGGGCCATTGAATTCAAATACTTTGACTTTTACTGCATGCACTTGTCAAAGCATTTTTTAAATCTAATGGCCCACATGTAAGGAACTGATATATTTTATATCAGCTCGAACTGATAATAGAAAGACTGTATATATATATACAGATTTTTTATTATCAGTTCGTTCTGACAATAAATATATCAGGATGAAGAATGTGGACCACTAGATTTACATACTTTGACTCAAAGTGTATGTACTTGTTAAAACTTCTCCATAATCTGTGGTTTACATTTTTCGTCCTGATATATTTATTGTCAGGATGGACGAACTGACAATAGAATATATATATATATATATATATAGAGAGAGAGAGAGAGTTTTCACAGCAACAAATCAACTTGTACGGTAACTTGCTGTAATAGCTTTAAAAAAAACGTGTTAGGTTGAGAGAACTAGTTCTGAATTCCGATAAAACTGATTGCATTCAATTAAAATGAAAGTCTTTGCAATTAATATTTTTGTAATGAAAAAACCTTTTCAATGAAACTATCTTGCATTGAATTCGAATGAATATCCTTTTCAATGAATATTTTTCTATCATTAACTAATGCATCATCTTTATTTCCTGCTGAAAAAAAAAAAAAAGTGTACTCTTCTTTACTCAATGCACTACGAGAGTGATTTTCTCGAAAAACAAATATGCATGAGACTTGAGAGAGACAATGTGAGTATGTGATACCTTTTATTGAAAATCATGATGGTAGGTGTGGTAGCCAAAAATAGCCCAATGGCCTCACATGCCAAGGCCCAATCCCTACAAGTTCTACCCAGGCCCATTGTGTTGGGTCGACCCAACACAAGTGCCAGCAGAAGCTACCGTTGAAGATATTATTCAAAGATTTCAGTTACGTAAATTTCTAGTAACTGCCCACTCAAGGGAGGAAATCTCTCCAAAAATCACGCCCACTATCAAATGCTGATAGTGGATGTTGGAACCACATCACCTAGTATAAATAAAGAAGGTTCCTTCACAGGAAAGTCTCTGAATTCTCTGGACTAAAGCTTACCAATAAGCGTATTGAAACTCTGATTCTAAGACATTCCGACCACCAGAACTCCCTCATCAGTCATCTGGTCACGTTGCTCAGCTCAAGCATACCTAAGGCTAAGAATCCAGCCCCCACCATTCTGTTTTTTCTATTTTATATTTTTGTCTTGAGTTCTTTTGCAAGTTCAACGAAGTTCAGACGACCATATCAGACAACGGCCGACATCAACCATCAGACAACGGCCGACATCTAGCCTAGTTGCTTTGGGCCTAATACAACCCGACCCACTTGACGTACCAAGTCGATCGACCACCTACAGTTTGGCGCCCACCGTGGGGCCCATTGCAACTACCTTCAAGTTTAAATCAGTCTACTCCAACCACAACTGAACATGGCAGGAAGTGGATCCGCTCCAACCGTCGAAGAACAGATTGCTGCGCTAACCGCTCAAATTACCGCGAGTGTTGAGAGGTTACAAGCACTTGAAGCAGAGAACGCAGCGATCCGAGTGGCGAATGAAGAATTGAGAGCGCTGGTTGACGAAGTGGTGCCTGACTCAGCAACGTTGGAGCATCCAATATTAGAACATGTTATAGGTAAAAATAGTCATGAAGGACACGTCATCACCATGGAAGGCCAGGTCAGCGGGGGTCAAGATAAGTCAACTTATGGAGCAGAAAACTCCACGATAACCTACTCGGAAAAGAGGATAAGTAGTCCGACCACAAACAATGACGATCAGCTTGGGCAGCAGATCAGATTCAGGCACACTCGGGCACACTCGGGCATACTCACTCGGGAAACAATAAAACAGTCGCCAACACTTGCAATCAGCAGCCAGCAGGTCCACAATAAGCAACGATGTGGACCATTAGAGTTTAAAAAGGAAACAAGCAGTTCTCCGTGAATAAAGGAGAAAGAATCCCGTCCAGAATTGGACACAGCCGAAAAAGGGAAAACATAATCTAAATAGGACTAGGAAACCGCTTGAAATTTGGGGGCCACAACACTAAACCCTAGCGGTCACCTTAAAACCCTAAAAACAACATGTATAAATACCCCCTCTATTCATAAACAGGGGGTACGCGAGAGGGAGAACATAGAGAGAGGATCATAGTGCAAAGTTCTTGTAATCGTTCTTGTAATCGTTCTTTATCGTTCTTCATCTTGTAATTGTTCTTCATAGTGGATTTGGCTTTGTTGCTAAAGCAACAATCCCGTGGATGTTTCTCCAATCTTTTGGAGTTTTACCACGTAAATTGCTTGTTATTTCTTTTCAATCTTTAGCCATACTCAAGTATAAACTGCAATAATTCAAAAACGAATCATTGACTTGGTGACCATCAAAAATCACCGTCAACAATGTCGAACACTTCCTCCGTCTTGACATTTTTTAAATGCAAGTTGTCGTCAACAAGGGTGCAGTCGTCAGACCTCTTCAAAAATCCAGCGGGATCCTTGAATGACGAGAGCCCAGAAGCGAGAAGCTTCATCGGAGAGTCGGGCTCGAAGTCTGATCCATCCGGCTTATCTTTCGAACTGGATGCAGCTTTCTTTTGTCGATCGACAGTAGAAGCCCTCTTTTGTCTCTTTTTCAACGGACTCCTCTCCGGCGACGATTCCAAAATTTGCTCCACCACTACTGGAGCACCTCCGACCGACTTCTCAGCAGCCTGCTTCTTTTTTTGTGCAGCTGCCCGTTTCTTGGCAACTTCATCTCTGTAGCGCCTTATGGTCTCCGCATTATCAGGAACATTAATCTCTGCGCTCGCCATCGTCGTCACTGCGAAACGACGTTCAACATCAGTTAGGGGCCGTAAAAAACTCAAGTTGTACTGAAGGATCTCAAAACTCCTCCTAATCCATATATACGATAAAAAGTCCTTCATGTGAGGATAGGGTGCGCACGATCTATTTAACGTCGACCACCTCCACAGTCGACTAGGCCTGAAATTACCTTCCATTAGCAAATTGCTAACACTCCTTTGGGCTACAGGGATTTCTATCTTAGTACGCTCAGGAGCAACAGCGCACGGTGGTGCTTTGCCTACCCTTCTAACCTCTACAAAGTCGAATAAAGCATTCAAACATGTTACTAATATGAACAAAACATATGTAACAACAGTCTACTCGACAGTTTTCAAAAAACTTACCGTATCGATTCCAAACCCGTCGATATTGATATTCCTCTCCCCCCATCCTCCACGGGCCATCGACTGGGGGTCCCTTCGCAAAAAAGAATGTGTCCTTCCAGTTTCTATCATTCGACTTAGTGTCGATAATAAGTTCCTTCTTTTTACTTCACGGCACTAACAAGTAACGACCAGTGTTGATCAGATGCTCTTTCAGGTAATAATTATGAAGGAGACATCCCAACTCGAATTGTACGCCGTGCCTCTCACATAATACTCCTAGGCTGAATAGTATTCTCCAGGTGTTTGGCATTAGTTGACCGAGGGCAAGGTTGTAGTATAATAACATTCGTCGAACCAGCTGAGGGATAGGAAATCTAAAGCCTAAGCGAAATGTGTACTTATAGAGACACGTCCATCCTGGTACATCCCAATCAGCACGTTCATGTTCCCTTGGCGCACGTAATTCAACGTTGTTAGGAATACCATACATCGTCCGGATGCCAGGTAACATACCCTCTGTGACCAAGCTAGCCGGACTGTCGTTCAGTATACCTAAAGGACGACCGGATGTCGACGCCTCAGGAACCTCTATATACTCTGGGTGGTCGACAGTCGATGCGATAGCATATATTGCACCCTGCTCTAACATACCCCTATAGAGACAGGCGTCGACGGATCCTCAATTGTGACCCATCTATCAACATTATGTGACCCACTATCGACTCCTCCATCATCGTCACTGGGAGTCCAGTTAATATTCAAATCAGAGGTTGTGTGGTCGCTCGACATCGTATCTCCAAAAACTGACAGATGCAAAAAATGCACAAGTCAGATAGAAACCGAACGCTACAATCACAACCTAAGGATTTTCGATCAAAAATCTAGGGTTTGCTAAACTTCTACTTAAAAACCAACCTACAATCCCAAGATAAGAGTCTACCCATTGTGAAGCGTATTTTCAACTACACATTGCAACGACAACGACACATATGTAAAAACAAAAACGACACTTTGCAAATAAAACCAAAGTGATATGGATCAAAACATCAAATCTAGCAGAACTAGTGAAGAACACGAAGAACATACATTTTCAGGTAAATAAAAACTTCAGGCAAGCATAATGAATATATATTTCTACTTCACTAACAGATTTACAAGTTTGTTTAAAGCACAAAAACGAAAAGGAAAAAGTGAGGATAGAAGATTTTACTAACCTGTAAGAAATTCAAGAAAGGATCGTGAAGGATTTTGTAGTGCTTCACAGTTTCAGAATCTCAGCGAAGAAGTTGAAAGGATGCTCGGTGGAGAGAAAGTTGAAAGTTGAAAGTGGCAAAGTGGTTATAAAAAATGAAGAGATTTGGTTTTATAAAGCTTTTTTACCCTAGTTGCCATGTGTCGACGCCCCTTCAACTGTCAGTTCAACTGTCGGTTAACCCAAGCAAACCACACCTGCTAACCCAGGTAAACTATCCAGTTTAAATTTCAATTTCAAAAGCCTTTCTAGTAAACTGCGCAAGAAATTAATGCAGCTGACACCAGCATAGAAAACTCAAACGCCTCCATCACATCTATTTTAATATCCATCACATCAATTTGATACCCAATCGACGATTGAAAAGAGGATCGTCTGAACGACAAATCCTCATTAGCAACACGACATCGCTTGTCCAGAACAGGTTGTCAGTTAAAACAATATTCAAAAGGATATTGGTATGATTCGACATGGAATTCATTCGACAATGTTCGACTCAAACAAGGATCATTATTGATTCCATTCGACATGGTCATTCAACAATGGTCGACTCAAAGGAAGGTCATTATTGATTCCATTCGACTTGGAGGTCATTCGACAATAGTCAACTACAACGAGATCATTATTGATTCCATTCGATATAGAAGTTGTTCGACCTTGGTCGACTTAATGAAAATCACTCTCTAAATTCCATGGATTCTTCTTTAGAGAGTGGGGGACAAACTGTGGTAGCCAAAAATAGCCCAATGGCCCAACATGCCAAGACCTAATCCCTAAAAGTCCTACCTAGGCCCATTGTGTTGGGTCGACCCAACACAAGTGCCAGCAGAAGCTACCGTTGAAGATATTATTCAAAGATTTCGGTTACGTAAATTTCTAGTAATTGCCCACTCAAGGGAGGAAATCTCTCCAAAAATCACGCCCACTATCAAATGCTGATAGTGGACGTTGGAACCACAGCACCTAGTATAAATAAAGAAGGCTCCTTCACAGGAAAGTCTCTGAATTCTCTGGACTAAAGCTTACCAATAAGCGTATTGAAACTTTGATTCTAAGACATTCCGACCACCGAAACTTCCTCATCAGTCATCTGGTCACGTTGCTCAGCCCAAACATACCTAAGGCTAAGAATCCCGCCCCCACCATTATGTTTTTTCTATTTTATATTTTTGTCTTGAGTTCTTTTGCAGGTTCAACGAAGTTCAGACGACCATATCAGACAACGACCGACATCAACCAACCAACATCCAGCCTAGTTGCTTTGGGCCTGATACAACCCGACCCACTTGACGTACCAAGTCGATCGACCACCTACAGTAGGTGACAAACAAATTAGAAAATTATTAGCTTTTGTACTACTCTATTAATTGTTTTCAAATTTCAATACAAAAATGCAAAATGTTCCTTTAGTCAATATTTATAATAATATATTTAAAAAAATAATTATAGTTTCAACATTTGTGAAAATTTAATAGGATTTTTTTTGGAACAACTTTCAAATGAAGAAAAAAAAAATCAGATAAAATCGCATTTTACAATGAAATATATGAATCTTAAGTTTTTGTTCAAATTTCTCTAACTAACCACTACAAAAATTCATATTTGGCGAAAAAATTTATACATTAGTATATAAAAAAAAAAACTTATTTATGAAGATCTATGAAAAAAATTTGATTAAATTGCATTTTACAATATACGAATCTTAAGTTTTCATACAAATTTCTCTTACATTACTAGAAAAATTCATATTTGGTGAAATTTTTTTGATTGCCTCAAAATTTATACTTGGGTATAATAAAGTATTTTAAGAAGTTCTATAAAAAAAATCAAATAAAATCGCATTTTACAATGAAATATACAAATCTTCAGTTTTTGCTCAAATTTCCCTAACTAACCACTATAAAAATTCATATTTCGCAAAAAAAAAAAATATATAATTGCCTCAAAATTTATACATTGCTATAATTTTATTTTATTATTAATTCTAAACACAACCTTTATTAATAAAAATAAAAAGAAAAAAAGGGAAAAGAAAAACGAAAGCCGCGCAGGCCTTAAAACACATAAATCTAAAAAGGCAAACAGACCTCAAAAATAAAAAAAACATGAACTTAATTAACCAGATCAGCTGGATCATTACTTTTGCCTCAACCAGTGCGGCGCAATTAGCGACAAGTCTTAATTCTGCTTGGGCTGTTGAAGCTGTTGAATCAGAGTGAATCTTAGTCTTAACTACAGGGAGGTGCTTAGAACTTCCCTTACTCATTTGAGATTTGGAACTAGATAGAATCTTAAAAGTTGGCTTCACTTTTCTTTTTGATTTGGTCACCACAGGGATCTAATTATTGTCAAACACGGGGATCTATTGGACCATGATTAAAATTTGAAACATGAAAACATTGCTATAAAAAATTATTTTATGAATATCTATGAATTTTTTTTTGGATTAAATCACATTTTACAATGAAATGTACGAATTTTAAGTTTTCACTCAAATTTCCTTACTAACCACTATAAAAATTCATATTTTGTGAAATTTTTATAATTGCCTCAAAATTTACACATGTATAATATAGTATTTTAAGATGTTCTATGAAAAAGAATTTAGATTACATTTACAATGAAATATACGAATTTTTAAGTTTTCGTTCAAATTTCACTTACTAACAACTATAAAAATTCATATTTGATGATTTTTTTTTTTTAATTTCCTCAAAATTCATATATATATATATATATATATATAATAAAGTATTTTAAGAAGTTCTATGAAATAGTTTTTGATTAAATCGCATTGTAAATGCACATCACCTCTTAGCAGAGTTGGTAGTGCATCTCCCTTCCACCAAAGTGGTGAGGGGTTCAAATTCCACCATGCACATTTTACAAGCATGTGTGGGGAGTTTTCTTCCGGGGTTGTGGGAGTAGTTATCTTCCGTTATGGGAGTAGATTTCCAAACCGCATATGTATTGTTTGATCTCGGTAAGTTCCGGTAGTCCTATTGTAATAGTTCATATAATTCTTCAAAAAAAAAAAAAAAATCACATTGTAAATGAAATATACGAATCTCCAATCGATCTCCAGTGAGTAATGCTATTGTTATATATCGGACTATTATATGTAAATACAAACATATAATTTATAGGGTAAATTAGCAAATAGGCTATATTTGCAAGGGCCCCTAATTTATATAATTGATTAAGAGTTGATATATAACACTAGAATGAAAATAAAATGAGATTTCAAGGCAATAAATAATAAATCCAGAGAACAAATTCTTATCCATTTTTTTTTAATCATTTTTCACACAAACTTCTTTGATAAGATAAATATTATTTTTTAGAATCTTTCACGTTTAAAAACTCTAATTGGACATTTGATGTCACCCGTGAAAGATTCTAAAAAATAATATTTATCTTTGACAAAGAAACTTTTAGTTGAGAGATCGAAACTTTAAGGAGGAAATTAATACTTTTTTCTAATATGGAAAGATTTATTTTGATCTCCCCAAATTTTACATATTCAGAATCTCCATTAAAAGATCTTCAAACTGCATGACAATTGAAACTCATTTGAAGCTTGAATGCTTGATCCCACCATTTAAAACACTAATAAGCACACTAAAAATAATAATGGATTTTAAAATTAAACTAACCAAGGTGGGTGGGATTTGTACATGTGACTGGTTAAAGATTTTCTAAAGATTCTATTAACATTTTGATGTCATTATTGATTATTCAAATATTTCTTCATATGTAAAACTTTTGATGGCAGGGCCCAGATGTGCTTTTGCACTGCAAGCTTTCAACTTTCAGTCTGGACACTCTGACCAAAACTCATCTCTTTCTCTTCTCTTTTCCTCACTCGAATCTCTCCCATGCATGTTCTTCGATTTATTATTATTATTTTTTTAATCTTTAGTCAAAATAATAATAATAATAATAATAATAATAAATTGCCATAATTAATTTGCATCAATACTTTGTGCCATTAATCTTTTTTTTTTTTTTTTTGGTTTAAACCATCCGGTTTCCGGGTGGGGCGGATCCACCATACGGTGCAATCAGCCCAGACCACACCCCGACTAATCCGGACTCGCACCGGGTCGGCCCACTAAGGGGTAAAGTGCTCCCAATATGTGTAGCTCCGTTCACAAGGGGAGTTGAACCCACGACCTTGCTTAAGGGATGAGAGTGCCGAACCACTCACACCAACACATGATTGGTGTGCCATTAATCTTTGATCTAAATAGAAAGATATATAAAATGATTTTTTTTTTTTTTTTTTGTAGAATAAATTTTTAATAAATGAGATGTTTAGAATAGATTAATAAAATATTCAGAGTCACTTTTAATTAATAATAAGAATAAAATAAAAATAACTTATCTTTATCAATATATATATATATATATATATATATATATATGTAGTACTTTGCTTTACAATTTGTTTTCTCTATCAGAATTATGTGATCTTCTTTTCAAAAATATAATTCTTAATTTTAAGTCCCAATTACTAACTTTAATGATTTCTCATATATCCTTCAAAGAAAAAAAAAAAAAAGATTTCTCATATATGATAATGATGTAGGACAGTTGGCTTTGGAGTTTGAAGAAAAGATGGACAGGAAATTGTCCAAAAGAGGTGCTCCAAAGAAACGGGCATAACTTTTAGCTCGGTTGTCAAATTTTTATTATACTATGTTTTCGGAAAGGGTTTTGAGAGCTCTATAGCGCATTAATCCAGGTTCCCCCGATTGACGTCGTTTGCATCCTCAACGGAGTGGTTTAAGTTAGGCTGTCGGACAACCAAAGATTTTGTGTTTTTTTTGTTTTCCGTTTTTAGTTGACTTTTGTTTAGTATGAGGATATTTTAGTCTTTTTTGCTTATTTTAGGGTTTCCAAAAACTATTTAAGGATCCTTTTGGTTATTCGTTTCGATTCATTCAATAATATTATCAATTTTCGGTTTACAAACATTCTATCTTTGCTGGTGGATTCCAGTTTTTGTTACTTTAGGGATTACACTAGTAAACCCTTTACTTCCGTTCTACGTCAAATAATGTAATGTATATATAGACATCTTATCTTTATATCTCATCTTTATATCTCACCTCTGTTCTAACAAGTGATGTGGCTATTAGAGAGTTGATGCATGTGGTAAGTGGTTTGGTTTGTTTCAATTTTTTTTTTTAATCTTCTTAATAATTTGATGTTGTTTACAATTTAAATTTATAATTGTATTATAAATATATATATATATATATATATATATATATGGGAGGTTTTCCTATCAGGTCATCCTGAAATTATAATTTCAGGACGACTAACCACCATTGATAAATACTTAAATAGCATGGAAATCCATTTTTATTGACCAATCAAAATTGTCTCCTTGGATCTATAATTGTCTCAAAAAGTCCAATATACATACATTATTCGATCTTTTGAATAACAGTCAAGAAGACCTTATGAAAATTGAGCATTTTCGCATAGAAGATGTAAAACGGATATTGGGCATTTTAGAAAAGAAATAGAAAAGCACTTAACAATTGATTTACCTAAAAGAAAAATAAAATCAATTTTAAATCAATTGAATTGAATTTAGTTCATTTTTTTCTTAAATAAAAAAAAAAAAAAAAAAAAGGGTTTGCCCCTTTAGCACAATCTTATTAAATTTCTAGAGCATTGAGCTGGTTGTTACCGTAGGATATCGATATCAATTGTACATTTACAGTCAAGAAGAAAATGAAAATGAAAATTTAAATTTTTTACTTTGAATAGGTAATAAAATCAATACTTTAATTAATTAATATTTATTTTTTATTACTTCAATTTTTTTTAAGAGGAGCTAGGTGGAATAGAGATTATAGAGGTTTTGGTGAAAGTTTCCCACACCAATTTCATTGATTGTTGAATGTATATATAATACAACTGGTAGAGAGTATGTAAAACTAGAAGTCCCAAAGAGATAGGATATCTCCTGAGCTAAGAGAAAAATTTAAATATAAACAGTTAATCACAGAGTTTTATTCTAACTGGAGTGTATGACATCCAATATGCCCCCTCAAGATAGGCCACGACTGGAGAGGCCAATCTTGTATTTTAATGTCTGAAAGTTAGTGCGAGGAAGCGGCTTTGTGAGAGCATCCGCCAGCTGGTATTTGGAGGAAACGTGAGCCACACGTAGTGAACCTAATTGAACTTGATCTCTGATGAAACGAAAGTCTATCGCAACATGATTCATTCTTGAGTGAAAAATTGGGTTTGAGCATAGTTGAGTAGCACCAACATTGTCACAGAAAATGGTTGGAATAGTTGGTAGTGTAAGTCCAAGGTCAGTTAAGAGGAAGCAAACCCAATTGAGTTCAGCAGTTGTAGATGCCACAGTGTGGTACTCAGCCTCCGTAGAGGACCGCACAATGGTATTTTGCTTCTTCGAACTCCAAGAAATTGGATTTCTGCAGAGATAAACAATGTAGACACTTGTGGATGAGTAATCATCTTTGTTTCTTGCCCAGTCGGCATCGGAGAAGGCATGAAGGTGGACTGGAGAATCTCGATAGATAAGAATGCCTTCATACAAGGTTCCACATAGATATCTCAGTACTCGTTTGATGAGTTCCCAATGCTCGGTTGTGGGCAAAGGTGTTTGGACTGGCTTGGCACTTGACATGTTGGTGCGAGTAAGGAGATCCAAAATATAATGCCGCTACGATAGTCAAATGCCATGTTTGTGTGGAATGACTTCAACTCGAAGGAAGTAAGAAAGTGAGCCAAGATCCTTTAGTGAGAACCGCCGAGCAAGTGTGTCAACAAATTTATCCACCTGAGCTGTACTGTTACTTGTAAGAATGATATCGTCAACATATATAAGATATATGAGGGTACCACCAGTTTTGAGAACAAATAATGAAGTGTCAACATATGAGTTCTGGAACCCAGACGCAATGAGGAATTGGCGCAACTCATGGTACCATGCACGCGGTGCCTGTTTAAGTCCATAGATGGCTTTACAAAGTTTGCAAATGTGCGTCAGATGATCAGTGTCGATGAAGCCAGAAGGCTGAGCCATGTACACATCTTTAACTAGGTGGCCTTGTAGGAAGGCATTGTTTATGTCGAGTTGACGTAGGGACCAGCCATGACTTACGGCAATGCTAATGACAAGTCTCACGGTAGTGGGTTTGATGACTGGACTAAATGTTTCGAAGTAGTCTACCCCGGGCCTTTGATTAAATCCTTTCTGGCATCAAAGTGGGAATGACGCGAAACTTTCACAGTTGAAGCATTTCGGTGAAACCGTCAATAGTCAATAGCTTCGCTGTTTGAAATCTCTATGGACATTAAACCTCTATGAACACAACTAAAAATTGAGGGTTTGAAATCCAAATCTACACTACCAAATCCTCCGATTCAAACATACTAAAGAAGACTAGGGCATAAATTCAATTGATATCAGCTTCCGCTGCACAAAAAAATATGGTTGTAATTTATAAAACATAAAACAGAAAACATATATAGCAATCCGACATCGGATTCAACGGTGGCAACGTCTAGGGGTGGCTGGCACCGGCGTTGTCGCTTGACCTTCTGCTAGCGGAGCCTCAACCTCATCGCATTTTCGTTTCGGTTTTGGTTTCTCTTTTTCTCTCTCTCTATGAAGACCAACACTTTCGAGTGTTTTTTACTCACACCGCCCTCTCTTGTAAGCTGTGTAAATAAGAACAAATAGGGTGATGTAGAACAAGTGGTTGATGCATACATGACGAAAAGAGAACATCCTAATTTCAATGGCAATCGAATTCCACTAGTCCGGGTGTCAAAGTTGGAATGACGCGAAACTTTCACAGTTGAAGCATTTTGGCGAGACCGTCAATAGTCAATAGCTTCGTTGTTTGAAATCTCTATGGACATTAAACCTCTATGAACACAACTAAAAATTGAGGGTTTGAAATCCAAATCTACACTACCAAATCCTCTGATTCAAACATACTAAAGAAGACTAGGGCATAAATTCAATTGATATCAGCTTCCGCTGCACAAAAAAAATATAGTTGTAATTTATAAAACATAAAACAGAAAACATATATAGCAATCCGACATCGGATTCAACGGTGGCAGCGTCTAGGGGTGGCTGGCACCGGCGTTGTCGCTTGACCTTCTGCTAGCGGAGCCTCGACCTCATCGTATTTTCGTTTCGGTTTTGGTTTCTCTTTTTCTCTCTCTCTATGAAGACCAACACTTTCGAGTGTTTTTTACTCATATCGCCCTCTCTTGTAAGCTGTGTAAGTAAAAACAAATAGGGTGATGTAGAACAAGTGGCCGATGCGTACATGATGAAGAGAGAACATCCTAAATTCAAGAGCAATCGAATTCCACTAGTCCTAGCGTCAAAGTGGGAATGACGTGAAACTTTCACAGTTTAAGCATTTCGGCAAGACCATCAATAGTCAATAGCTTCGCTGTTTGAAATCTCTATGAACATCAAACCTCTATGAACACAACTAAAAATCGAGGGTTTGAAAAAAAAAATCATAAATTCAATGGCAATCGAATTCCATTAGTCCGGGCGTCAATGTCGGAATGACGAGAAACTTTCACAGTTGAAGCATTTCGACGAGACCGTTAATAGTCAATAGCTTCGCTGTTTGAAATCTCTATAAACATTAAACCTCTATTAACACAACTAAAAATCGAGGGTTTGAAATCCCAATATACACTTCCAAATCCTCCGATTCAAACATACTAAAGAAGACTATAGCACAAATTCAATTGATATCAGCTCCCGCTGCGTAAAAAAAAAAAGGTTATAATTTATAAAACATAAAATAGAAAACAGATATAGCAAACTGACCTGGCATTCAACGGTGGCAGAGTCTAGGGACGGCTGGCACCGGCGTTGTCGCTTGACCTTCTACTGGCGTAGCCTCGACCTCATCGTAGTTTCGTTTTGGTTTTGGTTTCTCTCTCTCTCTCTCTCTCTCTCTCTCTCTCTATGAAGACCAACACTTTTGAGTGCTTCTTACTCACACCGCCTTCTCTTGTAAGCTGTGTAAGTAAGAATAAATAGGGTGATGTAGAACAAGCGGCCGATGCGTACATGATGAAGAGAGAACATCATAAATTCAATGGCAATCGAATTCCACTTGTTCGGGCGTCAATGTTGGAATGATGAGAAACTTTCACAATTGAAGCATTTCGGCGAGACCGTTAATACTCAATAGCTTCGCTGTTTGAAATCTCTATAAACATTAAACCTCTATTAACACAACTAAAAATCAAGGGTTTGAAATCCCAATCTACACTTCAAAGTCCTCTGATTCAAACATACTAAAGAAGACTATAGCACAAATTCAATTGATATCAGCTCCCGCTGCGTAAAAAAAAAAAAAAGGTTATAATTTATAAAACATAAAATAGAAAACAGATATAGCAAACTGACCTCGCATTCAATGGTGGCAGCGTTTAGGGACGGCTGGCACCGGCATTGTCACTTGACCTTTTACTGGCGTAGCCTCGACCTCATCGTAGTTTCGTTTCGGTTTTGGTTTCTCTATCTCTCTTTCTCTCTCTCTCTCTATGAAGACCAACACTTTTGAGTGTTTCTTACTCACACCGCCCTCTCTTGTAAGCTGTGTAAGTAAGAATAAATAGGGTGATGTAGAACAAGTGGCCGATGTGTACATGATGAAGAGAGAACATCATAAATTCAATGGCAATCGAATTCCACTAGTCCGGGCGTCAATGTCGGAATGACGAGAAACTTTCACAGTTGAAGCATTTCGGCGAGACCGTTAATAGTCAATAGCTTCGCTGTTTGAAATCTCTATAAACATTAAACCTCTATTAACACAACTAAAAATCGAGGGTTTGAAATCACAATCTACACTTCCAAATCCTCCGATTCAAACATACTAAAGAAGACTATAGCACAAATTCAATTGATATCAGCTCCCGCTGCGTTAAAAAAAAAAATGGTTATAATTTATAAAACATAAAATAGAAAATAGATATAGCAAACTGACCTCGGATTCAACGGTGGTAGCGTCTAGGGGCGGCTGGCACCGGCGTTGTCGCTTGACCTTCTGCTGGCGGAGCCTCGACCTTATCGTAGTTTCGTTGCAGTTTTGGTTTCTCTCTTTCTCTCTCTCTATGAAGACCAACACTTTTGAGTGTTTTTTACTCACACCGCCCTCTCTTGTAAGCTGTGTAAGTAAGAACAAATAGGGTGATGTAGAACAAGTGGCTGATGCATACATGATGAAGAGCGAACATCCTAATTTCAATGGGAATCGAATTCCACTAGTCCGGGCATCAAAGTCGGAATGACACGAAACTTTCATAGTTGAAGCATTTCAGCGAGACCGTCAATAGTCAATAGCTTCGCCGTTTGAAATCTCTATGAACATCAAACCTCTATGAACACAACTAAAAATCGAGGGTTTGAAATCCAAATCTACACTTCCAAATGCTCTGATTCGAACATACTAATGAAGACTAGAGCACAAATTCAATTGATATCAACTCCTGCTGCACAAAAACAAATATGGCTGTAATTTATAAAACATAAAATAGAAAATAGATATAGCAAACCGACCTCGGATTCAACGGTGGCAACGTCTAGGGGCGGCTGGAACCTACGTTGTCATTTGACCTTCTTCTGGCGGAGCCTCGACCTCATCATAGTTTCATTTCAGTTTTGGTTTCTCTCTCTCTCTCTCTCTCTCTCTCTATGAAGACCAACACTTTTGAGTGTTTTTTACTCACACCGCCCTCTCTTGTAAGTTGTGTAAGTAAGAACAAATAGGGTATTGTAGAACAAGTAGCCGATGCGTATATGATGAAGAGAGAACATTCTAAATTCAATGGCAATCGAATTCCACTAGTCCGGGCGACAAAATCAGAATGACACGAAACTTTCATAGTGAAGCATTTCGGCAAGACCGTCAATAGTCAATAGCTTCGCTGTTTGAAATCTCTATGAACATTAAACCTCTATGAACACAGCTAAATATCGAGGGTTTGAAATCCAAATCTACACTTCCAAATCCTCCGATTCAAACATACTAATGAAGACTAAAGCACAAATTCAATTGACATCAGCTCCCGCTGCAAAAAAAAAAAAATGGTTATAATTTATAAAACATAAAACAGAAAACAGTTATAACAAACCGACCTTGGATTCAACAGTGGCAGTGTCTAGGGGCGGTTGGCACCGGCGTTGTCGCTTGAATTTCTGCTGGCGCAGCCTCGACCTCATCGTAGTTTTGTTTTGATTTTTTTCTCTCTCTCTCTCTATGAAGACCAACAATTTTGAGTGTTTTTTACTCACACCGCCTTCTCTTGTAAGCTGTGTAAGTAAGAATAAATAGGGTGATGTAGAACAAGTGGCCTATGCGTATATGATGAAGAGAGAACATCCTAAATTCAATGACAATCAAATTCCATTAGTCCAGGCGTCAAAGTCGGAATGACATGAAACTTTCACAGTTGAAGCATTTCGGTGAGACTGTCATCAGTCAATAGCTTCGCTGTTTAAAATCTCTATGAACATTAAACCTCTGTGAACACAACTAAAAATCGAGGGTTTGAAATCCAAATCTACACTACCAAATCCTCTGATTCAAACAAACTAAAGAAGACTAGAGCACAAATTCAATTGATATTAGCTTCCGATGCACAAAAAAAATATGGTTTTAATTTATAAAACATGAAACAGAAAACATATATGGCAAACCGACCTCGGATTCAACGGTGGCAGCGTCTAGGGGCGGCTGGCATCGGCGTTGTCGCTTGACCTTCTGCTGGTGGAGACTCGATCTCATTGTAGTTTCGTTTCGGTTTTGGTTTCTCTCTCTCTATCTCTATCTCTCTCTCTCTATGAAGACCAACACTTTTAAGTGTTTTTCACTCACACCGCCCTCTCTTGTAAGCTGTGTAAGTAAGAACAAATAGGGTGATGTAGAACAATTGGCCGATGCATACATGATGAGGAGAGAACATCCTAAATTCAAGAGCAATTGAATTCCACTAGTTCGGGCGTCGAAGTCCGAATGTCGCGAAACTTTCATAGTTGAAGCATTTCAGCGAGACCGTCAATAGTCAATAGCTTTGCTATTTAAAATATCCATGAACATTAAACCTCTATGAACACAACTAAAAATCGAGGGTTTGAAATCCAAATCTACACTTCCAAATCCTCTGATTCAAACATACTAAAGCAGACAAGAGCACAAATTCAATTGATATCAGCTCCCACTGCACAAAAAATATATGGTTGTAATTTAAAAAATATAAAACTGAAAACCGATATAGTAAACCGACCTCAGATTCAATGGTTGTAGCGTCTAAGGGCGGCTGACCCGGCTTTGTAGCTTGACCTTCTGCTGGCGGAGCCTCGACCTCATCGTAGTTTCGTTTCGGTTTTGGTTTCTCTCTCTCTCTCTCACTCTCTCTCTATAAAAACCAACACTTTTGAGTGTTTTTTACTCAAACCGCCCTCTCTTGTAAGTTGTGTAAGTAAGAACAAATAGGATGATGTAGAACAAGTGGCCGATACGTACATGATGAAGAAAGAACATCCTAAATTCAAGGGCAATTGAATTCCACTACTCTGGGCGTCGAAGTCGAAATGACGCGAAACTTTCACAGTTGAAGCGATTCGGCGAGACTGTCAGTAGTCAATAGCTTCGCTGTTTGAAATCTCTATGAACATTAAAACTCTATGAACACAACTAAAAGTCGAGGGTTTGAAATCAAAATCCACACTTCGAAATCCTCCGATTCAAACATACTAAAGAAGACAAGAGCACAAATTCAATTGATATCAGCTCTCGCTGCACAAAAAATAGATGGTTGTAATTTATAAAACCTAAAATAGAAAATATATATAGCAAACCGACCTCGGATTCAACGGTGGCAGCGTCTAGGGGCGGCTGGCACCGGTGTTGTCACTTGACCTTCTGCTGGCGGAGCCTCGACCTCATCGTAGTTTCGTTTCAGTTTTTGTTTCTCTCTCTCTCTCTCTCTCTATGAAGACCAACATTTTTGAGTGTTTTTTCCTCACACCGCTCTCTCTTGTAAGCTGTGTAAGTAAGAACAAATAGGGTGATGTAGAACAAGTGGCTGATGCGTATATGATAAAGAGAGGACATCCTAAATTCAAGGGCAATCGAATTCCACTAGTTCGGACGTCAAAGTCGAAATGACGCGAAACTTTCACTGTTGAAGTGTTTTGGTAAGACTGTCAATTCTATTGAGGCATACCCCTTTTTAGCTAAATTCCGTTGTTTAGGCCTCGAAATCGCCGTTTTTGCTATTTTAGGATAGTTTCGTTTTCGCAATAACTTTTGTTTTCCAAGTCCGAATCGACTTCCGTCAATTCTGGCTTGCTTAGGATTCTTAGTAGTTTTATTTCCGCAATTATCTCAATTTTGCTATTTTTGGTAATTTTTAGTTTTTAGTCCCGTTTTTTGTCCAACAAGGATTAGGGTTAGGTTTTTTGCTTTGAATATGCTTGTAAGCCTTATGACCGAATTTTTCAATTATTCAGAAAAGTTTTAGAGTTTTCTTTGAGAATTTCTCTCGTTTTCTAGTGGATTCCAGAGCTTATCACAGAATATTGACGTTGGTCATATTCTTTGTGTTTTTCGTTGTGTCATAGGGTGTTGCAGGGATTGTGTAATTCTAATTGGCTGAGAGGCAGGGATCGTACGGAGATCAGTGCATAAATAACAAAATAGGGGAGAGAGAGAGAGAGAGAGAGAGAGAGAGAGAGAGAGAGAGAGAGAATCGATTTGTATTCTTCCATTTTATTGAGTTTTTTAAATTAAGGTTTCCCTCTCTTTGTAAGCTGCAAAGGGTGTGGCCTTGCAGGGATTGTACAAAGTTCAGTACAGAAGAGACAAAATAGGTAGAGAGAGAGAGAGGGAGAGTCGATTTGTATTCTTTTTTAAATTAAGGTTTCCATTTTATTGAGTTCTTCTTTTTTAAAGTGACCAAAAGTAATTTTGATGTTGAAGTTTCAAAAATTGCCTTCAAAAGAGAAAAAAATAAATTTCAAAATTCAAAATCATATTTGTAAAATTGTAATTGGACCACGATAATCGCATGCACACGCACACACATTATAACTCCCCATCGCCTATAAAAGCAAAATTTTAGGCTTTTTATTTATTCATTGATTTTTGTAGAATATGTAACGTTATTTTTTTTAGGGATAATTACCCCGATGGCCATCGAATTGATGACAAATGGCCACTGGATTGAAAAGTTGTTCCAAAATGACCATTATTGACAAACTTTGTGACACTAATGACCATTTCATCCAACTCCATCCAATGAGTGTCATTTTGGTAAATAAAAGGATGCCATTAATTTATTTTAGATTTTTTTGGAAATCAATTTTTATAATGAGTGATATTTTGGTAAAAAAGTGGATGACATTAATTTATTTTAGATGTTTTTGGGAAATCAATTTTTTCTTTTTTTGAAAAGAATAATTATATTTAGATTTCTCACCAATTCCACTATAAATATATATATTTATATATTTACACACGCTAAATATAATTATTATTTTCAAAAAAAAAAAAAGAAATGGTTTAAATCAATATACGTATCTCTTCTTTGTTTTTTAAATTTTTTATATTTTATAACTTTAATCTTCTTAAAAAATAAATATACATAAAATCTAAAGAGATATTACGAGGTTCGAGAAAGTAAGTTTGTTTAAGAGACAGAGAGGCCAATCTATTATTATTGAGATGATTTATGTGTTTTTTTTTTTTGTTGCAACGGTTATAATTATTTTTAATATATAGCAATATATATATATAAAATATATTCACACACACTAAATATAATTAATCTTTTCAAAAAATAAAAGAAATGATTTCCCAAAAAAATCTAAAATAAATTAATGTCATCCATTTGTTTACCAAAATGCCACTCAATGGATGAAATTAGATGGAATTGGATAGAATGACCATTAGTGTCACAAAGTTTGCCAATAATGGCTATTTTGGAACAACTTTCCAATCCAGTAGCCATTTTGATAATGTGTCATCAATTCGATGGCCACCGGGGTAATTATCCCTTTTTTTTATTAATATAATTGTTATTATTTTCGTTTCAAATTTATTAAAACTATAAAGAGTAATGTTACATTACCCAAATTTGGTGCCCAAATGATGTAACAACACTTTGGACCATTCATTTAATTCATGCAAATTTAATACAATTTAATTCATGATAAGTTTTTTTCGCCGGTAGAGAAGTTATACCAATTAAAACTCTACCTGATTTTCTTTAGAAAAACAATTGTAGATTTAAATGAATTTTGCTCAATAATTAATTTTAAATATGTGGAAAGTGATTTACAAGAGGTCCAAGAGGAAGATTGATTCACGATTACTATAATAGTTCATATATATTATATATTAATAATTATCAATCATTAAATAGATTGATCACTTTCATTTTAATCTTGGAAGGCACCATTGTAATTTTAATCTCCTCACGAACTTGTCAAGAAAACCAATTCTCTTTCTAGAAATGAAAAGAAACTATCGAAACCAAATGATCAAGTTCAAATAACTCAAATCAAATTAAACACAAATATAAATTAAACAAAACGTTTATTAATATAGGGACATTGACAAGAGATAATCTATCCCCTCTTCAAACCCTTAATTAAACTAAATAAATTAAAATCTAAAATAATACAACCCACACTTACTAGTTAATAAGCAGCATCTACCCATTCTAACATCTTGATTTCCTCATCAGAGAAGACCACAACTTTCCAATCAGGGCATTTGATCTCAGGGAAATTAGCTTTCGAATCCAACGGCTGGCAAGAGCTCGGTAAAGCCGCACTAGCCACTGCATGAGTAAGATTATCTACTCAACAAGTAATAAGGGTCATGATAGTTATATAAAAATAATTTTAAGTAAATTTTCAATACAAAAATCATTTGCAATCAACTTCAAGGTAATGAGAAAGTGATGACCGATGGATTTTGTAGATAAAAAAAATTCTAACAATCGACAGTTTCTTCAACCTACAGCCATTGAAATGTAGAAATAATTTTCATATACTGAAATATGTAGGGTTGGACTCAGAAATTCATGTCACTATCTTATGAACTCCTACTAGCGATCTTCATTCTGCAGTTCCAACAGTAAAAACCAAAATATTAAAGCAATAAAGAAAGAGGAAACTACTTACTTAAACTATAGTGAAATTGTAACTGCTGCAGAGCTGAAGCAGCGCTTCTCGATTTGCTGACTCAAGATTTTCATTGATAATTTGAGGGAACCTCCCAGGGAAGTGGCAGAAATCCTTGCCAACGATGCTACTAAGTATTCCTTTGGATCCTTTATGTCCTTTAGAGGATCCTCTTCTTTCTTTCCAGCATTGTAAAGATTGACGAATGTCGCTGTATAACCCACATTTTCTGCAATATCTGGCATATCTGGTTCTTCCTCAACTCTATCCTCCTCCGGCCTCGAAAAGGGGGTCACAATGCTGTCCAGCATCTTCCCCCAGACCCCAACAGCACAAGGATCCAAAAGAAGTGGAGATTCACAGATAAGTCTGGTTGAAGCAACAGCAGTCAACTTAAATTCAATGGCTCCAGTGATCAGCTTAAGATTTGGTATCCAGAACTGCTCCACAATTGTTCTGATTATCGTAGGCTGAAGTAGTATTCATTGTATCCACAAGGGCTGCAGGACCATGCTTGACCAGGAAAAGTGACATAAAAATGACAAGGGACTTGACAAACTTTACTGTACAGTTATTTTGGACGCGTACAAATAAGGCATTCCAGATGTGGGTCACGTATGGATCAATGACACCATATTCAAGATTATCAATGACAGTGTTGAGAACATAGAAACCATGCTCATCAGAGCTAGGGGATGAAACAAGCATGTTGAATATCCCAATCACCCGGGCCAGACGGCCTTCTTGGCTGATCTCATGTGGTACCTTCTGAAGGAAGGCTTGAAGCAGACGCACAAGGGCTGGAACATTTGAAGATCTCTTCCATGATTCAGGAATCAAAAGAAGTTTGAAAATCTCCATGTAGTTTGGGGCAATGGACGGCTGATTCAACTCAACAAGTTGAGCCAACAGCTGGAATGCGTATGGTAAGAACTCAGTCACGTCATTTTGCAAAATCATTTGGAGGCTGGGGAGAATGCTTGCCTCAAAAGGTGATATTAGAGAGGGATCCCTCTGACATGCGCGCCTGACTAGAACAGCTACCGACTCAAAGAGGTAGTGGTTAAAAATTGGATTTTTTTGGATTTTTGCAAACCTCATTCAAAATAGAGGTCAAGCCGGATATGCAAGGTCCAGCAACCTCAGTGGAAATCTCTGCAATCCCAAGAATCCGCATTACACACTTCATCAAGTATTGATTCTCCTTGGACTCTGGAAATTTCATGGCATTGAAAAGGTTAGTCATCAGAACAGGGAGGTATGGAGTTATATCTGCTGAATCATATCTAGCTCTTTCCCCCTCATCCTTGACCAGAAAGAGTTTTTCTAAACAACTTGCAGCATAAGAATGAACCACATTTGATTCTGCACCAAGGAACCGAAACAAATCTGGAAACAATTGAAATGCCAGGGGCTTTGGAATCTGACTCCAAAACATTGTAAAGAATATAAGTGCACCTGCTTTGAGCATCGGAAATGCATTTACATCCTGACCTTGCAACTCTGGAACAATAACTGGTGTAAAGAAGCTTTGAACATCAACAAAATCAGAGGAAAAAGAAGCGCCCCCGGCCTTCTTTGTTGCAAGCGAGACAACTAAATATATGGCACAATCCTTATCCTTCCAATTGCCAACAGGGTTTGCAGCAAATGAGCTCAACAAAGTCTGTATCAGGACAGGAACTATTTCTGTTACCTTCTGCTTATAATTTGTTGCAATTCCTTTAAGAAGTTCACAGGCAATCCTCCTCTTGGTATCAATATCACTACCCTCCATATCCCTTCTGATAAACTCACCATAATTCATCTCAAAAAGCTCCTCATCTTCGTCTCTCAACCTCACATTTGGAATCACAATACTCTGACAAATCTGTGGTATCACTCCTTCACCCGAAAACAAAGTATAGTGAACGCTTGTACTCACAGTAGTCAAAAACTTAATTGCAGTAACAGCTAATCTATCACAAGCTGAAGACTGTGAAACATTCCCAAGTAAAGTCCACACAGCAAGTGCAAAATCATTCAAGTATCCCTGAAACTCCTCATTATTCACTTCCATATAAAGACTAATATTCTCACAAACTGCCGCCTTAAGCTCGTCAACCACCCCGAGTCCATCACTACTGCTCTCAAGTGCAGGATAAATTGTTGTTAGATATTTCTTAAACTCACCCATCCACTCTTTCATATGATCCTCAAAAAACTCAGGCAAATCTTAAAAGTTTAACGAATAAAATATCCTACAACACAATCTCTGTGACTCAAATAACCGCTTGAGAGTCACTGCAGACCCACCAGAACTCACAGTAGAATCAATTAATGCAGCAGTTTTGAGAAAAATATCCAACAGTGGATCAAAAAAAAAAAAAAAGGAAAGGAAGGGGTTTTTGGTTGATAAAATTGTACTATTTGGATTCCTAATTGATTATAGACAAAGTCGAGAACTAATATCTTGGATGCAATGTACAAGGAATGAAGGATATGTCATTTGAACAGTTTATCAAGTGATAAACATTCAACACAGTATCTTCTCAAGTAGTTTCTCTACACACCATCGTGTCCAGAATGTACATGCGTAGGTTATGTTGTCAAAAACGATTGCATATAGGAAATAGAAGACACGGGAAAAAGAAATCCTTAAGATAAGACGTGATTCTATGGTTTTCCAGAGACATGAAAAGGCAGTAAAATATGGCAGAGGTTGCGAAAGAAGAAAAGATAGCTATGAGTAATAAAAATGAGATTGTGTAGCCAAAGAGACTTTGTTATTAAGTATTGGAGGGACATGCTTACTCTTGTTGAAGATATGAAGAAAAGAACATGTCAAGGAAACAAGGGCTGGAACAGAAGCTCCCTTCACAAGATTATCAATCTGCAAATAGGTTTTCAGAGATTAGCAACAATGATACAAATTCACAATAGGTCTAAAGAAAACAGTGGCACTATTTTTTTTGAACTCTACAATCACCTCTACATGGAATGAAAGAGTATCCTTGTGTCTGTCTAGAAATGAATGGCTAGTGAAGCAAAATCCTCAGCCGTTTCAGCAAAAAAAAATTTACATCCGAAAGCTATAAAAGAGAAGGAAAAAAAAAAAGGTCATTAAGGTATTTAAGATTCATCAAGACTATCCGCTGCTGCATGAGTCATTGAATCTCCGTCTCAGGGCTGTCTCCAACAGCCTGGTTATTGTGATCACCTTACTCTTTATCCGGTAAGAATCGCCTGAATTAAATTGGAAGGATGATGAGCAATGCACAAAAGAGTGAAGTGATAAACTTCTTAAATGTTCAGGAACAGCATTTTACAACAATTGTTCACCTATGGCCTATTAGCTTAGGGATGGGAATTGACAACAAGATCAAAATAATTTACCTGAAGAAATTAGCTTTTATTTGGTTTGGAAATGCTGCTGTTTTCGGAATTATTCTGCAGTGTTATTTCTGATGTGTTTTTGGGCTTTCTATACCACATAAATGCAAACCACAGAGTTCTCCATAGTGCCCCATTTGCCAAGTGAGGAATTAATATGCGCCACCAATATGGATAATAAGGACCTGGCAATTTGAGCAAGGCGAAGACTATCGCAATGGCAATCAGATGCCATGGAACTTCAGCATTCTGCAAATTAAACCAGATAATTAGTCACAATATGAGAAATCCATACAAGCACACATGCATTTGTTTATCTATTCTTTGTACTAAATGAACAAACCCCACGACTACATTCATTTATATATAGCCAACTTAATCAGTGAGACTTGCAATTTTTGCAAATAAAAAAGGGAAAAATAGATGAGTGGCAATAGATTTTTGCAGTTAATTTCATCTTAGTGAACTGATGGCGTAGGATGATGACAGATCACCATGTTCTTGTGAACTGATGTCCCAATTTGCTATTTCCTAAATGCATAACTCAACTTGATAAATATACCTGGAGAAGCGGAGATAGTTCCAAGGTGGTTTCTCATAAGACATCAGCAACAGCCATGCCAATGAGTAGGGGAACCAGGACAAGAACCAACTTCTTTTGATGCGCACGATAAGACATCTCACTAAGGGAGGAAACTACCAGTAAAGGTACACTCAAATATTTGACAACTGCCAAGAAAAGATTGAGAACGAGCTGAATGAAATTCTCCAGCGCTCTGTTCCAAGGAAAGGTCTTGACTGGTTGGGGAGAATTTTCCCACAGTTTTCTTGCCTTATTCACTAGAAGATCTAAATTTAATTTTTCAGGATCACCCGACTGCCACGCAGCCATATTTATTGCACAATAGATATTGCGCTTATGACTTTGAAAAATTCCATTCGGTTTAGCACTCCAACTAACATTATGGGCTTTATAATATGGTGAAACCTGCTAAAAATGAGAAGAGGAGTTTGTTAGCTGACAAAGATAACAGAAATAAGAAAAAAATTGATAATTGATTATGTTTCTTCATCTGATATAGAGATCATTACATCTGTTCCATCAATAAAAGAGAAACATCATACAGCTGCAGTCAACTTTAATCAAATTCATACTAACCCACATCACTCAGCCAAACTATTGCAATTACCTATTAACTCATGATTATAACTACCTTTCTGGAGAAGAAAAATGAACAAATAACTAAGAGGTGACACATTTATGGGAACGTCACATGCTTTACTCAGCTCACTTAGCCTCAATCGCAAACTAGTTGGGCCATCTACATGAATCCTCCTAAATTTAGCCCTATTCAGAACCATACAAAATGTAAGTTCTATATAAGCTATGTCTTTCTCCACTACTTATAAGTTATAACCCCGTTATCTTGGTCTAACACTCTAACCTTTCGGACGTTAGATCATAGAATGATCCATATTCCATAGCTGTGGATTCATTGTCAAATCAAAAAATAGTAGGGTTCTAGGTAATGTAATATGCAAAAGGTGTAAACTTTCTCTGCTACCCGGTCTAAAGAGTTCCGCTCTATTGTTTTCCAGTTTTGCTAGGGCTGGCATAATATAGGGTGAATCAGTGAAAAAAATTAAAATGCTATTATCAATCTTAGCAAAAATGAAAAGCAGTTTTCCAGTTTTGCTAGGGCTGGCATAATATAGGGTGAATCAGTGAAAAAAATTAAAATGCTATAGGACTGAGAAAATATTTAGTATTATCTAGCCAATATAAAAGCCATTTCTCTCTGCAGATAATTTGCAACAGAATTCTCGTATATACCACCACAAAGAGAGTTATATCTCAAACTACCATCAAATATTCAAAACTAACATGAGTATGCACAAACCACAAAACCATCCTGATACATGAGGCCTAGAATCAAATTTCCTTTTCTACTTTTTGCGAATTTTGTACTGTTACTATTTTTGCAATTCAGAATGGTTTACAAATCAAACTTTTTCTTGATACAACCAAATGTTTAGACATAGATACACATTTTAATTTGAAATTAAAGTTGGGGTATTTATTTATTTTTATTTTTTTTGTTTCAAACCAACTCAGTATCAAATAAAGATCATGCCTACATACATTCAAAACCAACTCACAATCTACTCATGAACATGTCGAACTTAATCAATTCATTTGATAAATAGTTGAAGTTTTAAACCATTGCCACTCCACTACAATATCTTTTCTAATTTACAGAAGTTCATCACAATGGTTTTTCCTAAAACTTCCAACAATCAATTGAACAATAAACTCCATTTTAGATTACAAAGAGAATAAGAAAATTGAATGTATCTACAAACTCAGATAAGGCAGAATCACCAGCATGGAACTCAAAATATAAATACACCCAACAACAGAAATAAATTTAAATTGCCTAGCTCATTTAGATACTAGTTACCCAACTCAACACACAGAAACTACAGCCTATAGGATCTTAAATACAATATAAGTGTAAAAAAATGTTATTGATATTGGAATAATTGACAATTCTATTGAAAAATGTTAAATTAACTTGCAGAATCTAATTTCTTCATCAAACGGGCACATCAACATAAAAACAGCTAAAATTATAAACCCATCTAAAAATCATAATTTTCCCATCAAACAAACAAGTGTACAGAGAAACACAAATCTCATAGACCCATCAAAGCATACTACCCAAAAGAGCAATCTTTGCATGTATATATATATATATATATATATATATATAAATAAATAAATAAATAAGAGAGAGACAAGAAGGTTACCTTGAAACCATGAAGAGCTACAATGGAGGGAGTTTGGAGGTGAGTGGAGGGAGCAGATAACAACAAGTGAGAGTGAAATGGGGTGGACAGGGTGGTGGTTGTCATTTTTTTTTTATGACAATTTATTGAGAGTCAAAAGACCCTTTTGAGAAACTTGTTGTGAATTCAGATGATGATTGTTGAAGGCATACTTCGTACGAGGAGGATAAGAGAAGAAGATGAAGATGGAGAAGCTCTTCGATGTTTCAGAGGTTTAAGTGGTTGAGTTATATAATCGGGTATGGAGCGGCACACCGTAAACAATGGTGGCTCTATCTGGGTTGTATTTGACTTTTTGTACAATATGCTTATGTGGACTCTTTGTTAAAATTTACAATGTTTTATTTTAAAAAAGAACAAAAAAGAACAACCAAAAAAAAAAAAAAACTTACAATGTTTTAAAATTTGTTGACTAATATTAAAAGTATTTTGAGATGTTGTAAGAAAATTAGTGATGGAAGCAGTTTAGGCTAATTTTAAAGTATATTAAAATTACCAATCATGTGTTGGTGTGAGTGGTTCGGCGCTCTCATTCCTTAAGCAAAGTCGTGGGTTCAACTTCTCTGGTGAACGGAGCTACACATATTGGGAGCACTTTACCCCTTAGTGGGCCGACCCGGTGCGAGTCCGGATTAGTCGGGGTGTGGTCTGGGCTGATTGCACCGTATGGTGGATCCGCCCCACCCGGAAACCGGATGTTTTAAACCAAAAAAAAAAATAGTGATGGAAGCTTTCATGAAAAATGACATTGCTAAAAAATATTTTCCGAAAGAGTACTTTTAAGATTCTACCGTATTTAAAATATTAATAATGATCAAATGTAAAATTCTCAAAATTGGCATTATAGATTTATTCTTCCAAAAGTGTAACGTCACAAAGTAGATCCTATATAAAAAAAAAAATGTGCATAGATCTCACACATAAAAGCTCGTATTTGAAGTATGTAAACGTAGTACCATTTCCATTCCGAATTATAAAAAAAAATTAAAAAAAAAAAAAAAAAAAAAAAAAAAAAAAAACAATTAAAGGAATTTAAGAATACTGGACAATAATCCCACATTAAAGGGCTTTTGGGTTATATGAAATTATGAATTATTGCAATGAAAGAAAAAAAATCTCTATAAAACACATCTATTACTTATCATTTGAATACAGTAGAACATATTTTATTATATATATATACAGAAATTCTATTATCAGTTCGAACTGACAATAAATATATTAGGACGAAGAATGTGGATCACTAGATTTACATACTTTGACTTAAAGTGTATGCACTTGTCAAAACTTCTCCATAATTTGTGGTCCACATTCTTCGTCCTGATATATTTATTGTCAGTTTGAACTGATAATAGAAAGACTGTATATATATATATATATATATATATATATAGAATATAGTAGAACATTAAATAAATAGAACAAATGCACATTTTATATTTTGGAGCCTCAACAACCACATGGTCGTTTCGTTTTGTTTCGGTTTTGGTTTCTCCATGATTAATAGTCAAAAATCGAACAAAAATTTCATATATATGATAAACAAGAGAGGCTTTCAACTTAATCAAAATTCAGAATTGGGTTACACATTAAGCACATAAAAAACTAAAAGGATATTATTATTTCCCCTTGTAGTTTTCCATATTTTAACTTTGCCCCCTCTGGTTTTAAAAATGGTTAGTCTTCTTTTTGAAAACCAAATTATTCGAAGATTTACCCTTTGCTGTTAGGATTTTTGTTACATAGTGGTTTGACCGTGAAAGTAAATGGAGAAAGTACGTTTTTAACCCCTAATAATAACGTTGATTTTTTTTTAAAGAAAAATTAGAACCCAGTTCATCACCAAACCAAAATCAAACCCGAAATCATCATCAAACCAAAACTCAGTTCATCACCATCACCAAAATCAAACCCAAAATCATCATAAAACCAAAATCCATAATCATCATCAAACCAAAATCAAACCCAAAATCATCATCAAACCAAAACCAAAACATCATCATCAACACAACCAAACACAGGACACCCCACCAAACCCAAAACACCATCGTTAACACCACTTAAACCTAGAACACTATCATCAACATCAAATCAAAACCCAAACCAAGAACATCATCATCAACAACTCCAAACTCAGAACACCACACCATCACCAAGACATCAACATCTCCAAATTCAACCAGTCCCGAAAATCCCAAACCCCCTAATCCTATCTCCAGAATCAGCACTCACACCATCAATCTCTCGAAATCAGTACCCATACCACTGCCACTAGCTATCGGCAGTGAGATTCACCGGAGAAGAAGTGGTGACCAATCAAAGCCTGGGCTCACATGTGATGAGAAGAAGTGTTACAGAACTCAGAGATGGATTCCAACGTTGGAAAAAACTAACGTATAACAATTAACCAGAGAAAATATATGAGGATTTCAATCACTATATAAAACCACTTGATTATTATTTAAATTAGAAAATTTTGTAATTGGACATATTACACAGTTTGCGATTATCAAGGCTGTTTTGAAATTTGGAGTGGTATCGCAAGGTATATATTAATCTGATTAATTCAGAGTTTTTGTTCACTTAATTTATGGAGTTTAATTTGTTGAAATGTGTTCTAAAATTGTAAAATTCTATGAGAAAATTTTGATCTTTTTTTAAAGAGAGGGAACAGACCTCCATATGTAGATAAATTCAGGTGTATGTACTGGATTATATATCGTGTGAAGGGGAAGAACACTTTCCCATTTTGATGGTTAATTGGTTATGAAATTTAACGTCCTCGAAAGAACTATTTTTATTTTAGTCTAATTCAGATGTTTGAAGAGGGGATATGGCTCAAATCTCCTCCGACCTCAGTTTAGGCTTAGGGCGTGGGCAGTGGGACATACGCTGAACTAACTTCATTTGATCCTTCTTTAATTAAGTTAAGCATGGTAATTGGTAAAGACTAAAGACAACTTCTCTTCTGAAAAATGATGATGCTTTATAAATTGGATTTCATAATTAATGAATATTAATTTGTTAATTAAGAAAATTGATGATAATTTGGTCATGGGTGTAAACTCCCGGACCCAAAAGTATTTTCTTGGGTCATACCACTGTACAGGTTCAATAAGGTAATTAAGTAGGATCTAATTACATATAGGGGTATTAATTATTTCACATGCATGCATGCAAATTACGAATGAAAATTATGCAGGCTGGGCTTTGTGTTTTATGCAAATGGCTTAATATATATGGATTGATTTGAGTTTTTCCTTGTTTTAGTCAATTTAGGAACCCCAAATGCTAGAGGAGTTGATTTTTTTTTGCTATATTTAAGGAATGATTAGAATTGTGTATTTTTATTTTTATTTATTTTTATTTAACTTTCGATTGATATTAATAAAAATCTTTCATTGCGAGCAAAATTCTCTTGTGTATTTGAGAACGTATAGCTTTCATTTCGTCATCAGAGAAACAATATGATACCCATTAACATTCTGTCAAAATTGGGTATATATGAAGTGGAATTCGAAGAATGTAAGGCTAAGGTCCGCATAATCGATAATGCTGAATTGATCGATCGTAATATCGTTGAATTGAGATCTTCATTACAAAAGCCTGTTGTTGGGTTTGATGTTAGGTTTGGTACTAATCATCATGACCAGAACAACGCAGAGATTGCTAAACTGTTGATACTTTGCGTGAAAACCAGTTGCTTGATCATTCAACTAAACAACTTGGTCTCAGTTCCTTATGGTCTCAAGGACTTCCTCTCAGATGAGTCAGTTTGTTTTGTAGGCAAAGGAAAGGGAAATAAAGTTACAAGTATACACAGATCACATGGTTTGTCATGTATGACTGGAGTTAAAGTGATTGATTTTGTTGCTAGGGTTTTAAAGAATCCAAACCTGATCGGTTCATGTAATTTAACAGATTTGGCCGTCGAAGTTGGACTAGTTACAGTGAATAAGGAGACTGGTTGTTGTGAAAGGAGTTGTCAAAGGACACCTGACTGGAGTGCTAGGATCTTCACAGATGCTGAGATTAAGTCTGCAATTCCTGAAGCTATATTTTGTTGTTGTATTGGGTGCAAGTTATTGGAAAAGCTTAACCTTTAATTGGATATCATATAATTAATTTGATATTATTGGTTAATTTTATGTGATTTTAGTGGAATTTTATAATAAATAAATTTTATAATTTTTATTCATATTCATCTTATTTTATTATTTTTTATTATATATACATGATACAAACCATGGTTAATTTCTTAAATTTGGCATAGGCCTTCAAAATATTATCAGTAATCTCGATTATTTCACTTCATTAAAGGTAACTTTTAGTTGTCCAATACAGTCATTAACCATTTATCATCAACACAACACATCTATGTTTAGAATGTGGAGAATGCTATGTACCTTTCCCATTTGCCTTTCTCATTTACCTTTTCCACTCATTATTTGACATGTGTACACTTTTTCATTTAATAAAAAGCTCTCACTTTTTACTACAAAGCTTGTTTACATATTTACCCTTGATGGTTGCTTTTATCATTTCATTAATAAGGGGTAAATATGTAAACAAGCTTTGTAGTAAAAAGTGAGAGTTTTTTATTAAATGAAAAAGTGTACACGTGTCAAACAATGAGTAGGAAAGGTAAATGAGAAAGGCAAATGGAAAAGGTAGATAGCATTCCCCTTAGAATGTACCTATTTGTTGATACATACAAGCAGAATGTTCAATAATAAGCTTGACTTGTATAGTGTCAAAATTTACCAAATAGAAGTTTGTAGAAATTCAAAGATGGGGATAAATTCCACTAAATGTCTGCCAAAAATGAGTACACATGTAGTGGAAATTCAAGGTGTTGATGTTAAGGTTAGTGTAATCAATAATGCTTCTGATCTAGATGTTAAAATTGTCGATTTGAGAAATTCGTTGCAAGGGAAAATGTTTGGGGTAGATGTTGTGAAAGTAGGTCATGATGAATTGTTGGTTCTTTGTGGTGGTAATTGTTGCTTGATCATTGAACTGTTTCACTTTTCTTCTATACCTGACAGTTTTGTGAAATTCTTAACCGACGTGAATGTCTATTTGGTAGCCCAAAAAACAAAACGAGCTTACAAAGAAAACGCAAGACTAGATCACCAGCAAAACACTACAACTAACGGCCCAACCCACCCAAGCAAAATTGTTGAATCTCTGTGTTGGGAATAGTTGCTTGATCCTTCAAAAAGACGATGTGAATCCAATTACAGAGAGCTTTAGGAAATTTTTTGCTGACGAGTCCATTTGTTTTGTCCAAATCGGAACCGAAAACAAGCTTGCAGTCCCTTCAATCCTACAATATAAAACTAGGGTTCATATGGGCGATTTTGCTGCTAGGATTATGAAGAAATCAATAATCTATATGCTTAATTTATCGATGTGAGCGACTCAAATCTTATAAATAACGAAAGCTTTAAAAAAAATATTTAATCCTGAATTAATAGTTAGTTTAAAAAAAATAAAATTAATATTTTTAATTTTGTTACAATGCTTAGGGTGAGACTCGGACACCCTACCAAGGGGATTTTGTTGATAACCATGATAAACCTGTGTACTTTATGAACTAGTTCTGACATCAATTCATAAAAAAATTTGATATTTCGTTGAGATTTCTTATGGAGAATTTTACACAAAATTTTAAAAGCCATGGTTTAAAAATATTGTTACCATCATTAACTCAAAAGGCCTTATTTTTCTCTATCAATTCACACTGGTTGGTGGTGGTTGAAGTTGGTGATTTTGGTAGCCAGGTAGAATATTAACAACATAAGAACATAAAACATAATATTTAATAAAAGATAATTAAGATAAAGAAAAGGACAACTAAAATTCAAAATCTAAAACCCAAAACACAACAATTTTTCAAGTCAAGAACGATCAAGCTACCATACCAAACAACTTGTCTCCAATACGATAAATTGTATAAGCATCCAGTATTGCAAACTTGATTTCTTCATTTGAGAATACAATTGATTTCCAGTTGGGTGCTTTAGTTCCAGCAGGCTTTACATCAATTCCAACTTCACTTGCCAATTCAGCCAACCCAAATGTACTGAGGTCAGGCTTCTTCAAAACCCTAGCAGCCAATTCACTCAATTCAACCACCGAAGTCATACTTGAATTTAGATTTTTCTGGAACCAAACGCGGCCGACAGTGAGATTTTCAGCTTTTTCAATAACAAAACAAATACTTGTATCTTTCAAAAAATTTGAAAGACTGACCGGAATTCTGTTGAAGCGGCACAGCTGAATGATCAAACAACAATTCTCCGTATAAACAATTAATACTACAGGAATCCTCCCATACATCCAAACATTAGTGATCTTAACATCAACCCCAACTACTGCACGTTCACGACCTCGTAAGGAGGCCTTAAACTCAGCAATTTTAACATCAAGAACACAGGCATTATCGATCACGCTAGCCTTGACATTAACACCTTGAATTTTTACTTCATATGTGCCCATTTTCAACAGAAATTTGAGGGGGATCATCCTTATCTGACAATGATTTCAGTTTTCCTTACTGTTTGGTATTTATAATCACTCCCTACGTGAGTTTAAAATTGGATAAGCAAAGCATTTGGTACCTTTGTATTATCTTGAAATTAATTATCGATATATATATATATATATCAGTAACCAAGATTATTGATATAATTACTTAATTAGAGCCGTGTTTAAGGGTAAGCTAATTAATTAAACATCACTTTCAATATTATTATCCAATAGAGATATTAATGTACAAATGTATAATGATAGTTAATTATTATCTGAATCAATTAAGGATATTAATAAACCGACTCTTCATTTTCATCACTACCAATAGATTCATTGGTTCTTTCACTTATTAATGATTAGTTCCATGAGTCCTCTTGTTTTATATGAATCTCCAAAATTAATAAACTTGTGAGTTATTTTTCTACCAACTAATATTGATTGTTTTTAATCACAATGAAGGGAGACTGTTAATTGTTCAAAACCCTAACAGCCCATTCAATCAATTCAATCAATTCAATCATGCACCGAAGCCATACATGAACTTATAGATTTTTTGGCATCCAAAAGTTGATCGGCCTTCTGATTTTGCATCTTTTTCAATAACAAAACTGTTCGGAAAACAAAAACAAATTAATGACATAACCAAACTTTGCTGATTTTTACTAGCATTGGACACGTAAATATTATCTAGAAATTTATGACATAGCAATCCAATCGATATAATCTGCAGATATAAATTATAGCCACAACAACACAAAAACCAGAACAAGGAGTGATACATTATACACAGTGACAACTAGAACAAAAAAATGTCGGATGCTGCCATGGATCCTCCACCGAATCCTCCTCCCCCGGTAGTTAAAAAAGAGCAAGCTGAAAAGAATAATAATCCCAGCAGCAGTAATCACATCACCCTCCGAGTGAAGGATCAGAATCAGAATGAGGTGTATTTCAGGATCAAAAAATCCACCCCACTGAAGATGCTCATGGATGGTTACGGTGTTAAAAAGCGTGTGGAGCTCAACACATTTGCCTTCTTTTTTGATGGGAACAACCTTTGTCCAGACCAAACTCCTGAAGAAGCTGGGCTGGAGGATAACGATGAAATTGATGTATTCGATCACCAACTGGGAGCGTGTATTGTTGGTTGATGTTCTTTTGTTTCAAATTATTCCTCATGAGCTAATAATTACTATTTACAAGTATTAGCCATTTGATAAAATATTTTAGTTTTGTTTGGTTTGCTTTTTAACCATTAAATGGATATCACAGTATTGATCACACAGTTTATAACATAGGGAGTTAATGGATTTTATAATGTAACAAATTATTTCGCTCATCGCTATCGTTTCTGAGGTGGATTTCTGAGTCCCAACATATAAATTTTTAAGTTTTAATTTCAACTTGATTGCAATTTAAGAATTCATACACTACTTGATATTCGGTTTATTGAACTTAATTTTGAAATTAAGATTTCAAATTTGTGATTGGTTAATTTTCTGCCATCTCATATTAAATTGTTTTTAATCTAATATGAGGAGACTGATAATTAAGTGCATAAGACCACCACCATTACTAATTTTTATACAAATGCATGCATATTGTCGATGAGGTAACCAGGATTGAATGGGTTTAAAAAAAATAGGATTAAATAAAAATTAAATAAATAATAAAAAGACCACCATTCTTAACTTTTATTTCAATGATGAAATATATCTTTTCTTTGAATCATGACCTATATAAAGTCATAAAAAACATCAAAAGATCGATGTTAAAAATATTTATGTAGTTACATTTTTATTCCCTTAACGTTGAACTTTATATTTGTATCATAACTCTATAATTAGATTAACCTAAAATTTCAAAATAACAAACATTGAAATTTATATAATTTATATAAATATGCCTATTTTGAAGGCCTTAAATCTAAATTTTGATAAAAGATATTTTCAAGATTAAGACAGGTCATCTTTGATTTTTCTAAGAAGTCTAGTATTGGTTTTGGGAAAAAGAATAGGACTAATTGCATAAACGTCCCTTGATATTAGGCTTAATTGCACGTATATGCAACTTTTGCTCAATATTACACTGATATCCCCTACTGTTAGAATTGCACTGTTAGAAGTTAAAGGTTGAGGGGTAAAAATGTCATTTCACCTATTAATATGATAAAATCATTATTAAATATATACGGTACTTAATTAATTAATTTTTTTTAAAAAAAAAATGGATGGTCAGACTATGCCACTGAAATAGAATCTAAAAAACAAAATCATTTTTATTTCACAAAACAAAAAAGAAACAACATAATTTTTTTTTTTAAATTAAACTGAAAGATTTCTAGAATCTTCTACTTCCTAGATTTTTTTTTGAAACGTAATTTTTTATATTATAAAAAAAACAAAAAAAAACCGAAGAGATTTGAATCTCTTCCAAAATATTTATCAAAGACAATTAAAAAAAATACTATTTATTAAAACTTGAGATCCTTCCAGATCTCTTCTCAAATCTCTTCTTGAAGATGGAGGCTCCAATCTGAGGTGGAGCACCTCCATCTGAGATGTAGCTCTGAGATAATGTGAAGAAATTTGTAGAGAGAGTGTCTTCTTCCAAGCTATGTGTGTCTTGGACTTAGAGAAATCAATGGCCATCATTGACTCATTTTTGGCTTCACGATCTTCATCGTCAATCTCTACATCTTCCGATAGATCATGGTGATGGAGACGAGCTCCATTAGATCTCCTCCATCTGAGATAGAGCGGCAATCCATCTCTCTGATGGAATCGCTCTCATCTTTGATGGAATCGTCTCCAACTCAGATGTAGTTGACTCTATCAGAGATAGATCCATATGTAATCGAGCTTCATTCCATCTCTAATGGAGGATCTTTTTCATGATTTTTTTTTTTTAAGATCTACTGCTCCAAAAAGAGATAGATCTTTTTCCGGATTTTATTTTATTATTTTTTTGTGGAGAATCTGATTAAAGATGGTTTAGATTGATGAAGAAATGGTGCTCCATTTAAAAAAAAAAAAAAAATCGATTGAAAAAGCTTGAAGCAAATGGACCTGTGTTTGAGATGGTAGAAGAGGATTTGTGTTTGAGTTTGATGAGAATTCGTTTACAGAAGAATATTGGAATTTTTTTTAATTATTTTTTTTATTAAATAAAAATTAAAAATAAAGTATTCAAATAAAATAAATAACCAATGATTTTAGGGGGGTGTATTCAACTCAGACTTCGTTGGATTTGATTGGATTTTGTTGGAATTTAGAAATCAGGGTGTATTCAACTCAGATTTTATTGGATTTCAAACAAATCCAACGAAATCCAGGTGTATTCAACTCGGATTTTGAAGGATTTCAAACAAATCCATTGAAATCTGGGTGTATTGGAAATCCAATGGATTTGGTTGGATTTGGTTAAGTGCTGGATTTGGCTGGATTTGATTGGATTTTGCAGTGAAAAATATAAATAGAAATGGAAATCTCAAATCTTGGCCTCAACCCAAAGATTTGTGAAGATTTTATAACTCTCTCTCTCTCTCTCTCTCTCTCTCTCTCTCTCTCTCTCTCTCTCACTAGTTTCCCAAGAGCTCTCTCCGGTAATAATAGCAAGAGATTTCCAAATCTCCAAAAATCTCTTGCTTTTTTTTTTTTCTATACTATAACATTTCAAGATCTCTCTTAGATTTCCCACTTGAAAACAAGATATCCGGAAACAAAAAGTTTTTTTTTTTTCCTCTGGAAACAAGATCTCTAACCCGTGTTTGTTGTTGATTTTATAGTTTCAATAACAGAACCCAAATCAAAAAATTGAAAGTAATAAAAAAATAAACACACAAATCAAAACACTCCAAACAAAAATTGGCATAGATTCATAGTAGATCCAGAGAAACCACCATCTAAAATGGTTCCTTTCATTGGTCTTGAAGGTGAGTGATTCACGAGAGAGTGTTCGATCTTCTCGTCTGCATTTAGAGAGAGAAAAAACTGATGAAGATGGTGGTGGTGGATGGTGGGTTTTGATCTGAGTTTGGTTGTGAGAAGAAGAGATTAGGGAGATAGAAGAAAAAGGTTCACTCGAGCAAGGAAGGGAACAAAATTTGACCTGGGTTTGAGAAGAAATGTTTGGTTTGATCTGGGTTTGATAAAAATTTTTTGACTATTATTATTATTATTATTATTTAAGACAAATACTTAAAAATCCTTATAAATCCATCCAAATCTATCTAATTCTACTTAACGAAGTCCAATGAACTCCAACGAACTCTTTACACAATTCCGACAAAATCTAATGAAATCTGTGGGATTTGTGAATTCCACCAAAATCCATCACTTAAAACAAATCCATCAAAATCCAATGAAATCTAGGTTGAATACACCCCCCCCTTTAGTCATTTCGCGCTAATAACATGGTCAGCAGTTAGATTTGACGGAGGTCAACTGACGACAAGGGATATCAGTGCAATTTTGAGCAAAAGTTACATATATGTGCAGTTAGACCTAATGTTAGGGGACGTTTGTGTAATTAGTCCAAAAAATATTACAAATGTAAAGGATAATAAAAAAACAATAATGCTAGAGGACCCAAAAAAATAATCTAAATTTTGGACCAAAACCTATGTGGTAACATCACATGGGATCTTTGGGAAAAGTGACGTAGGCCTATGTTGTATGTGATGTTGCCACATAGGTTTGAGTCCAAAATTTGAGTCACTTTTTTGGGTCCTCTATCATTATTGATAAAAAAAAAACATGGACATTTTGTTAATTTTAAACCTACAAACGCCTTTTTTCTTTAAAGCAATTTTAAGATTGGTTAGGGTGGGCTTGAGCCCACCAATGTCCTAGTGTGTGTGTGTATATATATATATATATATATATATATTATGGTATCTACCTATCCACCTATTTAAACAGGGTATTTTTTTGAAGTTTTTGCCATTGATAGGATTCCAGCCGCTGACCTGGGAGTCATTTGCCCAAATCTCAAGCTCGTCTATCTACAAGCTGAGCTACCCCTTAGAGGCCTATGTCCCCGCATATTGATATACCAAATACTATCATGATAGGTATTTGGGTTTGCCGAGTTTTGCTAGTAAAAGTAAGCTGAAGGTTTTTGTGAGCATCCGTGATCGTGTTTGGGTTAAGGGTTTCAGCTAGTTTTGATCCCCAAATTGCGGAGGCTACCGAAATTTTAAGAGGTCTAAAGCTAGCCCTTGATGTTGGTTTCTGGCCTTGTGTTATTGAGTCTGATGCTCTAGTAGTTGTGAACCTGGTGAAGGAGAATAACATCGTCAATTCTGAAGTTGGCCTTATCATCAATGATATTATCCAGCTTCTGCCTCTTTCTCCTGGGTGTACTGTTTGTTTTGTTATATGGTTGCTCATAGCCTTGCTAAGTTGGGTCTGTCTGTTAATTTCGATAGATTCTAGATGGATGAGGTTCCACCTATTGTGGCTCCGGTTGGGTTGGGCGATCGCCCAGTTCAGTTGTAGTTCCCCTTTCTTTTAATGGATTTAAATTTTCAACAAAAATAATAATAATAATAATAACATTATTTATGTTGTTTTCCTCTCTACACCCATCAAATATATATATATATATTTTTTTAAAGGCAATATATTGAAAAAGCAAACAACAGCAAGACTACAACTCAACCAAGAGAAGGCAACAAAAACCCACTAAGAAACCACAACAACAAAAAGAAAGTAGACAGAAAAACAGAGCAAAAGCCACACCAAAATAACCAAACAACAGCAAAACAAGAGCAGACCAGCTAACAACAAAGAATCAGAGGTAACTCCACAAAATATCACTACCCCTATTAGAATCGAATCTGGCCATCATATCCACAAAAGAATTAGATGCTCTCGAACAATACACCACATTGGCTTGCCCCCACGAATTCAGAAAACTACGAATATCATAAATCGACTGTCAATGCTTAACGCTACCGAGACCCCGACCATTAATCCAAGAAACAACAACCTCTGACTCACTTACAAACTCAATATTCTTGCCTCTAAGCTCATGAAACTCCTTGCACAGATTGCAGGCTCTAGCTAAGGCCATAATCTCTGCAGAAATAGCTTCTTGAATCCCCACATTAACCGAGAATAAACACAACACTCTTCCTCTATGGTCCCTTAAGACCCTGCCAATTCAGGCCTGACCAAGAAAACCTCTCGCCGACCCATCTACGTTAAATTTAAGGGAACCAATAGGAGGAGGGATCCAAGTCACCGAATTCTTGCTTTTGGAGACAATGGAATCAATGCAACTATCTCTAATGTTCCAAAGAAGAGTGGTAATGGGCTCCGAAGCACCTTTCCCTAAATACTTGAACCACCACGCCACTCTTGCATTGAAGATGCTCTTAGTGATTGTTTAGCATTATTGTTAATCATGTGGCATCTCTTTTTTTCACAAGCCACTCTTGCATTGGAGATGCTCTTAGTGATTATTTGGTTGAGCTTTCTACTACCTCAATAAGTGTACAAACGTCTATATGAGTTTTGTATAGTTGTTTGGTTGAGCTTTTGAGATTGTCTATTTAAATTGAGTAGAGGCTAATAGAGTTTAAACCTCTACTATGCAAAAGCTCATGGGGTGGTGCTTCTCCAAATAGACATTTTTTTTAAAAAAAAAGTCTACCAACAAAACAACTATATTTTTTTTTCAAAAACTCTATTTCAAATAGATCTACTACAAGTAAATCTTTTACCAATAAGCTCAACCAAACAAGCTCTTAATCCTGATTACATTAAAACCAAAAAGTCCAAAACACAACAATTTTTCCAGTCAAGCATGATCAAGCTAACGTACCCAGCAACTTGTCTCCAATACGATAAATTGTATAAGCATCCTGTATTGCAAACTTGATTTGTTCAGTTCAGAACACAATTGATTTCCAGTTAGCCGGTGCTTTAGTTAAAGCAGGCTTTACACAATTGAATTGCGTTCAAGCGGCACAGTTGATATATACTTCAGGAATCCTCTCATAAAACAAAATATTAGTGATCCTAAATCGACCCCAACTACAGCGTGGTCACGACCTCGTAACAAAGCCTTAAACTCGGCGATTTTAACATCAAGAACATCTTCATTATCGATTACACTAGCCTTGACATTAACACCTTGAATTTTCACTTCATATGCACATGTGCCCATTTCTGACAGAAATTTGACGGGGATCACCCTGATCTTACAATGATTTCAGTTTGCCTTACTGTTTGGTATTTATAGATCATTCCTACGTGAGTTAAAAATTGGATAAGCAAGCATTTCAATATTATTATCCAATAGATATTAATGTACAAAAGTATAATGATTGTTAATTATTCTTGCTCCTCAAGTTAAGGGATTCTCTAGAGTATGAAAGTTTAATTTGATTTGATTTGTTCTTATTCCTTAAGTTAAGGGATCCTCTAGATTAGGAAAGTTTATAATTGTAATTGTGTATTTGTATATGAGTATATACTCATAATTGATCAATGGAAAGGCAATGCCATATTTTCCCGTTCTCCACCTCTTTCTATAAAAACTAGAACAAAAAAAAATGTCGGATGCTGCCATGGATCCTCTACCGAATCCTCCTCCCCCGGTAGTAAAAACAGAGCAAGCTGAAAAGAATAATAATCCCAGCAGCAGTAATCACATTACTCTCCGAGTGAAGGACCAGAATCAGAACGAGGTGTATTTCAGGATAAAAAAATCCGCCCCACTGAAGATGCTTATGGATGGTTACTGTGTTAAAAACCGTGTGGAGTTCAACACATTTGCCTTCTTGTTTGATGGAAAAAACCTCCGTTCAGACCAAACTCCTGAAGAAGCCGGGCTGGAGGATAACGATGAAATTGATGTATTCGATCACCAATTGGGTGGGTGTATTGTTGGTTGATGTTCTTTTGTTTCATGTTATTCCTCATGACCTAATAATTACTATTTACAAGTATTAGCCATTTGATAAAATATTTTAGTTTTGTTTGGTTTGCTTTTTAACCATTAATTGGATATCACAGTATCACACAGTTTATAATATAGGGAGTTAATGGATTTTATAATGTGACAAATTATTTCGCTCATCTCTTTAGTTTCTGTGGTGGATTTCTGAGTCCCAACATATATATTTTTAAGTTTTAATTTCAACTTGATTGCAATTTAAGAATTCATACACTACTTGATATTCGGTTTATTGAACTTAATTTTGAAATTAAGATTTCAAATTTGTGATTGGTTAATTTTCTGCCATCTCATATTAAATTGTTTTTAATCTAATATGAGGAGACTGATAATTAAGTGCATAAGACCACCACCATTACTAATTTTTACACAAATGCATGCATATTGTCGATGAGGTAACCAGGATTGAATGGGTTTAAAAAAAATAAAAATAAAAAGACCACCATTCTTAACTTTTATTTCAATAATGAAATATATCTTTTCTTTGAATTATGACCTATATAAAGTCATAAAAAACATCAAAAGATCGATGTTAAAAATATTTTTGTAGTTACATTTTTATTCCCTTAACGTTGAACTTTATGTTTCTATCATAACTCTATAATTAGAATAACCTAAATTTTCAAAATAACAAACATTGAAATTTATATCATTTATATAAATATGTCTATTTGAAGGCCAATTTTTTATACTGACAGAAATTGATCTAAATTTTGACAGAGATATTTTCAAGATTGAGACAGGTCATCTTTGATTTTTCTAAGTCGTCTAGTATTGGTTTTGGGAAAAAGAATAGGGCTAATTGCATAAACACCCTTGATATTAGGCCTAATTGTATATATATGCAATTTTTGCTCAATATTACACTGATATCCCCTACTGTTAGAATTGCACTGTTAGAAGTTAAAGGTTGATGGGTAAAAACGTTATTTCACCTATTAATATGATAAAATCATTATTAAATATATACGGTACTTAATTAATTAATTTTTTTTTTTTTAAATGGATGGTCAGACTATGCCATTGAAATAGAATCTACAAAACAAAATCATTTTTATTTCACAAAACAAAAAAAGAAACAAAATAATTTATTTTTTTTTAAATTAAACTGGAAGATTTCTGGAATCTTTTACTTCCTAGATCTTTTTTAAACGTAATTTTCTATAGGGTGAAATCCATTTTAGTCCCTCTAGTTTGACCTATTACACAAACTGGTCCTCTGGTTTTCAGATTTATCTTGATAGGTATCGCTAGTTTCCAAAAATTCATATTTCAGTCCCTGCCGTCCAATTCCGTTAGGGTTCCATCAGATCATTAAGGGTATAATGGTAAAAGAGGGTTAAAACTAATAATTTCTATCAAAAACAATTAAAAATTGATTTAAAAAAAATAATATTGAAATAGTAAATAAATATTAAAACTTAAAATAAAAAAATAATTAAAAAAAACAAAACAAAATCCCTAGCCATCTCTATCTTTCTCTCCTTTCCTTTCTCATGAAATCCCTAGGCATCTCTATCTCTCTCCTTTCCTCTCTCACGAACTATCTGGAAAATGAAACCCAGATATTGTGGAAATTCATTCTCAAAACCAGATCAAACAACACAAAAAAATCAAACAACCCAGATCAAACAACACAACAAAATCAAATTCATTCAACAATAAAATTAAAACCAATCAATAATACAATCAAACCTAGAAAATTAACACAACCAAACCCACAAAATCACACACAATCTAAGCCACAAAAAATCCATTCAAACTGATCTCATCTCTCTTTCTTCCCTATCGCTCTCCCTCATTTCAAACCCTAGCCACTTTGATCTCATCTCATCTCTCTCTAGATCGATCGATCGATCTCACCACCACCACCCTAAAGCCGAGAAAGAAGAAGAAGAATAGACAGAGATCTGGTCGTCGTCGTCATTGAGCTTCCGGTCTTCGTGGCTGCTTCTTGTTATCATCGCCTCTACTTCCGGTCGTCTTCATCACTGCTTCCAGTAGTCGTCATCACTTTTGGTCATCATCGTCGTCGTTGTTTTGGTGTTGGTAGGTTTGATGTTGATGACAGAGTAAGAGAGATAGAGAATTTTTTTTTTGTTAGGGTTTGGTGATGAATGATGATTAACGAGTGGGAGAGAGAGAGTTTAATTATTTTTTTTATATATTTTAATTTTAAATAGAGAATTTTTTTGTTAGGGTTGGGCAATGATTAACATGTGGGAGAGAGAGAGTTTAATAAGTTATTTATTTATTTTATTTATAAATTGTTTTTGTTTTATATTTTATATTTATATGTTAAATGAATGGTGGATGAGTGATGATAAAAGCAGGGGCAGCAGGGTCATTTGACCCTCTGTCCCTGTCAGATGTTACTTTATTGACGGAAACTGTGATAGAAGGACCAAACGAGATAATACTAAAAACCGGGGGACCAGTTTGTGTAATAGGTCAAACTAGAGGGACTAAAATGGATTTCATCCTTTTTTATTTAAAAAAAAAAAAAAAAAACCCGAAGAGATCTGAATCTCTTCCAAAATATTTATCAAAGACAATTAAAAAAAAAAAAAAACTATTTATTAAAACTTGAGATCCTTCCAAATCTCTTCTCGAATCTCTTCTTGAAGATGGAGGCTCCAATCTGAGGTGGAGCACCTCCATATGAGATGTAGCTCTAAGATAATGTGAAGAAATTTGTAGAGAGAGTGTCTTCTTCCAAGCTATGTGTGTCTCGAACTCGGAGAAATCAATGGCCATCATTGACTCATTTGTGGCTTCACGATCTTCATTGTCAGTCTCTACATCTTCCGATAGATCATGAAAATGGAGACGAGCTCCATTAAAGATGGAATCTCCTCCATCTGAGATAGAGCGGCAATCCATCTCTCTGATGGAATCGTTTCCAACTCAGATGGAGTTGACTATATCAGAGATAGATCCATATGTAATCGAGCTCCATTCCATCTCTAATGGGGGATCTTTTTCCTGATTTTTTTTTAAGATCTACTACTCCAAAAAGAGATAGATCTTTTTCCTGATTTTTTTTTAATTTTTTATTTTTTGTGGAGAATCTGATTAAAGATGGTTTAGATTGATGAAGAAACAGTGTTCCATTTTTTTAAAAAAAAATCGATTGAAAAAGCTTGAAGCAAATGGACCTGTGTTTGAGATGGTAGAAGAGGATTTGTGTTTGAGTTTGATGAGAATTCGTTTATAGAAGAATATTGGAATTTTTATTTATTAAAATAAAAAAATTAAAAACAAAAGTATTAAAATAAAATAAATAACCGGTGGTATTTTAGTCATTTCATGTTAATAACATGGTCAGCAGTTAGATTTGACGGAGGTCAACTGACGACAGGGGATATCAGTGCAATTTTGAGCAAAAGTTACATATATGTGCAATTAGACCTAATGTTAGGGGACGTTTGTGTAATTAGTCCAAAAAATATTACAAAGGTAAAGGATAATAAAAAAAAAAAACAATAATGCTAGAGGACCCAAAAAAGTGACCCAAATTTTGGACAAAAACCTATATGGCAACATCACATGGGATCTTTGGGAAGAGTGGCGTAGGCCCATGTTGTATGTGATGTTGCCACATAGGTTTGGGTTCAAAATTTGGGTCACTTTTTTGGATTATGTAGCCTTATTGATTAAAAAAACATGGACATTTTGTTAATTTTAAACCTACAAACACCCTTTTTTTTTTTTTTTTTTTTTTTTTTTAAAGCAATTTTAAGATTGGTTAGGGTGGGCTTGAGCCCACCAATGTCCTCGTGTGTATATATATATATATATATATATATATATTACGGTATCTACCTATCCACCTATTTAAACTGGGTATTTTTTTGAAACTTTTGTCATTGGTAGGATTTGAGCCGCTGACTTGGGAGTCATTTGCCCAAGCCTTAAGCTCGTCTATCTACAAGCTGAGCTACCCCTTAGAGGCCTATGTCCCCACATATTGATATACCAAATACTATCATGATAGGTATTTGGGTTTGTCGAGTTTTGCTGGTAAAATTAAGTAAGCTGAAGGTTTTTGTGAGCATCTGTGATCGTGTTTGGGATAGGGTTAAGGGTTGGTAAAATAAACTTTTTTCGTCAAGTGGTAAAGAGGTGCTGTTGAAAGCCATTGTCCAAGCTATCCCAACTTATTCTATGTCCCGTTTCCGGTTGCCAAAGCTGTTGATTAAGGACCTTCACATGCTCAGTGCTGATGATGAGAAGAATCGACTCCACTAGTGTGCTTGGAAGACTTTGTGCTGCATTAAGGATTTCGGTGGCTTGGGCTTCCGTGATTTATCAGTTTTTAATCAAGCTCTTTTGGCTAAACAATGCTAGCATCTCTTGTTTAATCTGACTTCGTTGGCTGCGAGAGTGCTTAAGAACTGCTACTTCCTAGATTCCACTATCATGGATGTTGAGTGTGGTTCCGGTTGCTCCTTTCTTTGGTGGAGCTTCATGTGGGGCTGTGAGTTAATTAAGGTTGGTTCTAGGTGGCATATTGGTGATGGTGAGTCTGTTTCTATTTACAGGGATTGGTGGCTTCCAAGACCACTCACTTTTAAGGTTCTCTCCCCTAATACGCTAGATACTAACCTTGGTGAAGGTTTTGAGAACCCTTCTGGTTCATGGAATTCTAGCCTGGTTCGTGAGTCTTTCCTTTCTGAAGATGCTGAGTTAATTCTGAGCTTGCCAATCTCTCTCTCGCATGTCCGTGATTCGTTGACATGGCATTATGAGAAATTGGGTTCATACTTTGTTCATAATGGATATCTTTTTGGCTGCGGTTTGGCCTTGAATCTGGGGTCTTCAGGCTTGACCTTGTCCGAGTCCTGGTGGAAGTTTTTGTTGCGGTTAAAGGTGCCATCCAAGGTTAAGCTTCTAGTGTGGAAGGCCTATCATAGGTGGATTCCGGTGTTGAATAATCTGGCTAAGCGTGGTATGAATGTTGTTCGCACATGTCTGATTTGCAATAGTAGAATTGAAAGCACAATTCATGCTCTTTGAACCTGCCCTTCCGTGCAGCCTGTTAGATCCTCTCTGCCGATTATGAAAGGTTTTAAGGTCACTGATCAGTTCCAACTCATAGATTTTTTGATCTCTTGTAAAAATCGATTATTGCTTGGAGAAATGGAATTGTTATATATGTATGGTGTTGTGGCGAAATTGGTACAGAAGGAATGGAATGGTGCATGGTTCGAATTGGATCCTTGTGGTGGATATGGTTCCTTGGGCGAGCTTTTTTCTAGATGATTTCAAGGCTACGAATGACATGAATGAGGGTTCTTGTAGTGCTCGCAGATTGCCAGTGGTTCCTAAGTGGTGCCCGCTTGTTGATGTTGTCTACAAAATCAACACAAATGCGGCTCTTACTAGGGTTGATCGAAGAATTGGTATTATCGTCAGGAATTGGAAGGGAGAGGTTATGGCCTCCAGATCTCAATCAATTTTAGCTGGTTTTGATCCCCAAATTGCGGAGGCTACAGGAATTTTAAAAGGTCTAAAGCTAGCCCTTGATGTTGGTTTTTGGCCTTGTGTTATTGAGTCTGATGCTCTAGTTGTTGTGATCCTGGTGAAGGAAAATAACATCGTCAATTCTGAAGTTGGCCTTATCATCAGTGATATTATCCAGCTTCTGCCTCTTTCTCCTGGGTGTAGTGTTTGTTTTGTCATATGGTTGCTCATAGCCTTGCTAAGTTGGGTCTGTCTGTTAATTTCGATAGATTCTAGATGGAGGAGGTTCCACCTATTGTGGCTCCGGTTGTGTTGGGCGATCGCCCAGTTCAGTTGTAGTTCCCCTTTCTTTTAATGGATTTAAAATTTCAAAAATAAAATAAGAATAATAATAATAACATTATTTATGTTGTTTTCCTTTCTACACCCATCAAATAATATGTTTTTTTTTAAGGCAATATATTGAAAAAGCAAACAATAGCAAGACTACAATTCAGCCAAGAGAATGCAACAAAAACCCACTAAGAAACCACAACAACAAAAAGAAAGTAGACAGAAAAACAGAGCAAAAGCCACACCAAAATAACCAAACAACAGCAAAACAAGAGCAAACCAGCTAACAACAAAGAATCATGGGTAACTCCATAAAATACCACTACCCCTATTAGAACCGAATTTGGCCAACATATCCCCAAAAGAATTAGATGCTCTCGAACAATACACCACATTGGCTTACCCCCGTGAATTCAGAAAACTACGAATATCATAAATCGATTGTCAATGCTTAAAGCTACCGAGACCCCGACCATTAATCCAAGAAACAACAACCTTTGAGTCACTTACAAACTCAATATTCTTGCCTCTAAGCTAAACGTGGCACGGTTCTGGTCCGGTTTCGGTTTGGGTTCGAAACCGACGGTTCCGGTTCCACGGTTTAGTAGAACCGGAATCGGAACCGGTTTGAACCGATTCCGGAACCACCGGTTCTACAGGAATCGACGGTTTTGAACCAGCTTTTTTTTTTTAACAAAAAAAAAAAAACCTTTCTAAGTTCTAACTTGTAACTTATAAGTTGTAGATTGTAATTGAATAAAATAAAATATATAAATGACAAATTACAAAATAAAATTCATTGGGTTCATAAGTTCATTGGATGTTGGAAGTTAGATCATCGTCATCCGAGTATCCAACCGAAAATAAAATAAAATAAACAAATGACAAATTACAAAATTAAATTAAAATAAAAGTAAACAAAATTACAATTTACATTTCATTGGGTATTTGGAAATTGAGTCACCCAAATTTCAAAAATAACATAAAATAAATAAATGACAAATTACTGTTAGGATTCCCGTTGTTTTTAATTGGCTTATTTCGTGATCAAACCATATGTGGGGATGCTTTGTAAGGGTAGCTTAGATGTTGTTGTTATTGCTTAGGCCTTTTGAAGACCTCACTATTGACAAGCACCAAAGGTAATACTCTAAGTGCTTACTTGTCTTGAAGAGATAGTTGCACACACTCACAACTCATGCATATATTTAATCCTTGTATGTTGTGTGTCTTATTTGTGTGCCTTAATGCTCATTAACATCTCTTCTTGCATGTTAGTTTGATTGCATCTTGCATATCCAATTGCCTTGTCATGCTTAGACTTAGGATTGCATTTTTGCACTGGGCGCTCCCAAAAGCGCTCTACAAAAGCGCTCTACGAACAGCCCCCGTTGGGCGCTATACAGACCTGATCGATTTAATTCGAGCGCTGTAGAGGCGCTCTACAAAGCGCTCTACGTAGAGCGCCCCTCTGTTTTCCTCGCGAGAACAGAGCAGTGGGCTCTACAAAGCGCTCTACGTAGAGCGCCCATGGCAAAATTGTGGTGTCACTTATCAAAACGACCACACTTCATCTTGACACCCTATATATATGCCACTTTGACTTTAGGTCAATTACAAGAGTTCTTATTCATGCTTCATACTTAGGATATTTTCAAGAGAAGAAAAATACACAAAGAACTCATTTTTAATTACTCAAACACTTTTTCATGATCATCAATCATCATCTAGCATCATCTTAGATCATCTAGATGTCATCTTGCATGGAATCTTCATCATACTTTGCTTGGTAAGCTTTTCACTAATATCTTACATATTTTGTGTTTAATTTATCTAGCAATCTCAATTAATTACTTTATTGTTATTTTGTATGCTTTGGATACAAAATTGAGATTAGTATGATGTATGTTTGAGAAGTTGTATTGTGCTAGCATATTAGGTTTTGTGCTTAATATTGATTAGCTTAACTATTGACATGTCATTTAGTTTTGATATCTAGGATTGTTCTTAATTGCATATTAATCATCTTAGATAAGCATATAGGGTTTCCCTTGCTCTATGTTGCATTTTGGATATTTCACATATTCACTTAGGGTTGTATTCTCTTCAAGAGAAGGTAAGTCTTGTGTGTAGCAATCGGGATTAGGTTGCTTAGATCACAAGCAAATTGGACTAGGTTCACTCATACCGGGATTAGGTAGGTGTGTGATTACTTCCGGGATTAGGTTGTAATCGTTTGCACATTTAGTGGATTCGAGGTTCAAGTGTGGCTTACTTACATAGCCCGTGGTTTTTCCCGTGAGGGTTTCCACGTAAAAATCAAGTGTTGATTTAATTTCCGCACCATATTACACTTGCTTGTTTATATTATCTTGAGGGTAAATTCGTAATTTTGACTAACACGAAAAATTGGGTAAAAAGCGTAAAATCTATTCACCCCCCCCCCCCCCCCCTCTAGATAGGTTTATACACACCGTGCTATAATTAGTTTCAATTACAAAATTAAATTAAAATAAAATAAAACTAAAAAAAAAATGTAAAGTTATTAGCCTTGCACTTAATTTTTACCACAATTAAGTTGCCTACGTATCCTCTTAGGGGGGTTTAGAGGAATCAAAGGCCACGTAGTTCTCATACCTTTTATTACAGATTTACAGATTTACGATTCTGCTGCTCAGCTTGCTCCAGAGCCTTCGCCCGCTTCGGGTTCATCTTCTTTAAAGAAATCGTATGTTGGTTCTTGTTGGATTTCTTGTTGTCTGTATTCCGCTTTCGTCCAGTCATCAACACAAACCTGTATCTGTAGTGCTTTTGGAGTCAAGCACGAACGTTTTTCATCCAAAATATTCCCCTCGGCGCTGAACTCTTATTCCACCGCCACAGTAGAAACCGGTGTTGAAAAAATATTTTGGCTATCATAGCCATAATTGGATAGTACTTTGTAGCGTCATTCCAATATTTTAAAAGGTCAAATTCTTCAGGAAAGTCACAAGAAGAAGCTAGATAAGATTCAAGCTCGGCATGCGAATCGGAGCTTGATGAAGAACATCTTGGTTTTTTGTTTTTTTTTGAGAACATACTATACCCTAAATTCATAAATCCAGAGGAAGATGATGGAGGCTGAGATGCAGTTTTTGCTCGTGTAACATCTACGTTCGGAGTACCGAATCCATAAAATCTAACATATTCATCATATAAATCATACAATAATTTCTTAACTCTACCACAACATGCTTCAACATCATATTCAATATTTAAACCTTCTTTGCCATAATAACCGTCTAGATAATAAGACAAAGATTGTAATTTGTGTCGTGGATCAAAAACCATACCAATTAAATAAATATTTGGAAAATCCGTATAATAATTTAACCATTTTTGCTTCATAGCACTAACGGCTTCCTTTATTGCTTAGTCAGACTCACAATAAAAAAATGCACTAGCAATATATTAATACTCTCAATAACAAATAAATGTGTTGTAGGAAAATAAATTTTAGATAAATTTTGTGTAGCATTATGAAAAACTTTTAACAAATTGAAAACATTGTAACAAGCATCCCAATGAGCTTCAAAAAGTTGAATGTTAGGAACATGAAATTGAATAAAAGAAACTAATAAATCCCTATACTCATAACTTTGAGCAAGCAATTTATAAGTAGAATTCCAACGTGTTGGAACATCACGAGCAAATTTAATGGCACGTCTACCATTTTGTTTATAATATCTTGCCCATGCTTTCATTGTAGAAGGATTTCTCCATAAAAACATTAGGGCTTTTTTAATAGGTTCAATAAAACATTGAAGAGTTTCTAATCCTTTTTGAACACATATATTTAAAACATGGCATGCACATCTTTGATGAAAAAATGTATCACCAAGAAAGGGTTTGCATAAATCAATTAAAAGTGGAATAGCAGCGGTATTGGCAGAAGTATTATCAAAACCAATTGCAAAAATTTTGTTTTCAATATTATACTCTGAAAAAATAATTCTAAGCTGTCTAAAAATATTTTGAGCATTGTGTGAATCATCAAAAACTCTAAAAGTAAGAATTCTTTTTTGGATTGTCCATGCATTATCCATAAAATGGCAAGTGACACCCAAGTATGAATGCGTTTGCCAATGGTTAGTCCATATGTCGGCACATACGGTAACACGACCATTATATTTTTCAAAATATTTTTCTAACTTTTTTTTGTCTCTCACATAAATCTTTTCAAGTGTTTGTGTGAGCGTGGATCTAGGGACACGACATGCAGCAGAGTTTAATGCTCGTCGACAATAGTTAATAAAGCCAACCCTCTCACCAAAACTGAATGATAAATGTTTTACTGCTACCATCCTAGCTAATTCTTCTCTATTTTGTTCATCATTATAACGAAATAATTGTTGGTTAGGAGTAGCGTACTTGGGAATTTGTGTTTGTGACCTCATTCTGATCACTGCTTCTGGATGTTTGGCTTCAATATGCTTCCAATAAGTGCCATATCCTCCGGATTTGCTCCATTTATATACTTTGTTGCAGTAATTGCAAGCTACTGTAATGCTTCCATCTTCATTCCTAATTTTCTTCACATGTTTGACGAAGATATCAGATTTGCTCTGCTTCTGTATCAGATCTTCCTCCCTTTCTAGATCCATTTCCGGTGTATCAAAACCAAAATCCGGAGGTGTATCAATATCAGGCATATTTTCTGACTGGCTTGTCAAATTGGGGGTGGTGTCATTGGGATCGGGTTCAGAAATTAGAAGAGGGGGATTAGGAATATTTAGGCCTAGGTCTTCAGCATAGGTCCGACGTTGTAGATATTCGTGATAGGTGGGGTTGTTATGATCGAGATTATTGATCATAGTACCCTTACCTTTCATCGAAATCGAACGCCTAGGATCGACTGGACCGTCACGGCTGTAACCTCTTCCACTTCCATTTCCACTTCCACTTGCCATTTAAAAATAAATTTGGGAGAGAATTGGAAACTTAGAACTTAGAAGAATAATTGACTAATTGGAAATTAAATAAATTGGAAATAAGATAAATTGCAAATAAAATTAATTGGAAATAAAATTAATTGAAAATAAAATAAATTACAAATAAAATAAATTGGATATAAAATTAATTGAAAATAAAATATATTGGAATTTGGAAATAAAATAAATTGCAAATAAAATAAATTGGATATAAAATTAATTGAAAATAAAATATATTGGGAATAAAATAAATTGCAAATTGGAAATAAAATTAATTTCAAATAAAATAATTAAAAAATGAAATAAATATTAAAAACCTTGGAAACTTGGAGATTGAGAGACTTATCACTTGAGAGTTGAGAGTGTTGGAGAGAAATTAGAGAGATTGAGAAGAAATTGGTGTGAGGAAAAAATGAAGGGGGGGGGGGGGGGGGGGGGGGGGGGGTTGGGGGGGTGTGTGGGATGTTGTTTGGGGTATTTATAGAAAAGGAAAAAAAAAAAATTTAAAAAAGGGGTAGCCGTTGGACCCCAACGGCTGCTGACTTCAACAGACCGTTGGGCCAAACGGTCGGCTGACGTTAGCCGACCGTTGGGCTCCAACGGCAGCCCAACAAAATATATATATATATATATATATATATTTTTTTTTAATTCGTGGAACTGCCGGTTCCAATCCGGTTCGAACCGGTGGTTTGACCAAACTAGTGAACCGGAAACCGGAACCGGAACCGGCCCACTCTGGTTCAGGTTCAGGTTTCGGAACCGAAAATCGGTTCTAGTTCTGAAGCTCCGGTTTCGGTTCCGGTTCCGGTTCCGGTTCCGACGTTCCAACCGGAACCGTGCCAGGTCTACTCTAAGCTCATGAAACTCCTTGCACAGATTGCAGGCTCTAGCTAAAGCCATAATCTCTGCAGAAACAGCTTCTTGAATCCCCACATTAACGAGAATAAACACAAAACTCTCCCTCTATGGTCCCTTAAGACCCTGCAATTCCGGCCTGACCATGAGAACCTCTCACCGACCATTACGTTAAATTTAAGGGAACCAATAGGAGGAGGATCCAAGTCACCAAATTCTTGCTTTTGGAGACAATGGAATCAATGCAACTATCTCTAATGTTCCAAAGAAGAGTGGTAATGGGCTCCGAAACACCTTTCCCTAAATACTTGAACCACCACGCCACTCTAAAACGAACCATATCCTCCGCCTGCACAAGGGAAACCTCACCATCCTTAAAGGCTTTTTGTTCCTATTTCCCATATGGTCCAAACAATAGTCGGAAATAAGGACTTCCACACTCTCTCAGATTTTTTCCTAGGACATAGCCCCAGCCACCCTCTCCAGCATTCCACTAGAGACGACGAAGGGCAACAGTTAGCCTCCCACCAATTCATGCATCTATGCCATAGTTTCCAGGCCCAACTGCAATGTAATAAATGGTCCATAGTTTCCACATTATCAGTGCAAAGATGATAGCCTAGGTTACGCTCACATTCACACCACACTTACTTAGAACCTGATTAACCAAAACTCTTCCATGCATGAGCTACCACAAAAAACTTCCACTTTAGGGGGGCAGCACCCACTCCAAATACTCTTAAAATCTTCCGACTCCCTTCTCCCATTTCTTCTAAAGCCCCCAAAAAGACTTGACCGAGAAAGCACCATTTAAACAAAGAGACCACCCTAAAGTGTCCTGAAACAACTCCCTAATTTTGATATTCTCCAAACAATTCCTGAAGCCATCCCATTGATTATCATTGATTATCGTTGTTCATTATATGTAAGGTCATTAGTTTATGTTAAAATAAGGAAATATATATATATATCTATATATATAATATATAACACTTAGAATAGGTGTAGAACTCATAAAAACTTGCTCAATTTGAATTTCCGAATAAAACATAAATTTGGGTATTGAACATTATATGCCCATCATATAATGTTCAATACCCAAATTTATGTTTTATTCAGAAATTCAAAATTGAGATATGTTGTTTATGAGTTCTATAACAAAACACTATTCTAAGTTATATATATTCCCTTATTTTAACACAAACTAATGACCTTACATATAATGAATTTGTAGGTTTAAGAAAGCCCAACTCCAGGGGCGTAGCTCAATTGATAGAGGACAGGCTTAGGGTTTGGGTAAATGACTTCCAAGTCAGCGGCTCGAATCCTACTAATGACAAAAGCTTTAAAAAATGTCTGGTATAGGTAGAAAGATAGATATACCGTCAAAAAAAAAAAAAAAAAAAAAACAAAAACAAAACAAAACAAAAAAGAACGGTTACTGTGAAAAAAAAAAAACATGTGGAGCTTCACACATTCGCCTTCTTGTTTGATGGAAAAAACCTCTGTCCAGAACATATCTTGAGGAAGCCGGTATGGAAGATGGTGATGAGATTGATGCATTGGCACACCAGTTGTGTGGTGGGTATGTGGTTGATCGATGTTTTCTCCGTGAAAGCTCGAACAAGTGATCACTTTTTGCAAGTACTATTAAGTATTATTAGCAAAACTATCATAAAATATTAGTTTTGTTTGTGATGCTTTATATAACCTTAATTATCTCAGTATATATAACCTTTAATTGAATATCATACGTATGTGTAAATATTATGTTGTAGGACTTAATGGTATTAAACATTGTTTCAATTTTCTACCTCCCCTTCTATGTTCGTCGTAGTTTATTCGATTACTGTAAACATTTTTTCAAATGTCGTGAGAGAAAATATTTGGGGTGTATGGCTTCTATTATCGTACTTTTTGAAAAAATAAAAAATAAAAAAAATAATATTTCATGATACCTATGCCTTAATTTCATAAGCTTGGCAGTTTTAAAAAACGTTTGGAACTGAACACATTTAACATCTTGTTTGATGGCTGCCGCCTCTGACCAAAACAAATTCTTGATGTTAAAGTCGATCTGGATGAGGTGATGAGATCAGCAATGAAATACCATTGGTGTCAATTGTAATGTTTTGTCCGTTTAACGCTCAAGCAAATAATTATATTTGCAAGTATGATGAATAATTAGTAAACTATTTGATAAAATATTTAGTTTTGTTTGGAATGATTTCTCTTTCAATTCGATATCACATAGTTTATATATTGTAAGTACTTAATAGTATCTTACAATGTGTCAAGTTATTGGGCACATTTCTTCCATTTTCGTGGTGGATTATTCAAGTTTCATTATGAGCATTAATAATCATGTGAGAGTAATTTTTTCCAAATATTGTGTGGAATTAAATATTTGGACTGTACATATGGTGCCCGGTCTTTACAATTTCAACAAACCCTTCTACCATTTGGTTGGTACTTGGTGGTAGATGAAGTCGGTGATTTGGTATAGCCAGGAATCAAATAGAATATTAACAACATAAGAACATAAAACATAATATTCTAGTACTAATTAATATCCTCCCAACTTAAATATTGAATAAAAGGTAATTAAGAAGGAAAAAAAAAAACTAAAATTCAAAATATAAAACCAAAAACACACCAATTTTTCAATTCAAACATCAAGCTAACATACGAAGCAACTTGTCTCCAATACGATAAATTGTATAAGCATCCTGTATTGCAAACTTGATTTCTCAATTGAGAACACAATGATTTCCAGTTGTCCGGTGCTTTAGTTCCAGCAAGCTTTACATCAACTCCAACTTCACTTGCCAATTCAGCTAACCCACATGTACTGAGGTTAGACTTCTTCAAAACCCTAACAGCCAATTCACTCAATTCAACCACCGATGCCATTCTTGAACTTAGAATTTTAGGCATAAAAAAGCCGAAAAAGCCAACCGTGAGATTTTGAACTCTTCCAATAAAAAAACAAAAACTCTGTCCTTCAAAAAATCTGAAACACAGCGAGGAATTCCGTTCTAGCTGCATAATTGAATGATTAAAGAACAATTCTGCCTATAAAGAATTAATAATTCAGGAATCCTCCCATAGATCAAACTATTAGTGAATTTAACATCGACCCAACTACAGCGCGGTATTGACCTTGTAGAAACGAAGACTTAAACTCAGCAATTTTAACATAAAGAACATTCAGCATCGATAACACTAATCTCGACCGTAACACCTTGAATTTTCACATATTTGCCCATGCAACAGAAATTTAACGGGTATCATCCTGAAGTTCTTACAATGATTCAAGTTGCCTTACTGTTTGTTATTTGTAGGTCAATCCTAAGTGAGTTGAAAATTGGAAGGGCATGTTGAAAATGAAGACTTTAGTATTTATTACTGGTATTGGACACTTAAATATTATCTAGAAATTAATGATATATAAAGCATTAACCAAGATTAATTAATTACTGATATAATTAGAGCCATGTTCAAGGATAAGTTGAACGTCAGATATTAATGTACAAATGTATAATGATAGTTAATTATTATCTGAATCAGTTAAGGAAATTAATAAACGCACTCTCCATTTCCACTACCAATAGATTCATTGGTTCTTTCATTCATTAATGATCAGTTCATGAGTCGTCATGTGTTATATGAATCTCCAAAATTAATAAACCTAACAGCCCATTCACTCGATCAATTCAACCATGGTCCATGCACCGAAGGCTGCCTCCTCCAGGCTCCAGCCTTCTTGAAATTTTTATTTTAGTTCTATATTTGTTTAAAATTTTTATGTATACATTTATAAAATGAAAATTTTGTTGGGTGGCCCTTATATTGATTAAATTTAAAATTTTAGCTTCGCATCTACATACAACCAATGAATGTTTAATATCATGTGTTTTTATTTCACGAAAAATATGCGTTAATTTCTTAAGCTTAGCAATATTGTTCCTTGTTTTTAATTTTCAGATTAATAAGAGTAATTAATTAATTTTTAGTATATATTATAACCTAAAGTGGTAAATATATTAGGAAAAAAATGTTTATATAGTAGAATGTAACTATGTAAAAAATACACTACGATTTTTATTTTTCTTAAAATTATTTCATGAATAAAAGTCAAAAACCTCCCATGATATTTCAACTATTATTGAATATGTAGAAGTATGCTTTTATTCAACAACCTCCCTGGAAATTTTACACCGTTTTGATTTTGATTATGTTAGGATTACTTTAGTTTAGCCTACGAATGACTGCTATATATATCCTTCTAATTTTCTATCTTTTTTTTCTTACACTTTTGCAAAAATAAAAAATATTTTTTAAACAAATTTGTAAAAAAATTCAACTTTATAAAATAAAAAATCAAAACCAAATTAAAAAAAATGTAAATAAGAACTTAAGAAGTTAATACACTTTTTTAAAAAAAAAATATGTCATCATTGCTTGATTTTGATTTTTACTTTTTCTTATAATATTTTATACATTAATTTATAAAGTTTTTTTTTTTAATTAATTTGTTCAATTTTTATTTTTATTTTTATTTTTTTTGCGAAAAGCATAAAAAAAATAATAATAACAACTTGAAAGGGCATGACAGACTCTTGTTGGTCAAACTAAAGTATTGAACCCCAGTGCCCATCCCTAAATAAAAGAATAACTCTCTACATCCGATAATAGTCGAAATTCGAAACCGTTATCGGGTGGATTGACATCTATCCGATAAATGCAAGATTGTTAATTGTGAAACATTATAGGATTTGAATAACATTAGGCCTTATAGGATTTTGGGCGGCCCAAATTAACATATTCTGAACAGATTTGAGTTTATTGTTGTTGGTTATGTTATTAATTATAAAACAAAATAAAATTAACATCAGTTATTCCTTGTTTTTATCCAGCTTGCAATTTAAAAATATACTTTTAAGTTTTAATTCATCTCTATTGCAATTTCAGAAATTCATAAAAAAACATATAATTGCAAATGTATTGCAGTCGTACACTACTTGGTATTTGTTTTATTGAACTCAAATTTGAAAGGAATATTCAAATATTGAAGCTTGAACTCTTTCTAAAACAAATTAATGAAAAAAAAATAAAATAGTTTGACTCTTTTTTTTTTTTTTTGAAATACTATTTGCAAGTATTAATAATGAATAGATAGCAAACTATTTTATAAATTTTTTAGTTTAACAGCCACAAAACAAACAGAGAAACAGAGCACAAACCAACAAAGAGCAGTACTTCAAAATAAACTGTATTAAAATGAATACATTCATTTAAATAAATTGTATTAAAATGAATATATTCATTAAATAAGGGTACAATTGACATTAAGATGGGTGTTCATAATAATGATTAATTTTAAATTTTAGACATTAATGTACTTATAAATATAGGTGTGCTTATCATATTTATGGGTGTTAATATCCATACCCAAAAAATAAATTGGCTTAACTTTATAGTCCCTCTTGTGATATAAATTAATTAAAATGAATGGATTATAAATTAATTAGTAGTACTTCATATTCATTAGTCCCCTCTTGTGATATGAATCTCCAAAATTCATCTACTAGTGAGTTTTTTACAACCTAATATTGAATGTTTTTAATCTTGTTGAAGGAGACTGTTAAGTATAGAAGACCATACAAATGCATGCATTGGTTCCAATAAATCTGTCTATTACGACATCACGCGCTGATCTTCCGACCTCCGTTTATGAATAAGACCGTTTGAACTCTTTAGCTAGGTCGATCCAAATTCAACAGTACTTTAACTCCTTCAATTTTCACATTTTTGACTGTTTTGAAAGATATATTAATATTATGGCTGGTATATCATCTGATCTTCAATGAATTGAGTTTGCTTTATAGGTCAATCCTACATTCCTACGTGGGTTGATAAGGACAATGCTTGAGTACTGACCTACCAATGGGGTTTTGCCACGTAGCCTATTTGTAAAGAATGCAAAGAAATAAATATAAACAAGTTAAGAAAAAAAAGCCGTGACAACAACTCATTGATAAGGTCAGTACCTTAGGTATTGACCGATCAATACCCTAGTAATTTCCGGTTGAAAATTGGTAAACATACATCGGTAGTGTGGGCATGCATTGGACACCTAAAATAATCTAGAAAATGACAGAGCAGTAATCTTCTGTCCCATGCAATTAATAATTAAACAGATTCATATTTGTTTCATCTTAAACGTCAAATTAAACCAACTTATATATATATTGCCTACAACACTCAAGACAGAGAAAGAGAGAAACATTTTACTGTGAAAAAGAAGAAAAAAAAATGTCTGATCCTACAACCGTTAAAAAAGAGGCGCAAGAGGAGAAGACGACTCCTAGTGAATACATGACTCTCCGAGTGAAGGACAAGGATCATAACGCGCTGGTTTTCATGGTCAGAAAAGCCACCCATTGAAGAAGCTTATGGATGCCTACTGTGTTAGAAAAAATGTGGAGCTGAACACCTTTGTCTTTATTCGATGGTCGCCATCTCCGACCAGAACAAATCCTGATGAAGCCGGGCTGGGAGATGGTGATGAGATTGATACATTCCAGCACCAAATGGGCGGTTGATGTTTTGTCATTGCAAAACTGTTTCAGCAAGTAATTATTATTTAATTAATATTATAGTATTAATGTAATATTAGCAAAACTATTTAATTAATAAAATATTTTTGTTTTGTTTTGGATGCTTTAACATTTATTGAATATCTACCACATAGTTTACGTATGTGTATGTAGGTATTTAATGGTATTTTACAACGTTTCAAGTTATTTCACATATTCCTTCATCGTTTGTGTTGAATTATTTTATTTCCACACTGCGTATTTTATAAGCAAATATTTAGATATATTTTTCTAGATATACTGAGTATAAATATTAATGGCTGTGCATCTTCTGATCTTTAGAAGTTCGGACAAACCCTTGGCTCGTTTTATTTTATTTTATTTTTATTTTTTTATTTTTAATTTATTTATTGAAAAAAAATAGTTTAAACGTTCATAACCAATACTAATTAATAATATATTTTACTTTTAATTTCTTCAATATTACAATTTCAGAAATTTGTTAATATAATTAATACATCAGTTTTGCTGGTTCAATAATTTGCTCTTACTAAATAGTCGCACTTTCCATTCATATGATTCTCTTTTTTCTGGCAACGTTTTATAATTATTTTTCTAAGATTTTTTTTTATTTTTTTATAAATGTCTGTTTGGGCTAAAAATATTTATATATATAAAAAAGCTCATTTGAGTACCATACTACCAAGTACCATCTAATAGCAGTTTTCCATTCATAAGATTCTCTTTTATCCGGAAACGTTTTATAATTATTTTTCTAAGATTAAAATTTTTAAAAGTTTGTTTGGGCTAAAACTATTTATAAAAAATAAAAAATAAAAAGCTCATTTGAGTACCATACTACCAACTACCAAGTACCATCTAATAACATTTTTACAATTTATTTTTTTTATATGTTCTTCGAAATTTTAATGTTTCTAATGAATTAAAGGCTCGTTTGGTACGCTATATTGTATTGTATTGGACTGTATTATTCTTATACAATCCTGTGTTTGGTTATTTGTAATATGCTGTATTAACTAATACAACCCTCTATTCTGTATTAGCTATACGATATCCACCGTATTAGACCAATTAAAATGTATTAGCTAATACAATACAGCGAACAGTGCAAAACAAACCAAACATTGTATTGTATTATTCTAATACATTTTAAACTCCTAATACAATAAAATGCGGCGTACCAAACGAGCCCTAAGTGCAAAGTACTTCAAAGCAGAGCCCCTCACACCTTTATCTATAAGATTGTGGGTACGAGTCATGCTCCCTCCCTTAATCTCGAAATATTGTAAAAAAATAATAATTATAAAAGAACCAAAATCAACGAACCAATAGTTGAAATAAATAAACCACAGCCACTGAAATTTCCGGTTCAACTAGATCGTGGGTCCTTGTGTTAAAAATTAATGAATGTCCCGCATTCAGATTGGAAACGATTCTTTGTACTGTAATTTTATTTTTTTTTTTTTTCAATCTAACACCGAACCAATTAAGATCCAAGATCAATTATTACATGTGTAGCTCTGAAGTCTATTTCATAATCAAAAGATATCAATTCCTACATTACCGAAGAATAGAACGTACGTTGGATTCGAACCCCACTATTAATATGAAGAAAGAGGTCACAGCATTTGATGCTAAAAGGGGATATGGGGATATGTCAATAGATTTTATTTGTACAGTAATATTTATTACTGCACATGTATATATAATTAATTATTGTTATTATTTTAATCGGTTGTGGAAACTTGGTCCATCATCAAAAGAAACTCTTAAGTGTCCAATGCCATTAATAAACAGACTTTCCATTTCCCCCATTAATTAGATGAACATATTCATTGGTTCTTCTTAGACAAACACAACTTTTTTTTTGAGCAACGAACTTTATTAAAAACGAAGAGGGCAACAAGGGAAGCCCTTCACAAGGCGAGCACCCAACAAAAGCAGAAAAACAAGACCAACCCAAAAAAGGAGAACTGGAAAGCCAGAACAAAAGCAGAACAAAAAACAACGAGCAAAAGCTCACAAAGACTAAAACACAGAAAAAGACAAACAACTTATATATACATTTTTTTTTTGAACAGCAGGAAAATTATTGAAGGTCAAAAAGACCAAGAACAACAACACCCGAACAGCTTATATATACATATGCACATGCAGACAGAAAATTATAATTTTACCAACAATATTCTTACTTAAACTAGAAAACAGGATGATACCTATCTATATACTATCCAAATTGAGTAAATACGAAGTCAAAATTGGAGGTGTTAAAATCAAGACCTTTGTAGCCGATGATCACTCCTTGATTGAAAGTAATATCTCGAAATTAAGGTATTCTTTACAAAGGCGTGTCATAGGGGTCGATGTTAAGTTCCACATTGATCAAAACAAGCAAAAGGTGGCTAAATTGTTGATCCTGTGTATCACGAATCGTTGTTTGATCATTCGAATAGATCAGGAGGGCCAGTTCCCTAAAAGCCTCGATAAATTATTTGGCGATGAGTCCATTCTTTTTGTGGGTTTGGAAGTTGATAAAAAGGTCACAAGAGATTACTTATACAGTATGATAAATTCTGTGGAATGTATTGCTCGGGTTGAAGTGGGTGATTTGGCTACTAGGGTTTTGAAAAAGCGAGCCTTTTTGGATAGGTAAACCTAACCTAACTTATTTGCAACCCTGGGGTGCGCAGGTTACATACATGATCCATCCAGCAAGTATGGAAAATTGGGTTCAAGAGGAAAGAAATGTATCTTTGGTATACTCTGAGCATTCAAAAGGATATGTACTCATATGTGAAAACTCGGATGGAAGTGTGACTGAGGTAGAATAATGAGAAGTAAATTTTTTAGAGAGTGAATTTCCTAATATAGGTGAAGTTGATAGAGATATTCGATTCTACGAATTAGATGATCTAATCAAGGATTCAAATATAAATACTCAACTCGAAGTGAATACAGATCTATCAGGACCTTTTGTCCCTAGTGAGAGTGATGAAGTTATTGATACAACACATTTAGATTTACCTACTCGTAGAAGCAACCATGGAACTGTCCCACATCGTCATTTTGAGATTGAAAAGGAAGCATTTATGGTTGCTTCACATGATGCTGCTGAGCCTAAAAATGTAAATAAGCTTTCAACTCACTAGACAAGGAACTATGGATAAAAGCCATGCAAGAAGAGATGGATTCAATGAAAGGTAACCATGTCTAGGACTTGGTTGACTTGCCACCTGGCGAAGAGCCATTGGAAACAAGTGGGTCCTTCGCATCAAACGAAAGGCAGATGACACAATAAAGAGACATAAGGCACGTTTAGTTGTAAAGTGATGGTGGGCTTTGTGATAACGATGGCATTGATGGGTCATAAAGTGATGATGGGGTGAGGTGGCACTGTGAGTCTATGATGTGCATCACCAAAACCAATATATATATATATATATATATATATAAAGCACATATAACAAACAAACGGAAGAGAAAAACAAAAGTTTGAACCGCCTAGGCGTTGACTAGTCGGCGGCATCGGTCCACCGTACAACTGGCGTCTAGCACCTACTAGAACATTGCTTCTAACACATAAACTATTGAAAATGTTGATTCGAGCTGTATCCCCATCATAAAACCCTGAATTATTTGATTGTTCAAATAAAAATTGTGAAATTTGATAGTGCTTGAAATCAAAATGTATGAGATGTATCAAAATTAACCTTTGGTCCTTTACATTTAAATGTCCAAGTTAAAATGAAGGGATTTATTGAGTATTGACTATCTCATATCATTTTGAATTTAGTCAATTGGGTTAATAAGGGCATAATAACCATGCTTAGCTTTTGTAGTCGGACATCTTTTAGTTGATCAACGATGCAGTTGCAATAAGATGCAGCCGTGCTTGCAAAAAACAAATTAACAGAGGTGATTAACTAATATATTAAACCAAGAAAAGGTAATTGTGAGTTATAGGTACAAAACATTTTTTTTTTCAAGTTTCAGGTACAAAACCAGATATTACTAGATTTAACTATTAAAAGGGTCAAGTTCTACATACCTAATTAACCAGGCAATTTGCAATTTAAATTAAGAAATGAAAGATATCAAAGACCTAACAATATTTCAAACCATTTCATTCAAATCAATTGTTTTCCAAATACGATACAATCAAGCAAGAAATTAAACAATTTCTCATAAGCAACTCATTGTCATCTTACATAAGATTCAAATTTAAGAGGTTTTTTTTTTAAAAGGCAAGCTTTATTGAACCAACACAAGAACAGCACCCACACAAGAAACAAAGACCCCAAGCAACACAGGGCACAACAAACCCAGAAAACACCCAAGAACAGGGCACAACCCACCCAAAAAACAACAGAACAACCAGCAAAACAGCCAGCCAAGCAAAGCAGAAAAGAAAACAAAAACACCACACCCGACCACAGAAAAGCCAAAGAAAGCAGCAGAAATTTAAGAGGTTGACTTCATGGTGTTTCCAATATCAATGACAAATCGGTATCTAACATCGTTTTCAAAAGGCGTTCCATGGCAGTGTTCACATAATCAATTGGTACGACCTCAATGTCTGCTGCTATGTTGTGTTTGGCTGCAAAGTTAATCATCTCTTGAGTTTCCTTCATCCCTCCAATGAGACTACCTCCTACTATTTTCCTCCCTGTTTATTACAATTATTAGCTACAATTCCAAATTAAAAAAGCTTAGCCACATAATTTCAAGTTGATAGTGTTTTATGCTCACCCATCAACAAAGGAAAAACCGGTAGCTCCAGTGGCTTCTCTAGCCCACCAATAAGAACAAGCTTTCCATTAGTTTTCAGTAGGGCAATCAAAGGTGGAAGAGCGTGTGGTGCAGATACTGTATCAATGATTCCATCCATCGTACTCGTTGCAGCCTGTATTGGCAACATAAACAACATTAAAAACATGAGTCTAACAATCTCAGATTCAAGTCGTCTTACACGCAAGTGATAGATCAAAATACATGAAAGGAATCATATATGTAAATATTTTTACCAAAATTGTAAAACCAAATTACCTGCAGCTCATCTTGGTTACGGCTGACCAAAAAAGAGTCAGCGCCAAGATGTTCAATAGCTTCTTTCTTCTTGTTAGGTGATGTACTAATCACAGTGACCTTAACGCCCATAGCTTTTGCAAATTTAACAGCTACATGGCCTAGTCCACCCAAGCCAACCACACCCACATGCATACCAGGTTTGTCAAGTCCATAGTATTTCAAGGGACTGTAAACTGTGATGCCAGCACAAAGAAGAGGGGCCCCAACATCTAGGGGAAGATTGTCGGGAATACGGACAATAAAGTGTTCATCGGCGACCATAATGTCGGAGTAGCCTCCATATGTGGTGGTTCCATCAAGGTCTTTTGCACCATATGTAAGTATCATTTTAGGGCAGTAATTCTCAAGATTATCAGCACAGTTATCGCAAGAGTGACATGAACCAACCATGCAGCCTACACCCACTTTGTCTCCAACTTTGAAGTTTTCTACCTTGCTTCCAATCTCTGTCACAACACCCACGATCTCATGCCTGCATTAATGACCAATTCAATTGTGTGACTAATTGAGTATTTACGTAAAATATACCAACAACTACAAAAATGTTAATAGCATTTGAAGATGGGTTGAAAAATTGAGTGGAATAGAAATTTACGCGGACTCACTGATGTTGAAGTGTTGTCCTAGTTGGTAAAGTATTCCACATATCTTTATTTTTATACTTTCTTTTACGTATAAGTGAGGTAGTATCATAAACAAGACATATCCTTCTTCTTCTTTCTTTTTATTTATTTATTTTTAATTTGCACCTCCCGTAGTTTCAAAAATTAAGACTCCCTTTATTAATTTATCTAATTAGAGCTTTTAAAAATAGCTCGTTCAAAAGTATAACCTCTATAGAGGAACTTTTGTTAAAAAGGTATTATCGTTTGACTCTCAATTAAAAAAAAAAAACTTTCTGAACCAATAAATTTTGATTGTATACATTTAACATTTAGAAAAGCTTTGATATTATTAAATTACTGATAAAAATTTAGTGGAATTTTATGTTAAAATGATAAAGTGAAATTAATGTGATATAATCATGATTATGATTTAACAATATGATCATGTTTATGATTTTACAGAATGATCATGATTTTACAGAAAACAAAATGAATGCGATGGGTACAGTAAACATTATCTTATTATGGTTTGTGCTACAGCATTCAACCACGTGTTAGGAGTTGTCCAATCAAACACTACCTTTTCATATAATTATACAATCTAATGTTATATCATTATATTGTATCCAAAAAAAATTAGTAATATCTTATGCTCTTCAACAATATAGAAAACAAAACAATATAAAAAAACAAAAAGGTATTTTTAAAACAAATGAGAAATAAACAAACATACCCAGGAATAAGAGGGTAGGTAGAAGTGCCCCAATCGTTTTTAAGCATGTGAAGATCTGAATGGCATATTCCACAATACAGCACTTTGAAGCTCACATCCTTCTCTCCCGTTGCCCTGCAAACAATTAAAATTAAAAACCATTTCAATTTCCAAAAAGCTTCTAAATAAACCAAAAGAATGAAAGATAACTAAAGAGAAAAAAGAAAACCTTCTCGAGAAAGTGAAGGGAGAGAGAACACCAGAGGTGTCTCTGGCGCCCATCCAAAGGCCTTCTTTGGTTGCACTTCTTCTGCTATATCCCCCATAATATTTTTCTCTTCCCCTTTTTCACGTCCAAAATGCAGATTTCAAGCAACAGTAAACAGAGAGAGAGAGAGAGAGAGAGAGAGAGATGCTCAAAACCTGTTTATTATGTTTGAGTTTGTAGTTTGTAGTTTGTACTTGATTTGTATATATTAGGAGGGCATGAGACTTTATATTGCGTAGTGGCGTAGTGCTGACATATTTGGTGAGCTAATTAATATTATGTAACTGTACGGTCAACTGTTGACTATTTCCTAGTTTATAGGAGGGCATGCGACTGTCTCGTTGTTTCCTTTTCTACTTCTTTTTCATATCCATTTTTCTTTCCTTTTCTTCTTTATTAGAAGCTTCTGGAACGGTGCTGTTCCGTGGCATGATATCCACCTCAATTTTTTTTTTTAACCATTTAAGGAACCAAACTATTTCTACGAAGTTGTAATGTTGAATGGTTTATAATTAATTATTTTCTATATAAAATAAATAATTAGTTATTTATTAAGAATTAAAACATAATAAAATATTCTAATTACTCATTAATATTTAATCGCATGACATGATAATAATAATAATAATAAACTCAATAATATACCCTCACACAGTCACACCTATACAAAATTGTGGGTTCAAGTCGTGTCTCAATACAGAATCACAAAATTAACTTAATATTTTTTTAAAATAATAATGATCTCTAAATATATAATAATAATAATATAATACCAGACGTGTTTTTTATGTTTTTTCTCCCAAATATCATTTCAATGATTGCTACCAAACGCGTTTTCAATCCGACGAATTCAAAAATCAATTTTTTAAAAACAAATGAAACGAGAAAGAAAACGTTACCGAACAGCCCCCTTATAGGAAAAGTGAAACAATGTGATGTAGAGATATTATTGAAGATTTTAAAATTTAAAAATATTCTTATAATTAATACATGTTATTATATTTCCATTTATTATATATTTAAATAGATAGTTAATTATTAAATTTTTTAAAGGAGGTAATTAATGTTTATTATTTGATTTTATTAAATCAAATCTAATTTCTATTTATGATATTATAAGATTATAGTATTTTAAATTACCATTGTTATCTCATTTTTTTTTTTTTTTTAAAGAAAACTGAGATTCATTCATAAAGAGGAAAGATAAGTAAGGGTTAATATTCAGCCAAAAATTCTCCTTAACAGAGGAGGAGGCAAAGAGCAAGGTTGTGAGCCAATCTATTGCCACTCCACGGAATAGCTTGGCATTTGAGCACACCTACCTCTTCTAACAAGGCATTAATGTCATTGATCACAAAACTAGCATTACATAAATCAAAAACGAAGAATTTAGGGTAGATGCTACTGCTGAGGTGTCAACTTCTGAAATATGGACATGAAGATTATGGTTTTTGGCCATTAAGAGGCCTTCTCGGATAGCCAGGAACTCTCCAATTTCAGTTGTGAAGTTGTCGGCAATTGGTTTAGAAAACAACCACCACAATCTTACCATCGATATCCTAACACTGCACCCACACCAATCAAAGATGCACCAACACGAACGAGGCATCAAAATTTAGCTTTAAGGATCCTTGAGGGGGAGGCAAACCGCACCATATTTTGGCTCCTAAAACTTGCTAACATCGAGAATTAAGGCGAGACAAGTATTTTGAAATTCAGCATAATAGTCACCTGCCCAAAGCACCAAGTCGTCCAACTTTTCACCTTCCCACCATTCAACATAGCATTCCTGTTGTCCCAAATGCTCGAACAATAACACAAACAAGGGCTAGTTCTTCTTTGCAGATTCTAACCAAAAGCCTTGTGGACATCAATAATTGGGAGCTCCCTGAAGCTTTCAAACAAAGTGTTGAATCTGGTATTGCCCCAAATTTTCTGTGAATTTTTGCACCATATATAGCATGGGTAGACATAGATTCCACATTTACACCATAAAAACTGTAAAAAGCACAAAAAACAACCTTTCTCTTACATAAATTAAGCAGAGAGGGAATAGCATTACGGCAAGCCCTCTAAACAAAGATTTTGATCTTAAAAGGTATGTTAAGATTCCAGAGGATTGCCCACCATTTGCGGGCAGCAGACCAATTAGAGGGAGATGATTGAATTTTGTCATTGAGGGCCACTCGGTAACCACTTTTCACGATATGATGACCCTTTTTATCAAAAATGCCAGGCCAAGCATTCATTTCCACCTCTAACAACAATTGGAATAATGGTAATTACCTCAACATCAACATGGAAGAATGCACAGTTCAGCTTTTCTAAATCTCAACAGTGGAGGTCCTTATCAATAAAATCAACTACTCTCATATCCAGATCTTAGCAGAAAGTGACAAGTCTAAAATTGGAGGGTCGGGGATCCAAGGATCAAAGAAGGCCTTATACCAGCTCCGTTTCCCACCTTCCAATGCAGCCCCTCAAAGGAGGGATCTTCCCCAATTGATACTTTCTAGGTGTGGAACATCCAGGCTTGAGGGAAACTTAAAGAAATCATCTCTTTTAAAATACTTAGCTTTGAGCACCATGGCAACAAGAGAATCGGGACACTTGAGAATACGTGCTTGCTTAGCCAGAAGTGACTGATTGAATAGGTGGAGGTCTTTAAAGCCCAATCCACACAACTTTTGGGGAGGCAAAGATCCTTCCATTTGATCCAGTGATTTTCTCTTCCCCGTCTCTAGAGCCCCACTAAAACTTAGAGATTAGGCATACAACTATTTATAAGGCAAACTAAAAGGTGGTGGAAAAATACTCTATATATGTTAAGTAGCCTGATGCGACGCTTTGATGAGAACTTCTTTCCTCCAAAGGAAAAACATCTACCTTTCCAACTCCAAACCTTTTTCTAGACACGCTCTAATATCACGAAGATTTCCTTTTGTTTCTTTCTTGCCCACAATAGTCGAAAGACCAAGGTATTTATCTTGGGTGTTAGAATCTGGAATCTGGAACAACTTCTGAATGCCTCTTCTAACTTCGAGAACCACGTTCAGGCTTAAAGTAACCTTCGATTTTTGGAGGTTCACCTACTGCCCGACCCCCTCTCATAAATCCCCAATAGGTTTCGGATAAAGGAGCAACTATCTTTCGAGGCCATGCAGAAGAGAATGCTATCGTTGGCGAAGAACAAATGTCTCACAAGGGGGCTACCTCTATTAAATTTAATTCCCAGAGATCGATCGTTTCTCTCCGAGCTTCTAATCAGACTGGACAAACCTTTTGCACAGAGAATGAAGAGGTAGGGAGAGAGAGGACATCCTTGTCTTAAGCCCCTAGAGGGCACCACTTGACCGATCACCTTCCCATTAAGCAAGAAAGATAGTTTTGTTGTTGAAATGCAATCCATAACCACTGAGACCCAATTCGAAGGGAAGTGCATCCTTTCCATAACTGCCTGGAGGAAACCCCACTCCACCCGATCATAGGTTCTACTCATGTCTAGCTTAAGAGCCATAAGACCTCTCTTTCCTTCTTTTCTGTGACTAATGGAGTGTAGAATTCAAAGGACACCAACACATTATCGAATATGAGGCGCCTAGGGATAAAGCTGCCTGGTTTGGGGAAAAGATGGAGGAGAGGTACTCTTTAAGTTTGCGAGCCAAAACCTTAGTGAAAATCTTGTACACTAAATTGATGATTTATATTTTTCTAATACGTCTAAATTTAGAGTTTTCTCTTGTTTATCCCAAATATCGGTATTCTTTTGAGAATTAATGATTTTTGATGCCTGTTATTCTAGTATGGGTGCAGATATTGCTACCCAAAGAAATTATTTGCACAACCATCTTTTTATGGGAAAATTACACAAACTTACCTTGGTTATATGCATAATTACATTAAAAACGGTAAAAAAATTATAATCACACTAATTTACCCTTGAGCTATTATCTGACGGTTGACCAACCATTGACAACAGTAAGGCATTAACCAATGAAGAGTAATTTGGTATTTTCCAATGTTAATAAATAAATGGAAAAAAAAGGAAAAAAAAAATCCAATAACATATTGCCACATCAGCCCTGATAATTTATTAATTAAATATAATATTAATAAAAAAAAAAAACCTGCTTCATCCCCTCCTTCAATTTTCAGAGACCAAATCGCAACCTTAAACAAAGTAAATTGCAACCCAAAATAATTATGTTTCTTTCTTCTCCATCCCTCATCTTCTTCTTCTCCACCCTTCATCTTCTTTACCATCACAATCTCATCCAAAACACGATCAATAAAAAATATTTAAAAAATTTAGAGAATATACATATATATATATAATATATATATATACGGTGGTTTTCTAGTAAGGACGTCCTGAAATTATAAGTTAAGGACATCCAATCACAATCACAATCACATTCATATTGGATGTGGGTATTTGTTAATGTGGGGCTGTGGACTCACTATGAATGTATAGCTGTAATTGGATATCCTGAAATTATAAAGTCAGGACGGTCCTGATTAGGGAAGTATTAGATATATATATATATATATATATATATATATATTATAGAAATTTTCCATGGAGGAGATGTGGTTTCAGATCACCTCCATTTTTGTAGAAGATCTAGAACAAAATTCTTCATTAATGGAGAATTAGAATCTCCTCCATTTTTGGAGAAAATCTAGAACCAAAATCATCATTAATAGAGATATGCCAATCCATTAATGGAGATTTTAGATTTCCTCTAATGGAGATTGAGTTCTCCTCCATTTGATCTCTATAGATATCTAGAGAGATTATTTATTTTATTTTTTAAAATTTCTTTGATTTTGTAATATATTTTTTTAATTATTTGATTTATATATCTTTTTTTTTTTGATTTTTAATTCATCAATTTATTTTATATAATATTTCAAAATACTAGAACATGGGCAAAGCGGGAGGTCATCAACAGTTAGTCAACGAGTCAAGAGGAGTTTATGTCATTATGATTTTTTGTCGGTTTTAGTGTAATTATTCATATAACCAAAGTAAGTTTGTGTAATTTTCCCATAAAAAAAATGGGTGTACAAATAATTTCTTTCGGTGGCAATATCTGCACCCTTCTGGTATTCGTGCATAAATCAACAAATTAATAGAAGATTTTGCTTTTGGTGTTCAAGAATTAACGGATTTAATTTTGGTATTCAAGAATCAACGAATTCAAATTATTTATCCCATTCTATTTTATCGATTCTCATTTGTGCTGATTTTTCTGCTACATCAATTAGTATTAGAGCCTTCAAGTCTACCTATGTGCTAGCCTCAATGTCCATGGACCACAACCAACTACCTCCCTATTAGATACTCATCTTCCATATTTTCCACATAAAAAAAATTCCAATTCCCATAAACCCCTGAACACGATTTGACTCCTATCATTCGGTGTTTTTTGATGATAATATGTGTCTGAAGAAGTTTCCGTTGATTTCAATATGCCGCCAATATCGATGAAGAGGTGTTCAAGAAAGATCAACACAACAACTCAATTTGTGGATTGTTTTTACGATTTTACCGTGTTTGTCATTCTACAACATCTTCAATTTATTTGTAACTCAAAACATTAAAGATTGATGAATATGTTTTGATTTATTGAATGGATATTGTGACGAAACTTGGAAAATTTACGGTTTGTCATCTACAATCAAGGCTATTGTCAAAGAATAAATTTTTACATGTTCGTCGAATTAAAGATATTGAAATTTGAAGATGGATTTTCTTTGGAGAGAATGCTGTAGGGGATATTATTGGAGATTTGAGTTTTAAAAATATTATTGTAATTATACATATTATTATGTTTGTTTCAATTTATTATATATTTAATTAGGTAGTTAATTATTTATGATTTGATTTAAATCATATCTAATTTCCTTATAGATTCATGATGTTTTAGGATTCTAGTATTTTAAATTACCATTGTTATCTCAATTCTTTCTTTTTTAGGACAATTGATAATTTTATTATTTTTCTAATTATTCTAAATTTAGAGTTTTTTCTTGTTTATCCCAAATATCGGTATTTTTTCGAGAATTAACGATTTTTATATCTATTATTCTAATATTCATGCACGAATCAACAGAATAATAGAAGATTTTGATTCTGGTATTCAAGAACTAATGGATTTAATTTTTGGTATTCAAGATCAACATATTCGAATTATTTTTCTTGTCCTGTTTTATCGATTCTGTTTGCGTTGATTTTTTTGCTGCATCGGTTGGTATCATAGCCTCCGAGTCTACATCTGTGCTGGCCTTAGCGTCCACCGACCATACCCAACTACTCCCCATTAGATATTCATTCACCTTCTGTGTTTTCCAAAAAAAAAAAAAAAAAATCCAATTCCCTTGAACCCCCAAACACAATTTGACTCATATCATTCAGTATTTTTTGATGATACACGTGTCCCAAGAAGCTTCCATTGATTTCAATAGTGCGCTAATATTCGAAGAAGAGAAAGATCACGCAATAGCAACTCCAATTTATGGATTGTTTTTATGATTTACCGTGTTTCGTCATGCTACGACATCTTTAATTTATTTGTTACTCAAAACATTAATGATTGATGCATATGTTTTGTTTTATTGGGGTATTGTGATAAAAATTGGAAAATTTACGGTTTGTCATCTACGATGAAGGTTGTAGGCACAGAATAATTTTTTTGTAGAGTAATGCTACTTTACCCAAATTTGGTGCCCAAATGATGTGGCAACACTCTCGTCCATTCATTTAAATTGTATTAGATTTGCTTGATTTAAATGAATTGACGAGAGTGTTGCCACATCATTTGAGCACCAAATTTGGGTAAAGTAGCATTACTCTTTTCTACAAGTTCGTCGAATTAAAGATGCCGAAATTCAAGGATGAATTTTCTCTGCCTTGGAGGGAATGATGCAGGAGATATTATTGAAGATATTATAGGAGATTTGAGTTTTAAAAATATTCTTATAATTAATACATATTATTATGTTTCAATTTATTATATATTTAATTAGGTAGTTAATTATTTATGATTTGATTTTATTAAATCAAATATAATTTCCTTATTAGATAGATATATTTATGATGTTTTAGTATTCTAGTATTTTAAATTGCCATTGTTATCTCAATTTTTTCTTCTTAGTAAAATTGATGATTTTATTGTTTTTCTAATTCTTTTATGTTTTTTGTTTTCCTGTTTAAATGCCTTGTACCATAACATGGATTTTAGATTTTGATGATACATAAAATTGCAGAGAGTTTTCTTGTTTATCCCAAATATCGGTATTTTGTGAAAATCAGGGATTTTTGATGTTTGTTATTCTGGTATTCGTGTGTAAATCAACAGATTAATTTTTGGTATTTAAAAATCAATATATTCGAATTATTTATCATGTTCCTATTTTATCGATTCTTGTTTACGTCAATTTTTTTGCCACATCAATATATTTATGGTTAGCTTTTGAAAGTGAAACATCCCTTCAATCTCCCAACAAGTTGAAACGAGAAACGCAAAATTCAAAGAATAAAAAAAAGGTCAAAATAATAATGGTTGCAAGAGATCAAGGTAATTTAATATAAAATAATAATTGAAATCACCTACAGTAATGTAGATAATTAAGTAGAATAAAAACAGTTAAAAACGGAAGAGAAATAGAAAATTAAGGTTGGTTTTTTTTTTTTTTTTTTTTTTTTTTTTTTTTTTTTTTTTTTTAATATTGAATGATAGAAAATTAAGTTGCATCTTGTATGAGTGCCCGGGCCCATGATCACCAATGACTGTATGACACATACTATCTAGGTCAGCCTATAGCAGTGTTGAGTGTCAACCACTCAACCTATGGTGCATTGTTTAAACAATCGGAAATTAATTAGAGCTCAACTTTCGATTTGTGTCAATCAGTGCTTGGCTCACCATGTATGTCACCACTCCGCAGCCGCCTCCAATAAAATCACTGCTTAGCTCACCATGTATGTAACCACTCTTCTTAAAAAAACAAAAAAATGTATGTCATCACTCCACAGCCACAAGCTCCTATAAATACACACAATCACAAATCATGCATTCACTCCCAACTTAATAGATATTAAGCTTCCATTTGATTTGTGTCTCAGTTTATTACTAATTCAATTTCGCATTTCCTAAGTAAAGAGGAAATAGAAAAAATAATGGGGGAATCAACGGAACAAATGCAGCCAAAAAAGGCCTTTGGATCAGTGCCGATCCTGACTATTTTGAGGCCCCTAGGCGAAATCATAAAAATGGGCCCTTGTGTATATTCTTAGTTTTTTCAATATATATACAAATATATAACCTGTTTTCATATATATAGTCCGAAAATGATAATTTCATTAAAGATAAATAATATCATAAAATGATAAATTCATTATAATACTATCAATGTCATACATCAATATAGTTGCTAATAGCATATAAAATTGCAAAAGATATACAATTCATAAACATTTGCAAAGATCCAAAAGATAGACTGCTCCTTAGCATTTGCAAAGGTCCAAAATATTTCAGCAATTTTTCAATAATATTCAAACTAACACGTTATCACTGAATGTCTAAATAAGAGAAAAAAAATCAAAGAACAAAGAAGATTAAATAGAAATATTTAATCTCGTCTAAATTCTAATGGAAGATATATTCAACTAGAAGATCAATTCAAATGACCATAACAGGAAACATTCCTAAGTATTATTTTCATATTTCACTATCATGAGTCTTCTTGACTATATCAAAGTCAGTTCTACAATTGTTTGGTGAGAGGTGGGATCAACAATGTGCCTTGTGGTAGTCTTTTTGGAAATATAAAAAAAAATCAGGAATTAAATTAATATACTTATATTTGAGAAAATTTGGTTTTGAAAATCGTTAAAATAATTTCAAAAGGTTAAAATTAATGTTTTTCAAATTATACATTGGAATACTAGAGATTTGTATTGATAGACTCAGTGCCGATCCTGACTATTTTGAGGCCCTTGGGCGAAATCATAAAAATGGGCCCCTTGTGTATATTCTTAGTTTTTCAAATATATACAAATATATAACCTTTTCATATATATAGTCCGAAAATGATAATTTCATTAAAGATAAATAATATCATAAAATGATAAATTCATTATAAGTACTATCAATGTCATACATCAATATAGTTGCTAATAGCATATAAAATTGCAAAAGATATACAATTCATAAACATTTGCAAAGATCCAAAAGATCGACCGCTCCTTAGCATTTGCAAAGTTCCAAAGATAGACCGCTCCTTAGCATTTGCAAAGTTCCAAAATATTTCAGCAATTCTTCAACAATATTCAAGCTATCACGTTATCACTGAATGTCTAAATAAGAGAAAAAAAATCAGAGAACAAAGAAGATTAAATAGAAATATTTAATCTCGTCTAAATTCTAATGGAAGATATATTCAACTAGAAGATCAATTCAAATGACCAATAACAGGAAACATTCCTAAGTATTTTTTTCATATTTCACTATCATGAGTCTTCTTGACTATATCAAAGTCAGTTCTACAATTGTTTGGTGAGAGGTGGGATCAACAGTGTGCCTTGTGGTAGTCTTTTTGGAAATAATTAAAAAAAAAAAAATTCAGGAATTAAATTAATATACTTATATTTGAGAAAATTTGGTTTTGAAAATCGTTAAAAATAATTTCAAATGGTTAAAATTAATGTTTTTCAATTATACATTGGAATACTAGAGATTTGTATTGATAGACTCAGTGCTGATCCTGACTATTTTGAGGCCCTGAGCGAATCATAAAAATGGCCCCCTTGTGTATATTCTTAGTTTTTTCAATATATACAAATTATAACCTGTTTTCATATATATAGTCCGAAAATGATAATTTCATTAAAGATAATAATATCATAAAATGATAAATTCATTATAAGTACTATCAATGTCATACATCATATAATTGCTAATAGCATATAAAATTGCAAAAGATATACAATTCATAAACATTTGCAAAGATCCAAAAGATCGACCGCTCCTTAGCATTTGCAAAGTTCCAAAAGACAGACCGCTCCTTAGCATTTGCAAAGTTTCAAAATATTTCAGCAATTCTTCAACAATATTCAAGCTATCACGTTATCACTGAATATCTAAATAAGAGAAAAAAAATCAAGAACAAAGAAGATTAAATAGAAATATTTAATCTCGTCTAAATTCTAATGGAAGATATATTCAACTAGAAGATCAATTCAAATGACCAATAATAGGAAACATTCCTAAGTGTTATTTTCATATTTCACTATCAAGTCTTCTTGACTATATCAAAGTCAGTTCTACAATTGTTTGGTGAGAGGTGCGGTCAACAGTGTGCCTTGTGGTAGTCTTTTTGGAAATAATAAAAAAAAAAAATCAGGAATTAAATTAATATACTTATATTTGAGAAAATTTGGTTTTGAAAATCATTAAAATAATTTCAAATGGTTAAAATTAATGTTTTTCAAATTATACATTGGAATACTAGAGATTTGTATTGATAGACTCAGTGCCGATCCTAACTATTTTGAGGTCCCTGGGCGAAATCATAAAAATGGCCCCCTTGTGTATATTCTTAGTTTTTTCAATATATATACAAATATTAACCTGTTTTCATATATATAGTCCGAAAATGATAATTTCATTAAAGATAAATAATATCATAAAATGATAAATTCATTATAAGTACTATCAATGTCATACATCAATATAGTTGCTAATAGCATATAAAATTGCAAAAAATATACAATTCATAAACATTTGCAAAGATCCAAAAGATTGACCGCTCCTTAGCATTTGCAATTGTTTGGTGAGAGGGGGATCAACAGTGTGCCTTGTGGTAGTCTTTTTGGAAATAATAAAAAAAATCAGGAATTAAATTAATATACTTACATTTGAGAAAATTTGGTTTTGAAAATCGTTAAAAATAATTTCAAATGGTTAAAATTAATGTTTTTCAAATTATACATTGGAATACTAGAGATTTGTATTGATAGACTTGCTTAATAATTTCTTGGTGGACAATTGTTTGATCTCAAGTCTCATCATCACAATTGATTAAAAAAGACTACAATTTATAAAAATTACAAAAATCAAAAGCAAATAAGAGAAAGGATTCAAGGAATTACCGAATAAACTGAGAGTTTGATACTTGAGAGGTGAGAGAGAAAGCCAGAAAGAATCAAAGAGATAGCTGTCGTTTTTCTTGTCTTTGGTAGTTTGGTGGGCAGAGAAAAATAAAAAATACGTAGGTAATAAGTGATAGACTGATAGGAAAGTATGAAACACTAACAAATTAGGTTTTGTATGAGAAAAAAACGAATTGGGCTTTTCTAATTTAAAACAAATAATATAGCCTTTTCTATTTGGGTAATGTTGAGTTTTTCTATTTAAAACAAATAATATAGCCTTTTTTGGCATTCTTTTTTTTTTTTTTTTACAACTTAACCCATAATAAAAATGAAAAACCCATAACAAAAACTCAGATCATGTATTCGAGGGCCCTAGACATGATGGGCCCAGGGCGGGTGCCCCCCCTGCCCCACCCCAGGGCCGGCCCTGCTTTGGATGGGCTGCCAGGGACTCATCTGGTGTTCTCTCTCCCTTCACTTTCTCCAGAAGGTTTTCTTTTTTTCTTGTTAATTATGTTTATTTCATTAATATTACAATAAGTTTGGTGGATTTTGATATATATGAAATGAAATGCGCAGGGCAACAGGAGAGAAGGATGTGAGATTCAAAGTGTTGTACTGTGGGATATGCCATTCAGATCTTCACTTCATTAAAACGAATGGGAAAAGGATTGGGCCTCTTCTTACCCTCTTGTTCCTGGGCATGAGATTGTGGGTGTAGTGACAGAGGTTGGAAGTAAAGCAGAAAAATTCAAAGTTGGAGACAAAGTGGGTGTAGGCTGCCTCGTTGGATCATGTCACTCTTGTGACAACTGTGCCAACAATCTTGAGAGTTACTGCCCCAAAATGATACTTACATATGATAAATATACTATGATGGAACCACCACATATGGAGGCTACTCTGACATCATGGTTACCGACGAACACTTTGTGGTCAATATTCCTGACAACCTTTTCTGGATGGTGCTGCCCCTCTTCTTTGTGCAGGTATCACTGTTTACAGTCCCTTGAGATACTTTGGACTTGACAAACCTGGCATGCATGTGGGTGTGGTTGGGTTGGGTGGACTAGGCCATTTAGCTGTGAAGTTTGCAAAAGCTATGGGGGTCAAGGTCACTGTGATTAGTACCTCACCTAACAAGAAGAAAGAAGCTATTGAACATCTTGGTGCTCACTCTTTTTTGGTCAGCCGTAACCAACATGAGCTGCAGGTAATATAATTTGTTATAATTACCGATTTTGTGTCTATTTACTTGTCCTTATGTTTTTAATGTTGTTTATGTTGTTGTGCAGGCTGCAATGGGTACATTGGATGGAATCATTGATACAGTATCTGCTTCTCATCCACTCTTACCTCTAATCGGACTACTGAAAACTATGGGAAGCTTGTTGTTGTTGGTGCGCCAGAGAAGCCACTGGAGCTACCGGTATTTCCTCTGCTAATGGGTGAGCATACGATTCTATTAACTTGAAATTGAGGCTAATTTTTTTTAATTTGGAAATGTAGCTAACAACTATAATGGATTATAGGGAGAAAGATAGTGGCAGGCAGTTGCACAGGAGGAATGAAGGAAACTCAAGAGATGATTAATTTCGCAGCCAAACACAACATAACAACAGATATTGAGGTCATACCAATTGATTATGTGAACATTGCTATGGAACGCCTTTCTAGAGCAGATGTCAAATATCGATTTGTCATTGATATTGGAAACACATTGAAGTCTTCCACTTAAATTTGATTACAGGCCACAAGTACTGTGACCAGAAGTGTGTAATTTTTTTTTCCAACCCAGGATCTCATTGATATAGTTTCAAGTGTTTTATTATTGTGTTACCTCAACTTCTTTCTTGTCTTGTCCGGTGAAGTTTGTTTTTGTTCACGGATTATGTAAAGGATTTGTTTGGTAATTAATGTTTTAAGTTTTCATTTTTCTGTTTTTTCAATTTTCATTTGAATATAATAAATTCATTTTCATATTTTCAAAATTTGAAAATACGTTCATTAACACCAACCGAAAACAGTATTCTTATTTTTTATTTTATTTTTTTGAAAGAAAGCTTCAAAAAACAGTATTCTTATATATACATATATTTAAAAAATAATATGATAATACAACATAAGTGTAATTGTTTTGAAAATATTATAAGAGTAAAATGTATAGTTAAATTAATTTTATTAATTAAATATATGTATTCTTATATTTTCAACTAATAAAATTAAGTTCAAATTAAATGATGTCTTTTAAGTTTTTGTTTAAAAATAGGGAGCCGATATTAACACCTATAAATATGATAAGCACACCCATATTTTAATAAAAAAATTAATTACAAAAATATCTCAATAGGAATTTACCAATAAGGACAAATTAGTTTAATTAAAATTAACAAAATACTATTTACACCCATTAATTACACTCATATCTTCAACTATATCACTTTATTAAAAATAAAAAATAAAAATAAAAATAAAAAAAAAAAAAAAACCCAAACCTCCTTTTTATATATAAAAAAAAAAAAAAGGATAAGAAGATCAGAAGCCTAACTGATCTTGATCTTGAAAATGTTTTCAAGGTTGAGGCTAGTTTGATCTTCGAAGAAAGCATGGTATGTCTCATTTGCATTGTAAGACGGGTCATTTAAGGAGATTAGATTTACTGCCGCAAATGAATTTGAATGGCCACATTAGTATTGTGAAGTGTAGCATTTGTTTGGGGAAAGTATCATATGTAGGATGTTTTCAACCCATCATTTTGAATGGTCAGCAGATCGATCTTTGACTATAATGAAAGCTCATGTTTTACATTTTTCTAGTGTATGTTTTTGTTGCGAAGAGGGGGAGAGAATAGTTTGTGTTGATTGTTGCCTTTGCTCATTTGTAGGCCATTTACATGGTAATAATGTGCTTGAAATATTCACCTAAAACAGAATTATGCACTTCAACTCTTAATAATTATTTGATAGCCTTATGTACAATAATACGTAGACATGATTATAATTCTAATGTTGTTCATAGGGTAATTATAAGCCATATGTGAGGAACATGTCCATGGCTGCATCAGGAGGCATGGTAAATAAAGAGGGATTGAAACTAGTAAATAAGGGTACCATTGGCATTAAGATGGGTGTTTCTAGTAATGTTTTAATTTTAAATTTTAGACATGGGTGTACTTATAAATATGGGTGCACTTATCATTTTTATGGGTGTCAATATCCGTACCCTTAAAAATATTATGATAAAAATATATTTATTATCAATAAAAAATAAAAATTAAAATACAATCAATTTAATATGTTTAATATGTCACTTACTCGATTAAAAAAAAAAATCAAAATTTTATTTCCAACTTTTGTTTAGTAAAATTGAAAAACATGTTTTTTTTTTTTCATTTGCAAAAAAAAAAAAAAAAAAAAAAAAAAAAAAAAAAAAAAAAAATTATAATATGAGTGGCGATAATGACACCCCCCAAAAACTGTATCTATACCCCTTTCGTAATCACATCCATTAAACCCCACTTAATGCCAAAAGTACCCTTTCTTTAATTATACTTACTGTTTTTGTAAGTACACACCACTTATAACTATTATTATATTATTTAATCAACTTTATTATTATTTCAAAATATTTTGTTACCTTTAATTACATTACTATTCTTTCTCTTCCCTACTTTTTTCTCTTCTTGGTTTTTTTTTCAAAATAAAACTCTATTTTTTGTTAAAAATCCATTTTAAGATTTTATTATTATTATTATTGCAAAACCACTTTCTGGTTGAGAGAGTTGTGGGAATACTGATTTGTGTTATATTCCAATTGATGTGGAAGTAGATAGATGAAAATGATATTTTTTTAAAAAAAAAGAAAAAAAAAAAAGATAGGTGTTTGATGAAATTGAAGAACATCTATTTTTTTTTAACAAAAAAGAACATATAATATTGATAAAAAAGAAGTCTAAAGTGTGTTTGAAAGAAAAAAAAATATATAGATAATATAGTTAATTTTAAAGTCTGTTTATATATACATAATGATTTTGTTCTTATAATAAAAATTAATTTAAAACTTTACTTTTTCACATCCAAATTTGTCTCATGATTTTAATTCATTTTCCACACTTAGCAATCAATTTGTATTTCCTTAAAAGAGATTGAAAATATATTGAAAAAGAATCTAGGGTATATTAAAATGGAAAGAGTTTTTATGATATGTGTTAATATCAAACCATTAATAGGAAAAAAATATACAAAAGATTAAAATAGGAAACTAATTAATAATTATTGGTAGGTGTACTAACAAACAATTAGTCCTCTTAGTAATTTTACTCAAAGGTATTACTGGATTTTTAAAAACATACTAATTTGGGGTGTACATACGATTTTTAAAGTGCAAATGTTGTCACTTTTATAACAAATATGAGGTTTTGTGTGTGTTTTTTTTTTTTTTTTTTTTTTTTTTTTTTTTTAAATCTCTTTAACCAAACCAAGTTTTGGGTAATGTGTTAAACAACAAAGTGGGGTTTTTTTAGTTCCTTATGTTGAACAAAAATCACGGCCCAATAATTATTTTACAGCCCAATAAGTATTTAGCCCAATTAAAAGTCTATGGCACATCACTCATGATCCTTGTGACCCTGTGTGACTACCTTTTCAAATATATTTGGCCGTATTGCGCTGGAAATGGGCTCAGCCCAATAATGTTTATCACGTTAAGATCTTAATACACAAGCGTCGCTTTTTGTATTATTTTATTAAGAGTTCATTTTGTTCACCCCGGGGCAAGCATTACCCCCTTCCCACTGAATGCTATGTGTCCCTAACTTAACACAGGTTAACAAATATTCTACCAATATTACCCTTGTTTTTGTATTAAAAAATAAAAAAATAAAAAAAAAAATAAAAAAACCCATTCCAAGAAATCAACAGCTACCATATTCAGAAATTAAAAACTATATTTGAAAATAAAAAAAAAAAGGAAAAAAAAAACAAATATTTGAAATCAAAATCTATCCACCCCTGTTTTTGTAAACGAATAGTGTTCAACCTCTATTGGAGGTAGTTCGACCTCCATTGGAGGTAGAATCGACCTCCAATCGATGGAGGTTTCAAGGAAAAGAAAAAAAAAAAAGGCAAATTTTAATTTTACACAGAAAGTCATGAAAATTACCAAAAGTCTCAGAAACTTTCATTTTTCCCAGAAAGTCTCTGAAATTACAAATGTCTTGGAAATTACCAAAAAGTCTAGGAAACTACCTAAAAAGTCTTGGAAAAAAATGAAAAGTCTCGGAAAATACTTGAAAAGTCTCGAAAATTTCCGAAACTTATTGGACAAAAATAAAATTTTCCTATTTTTTTTTCATCTTCTTCTTCATCGACCTCCATTAAAGGTCGATTTCGACCTCCATGGAGGTTTGTTCAACCTCCAATGGAAGCCAATGAAGAAGATGGAAAAATAAAATAAAAAAACGAGAAACTGAAAAAGTAAATAAAATAATATATGTAAAGTAAGTGTATTTTTGAAAGTTCACTTACTTTGGTGCCTTTAAAACTTAAATTATTAAAGTGGTGCCACTCGTACAAACAAAATCAAAGAGTGTCAAACCCCCTATTCCCACGTCATTTATAGAAGGGGGTTTACCTACAACATAAGAACATTAACAAGGTTGTTATAAGAGAGAACTTGCCTATTTTTATTTGTTTTTATTATTTATTTTTTAGATTCTTCCTTTATTTTAGCCATTAGATAAATCTAAAGCTGTATTGTTAATGTTCCTATATATTAGTCAAACTCATGCAGAAGAAGCAAGCTCTAGGATACCCACATATTGTTTTGAAGTTGATTTGATTTATTTTAGATTCTCATCCTCAGGCATTCCTTATTTGGTTTATTCAAATATTCTCTTAATTTGCTCAGATAAGATCAAAATCAAAACAACAGGGATCTTGACCATGTTATCGCATAGAAGTATATATTCAGTTTTCGGCAATTCCTTTCAATAACAAACATTTCATTTCAGGTACTCTCCACAAACAATAGAACCAAGATGATCCCCCTCCACATACTATCAAAATTGGGCAACTATGAAGTCGAAATCGGAGGTGTTAACGTGAAGCTCAGTATAATCGATCATGCTGCCTTAATCGATGACAAAATTCATGAATTAACATCTCTTTTACAAAGGCACGTTGTAGGGGTCGATGTCAAGTTCCATGTAGAGCACCGTAGAGGGGTTGCTAAACTGTTGATTCTTTGTGTCGAGAATCGTTGCTTGGTCATTCAATTAGCTCAATTGTCCGACCAATATTCAGATTCCCTCAAGAAGTTTCTCTCTAACGAGACTATTTGTTTTGTGAGTTTCAATGTGAGCAACATGTACATCAAGGACCTGCCATGTCTAACTGGGGTTGAAATTGGTGAATTGGCTGCTAGGGTTTTGAAGAACCCTAAACTTCTTCATTGTGTTAAATTAGAAGATTTGGTTAGTAAAGTTGGAGTAAGTTCGGATACAGCTGCCGATTTGCTTGAACCTGCACCGAAATGGAATGCTAGGGTTTATTCCGAAAAGGAAATCATAAATGCGATTCATAAAGCTTACACATGTTATGTTATTGGGAGCAAGATGTTGGATACTCTTTACCTCAATTTGGATAACCTAAGCTTGGATAACGAGTTTCACAATACAATGTGCAACTGTAAATGAATAAGTATGAACTATTTGTAATTCGTTCATGAAATCACAATTATTTGAATTTTGGATTAAGGGATTATTTTTTTTCTTCTAGTTTAAGTAGTTCTTTTTAATTTTTATGGTTTGTTTCTACATTGTGAAGATTATACCTTTGATCGAAATAATATTAAGCTTAATTAGAAACAAGTTTCATGTATTATGTTCTCTTATATTGAAAACTAGATGTATGATTAAAAGACTAAGAGAAAAGTGTTGGAGATGTGTTTGTTTCTCAAGAAAATGAAATAGAAAACTTAAAAGATGAACTGCGAGAATGAGAGCAAAAGCAGAGTAAATTGTTACTCAGATATTTTTTTTCAGAATACAAGAATGACTAATGCTCATTACATTTATAGTCACACAATTCATGTGATCAGAATAGAATTCTAGAAGACCTGGAAAGATAAGGTTGCCACTTGGCAATTCTGTTATGCCACCTGTCAATTCTATTATAACAGAATTTTCACACAATTCGTGTGATCACCTGATGATGATATGTTCACTATGGTCATGACATGATCATCATGATGGAAGCTTTTGGTCTGTGAACTGATGAGAGCTCAGCTAAATTACGTTGACTTGCTTTTGCTCTCCATTATCTCTAACATCCCCCTTCAAGCTGAACGAAGGAGAAAGCCGTAAGTTAAGCTTGGAACGAAGAAAATCAAAACGAGTAGAAGCAAGCGCCTTTGTAAAGACATCAGCACACTTATACTCAGTGGGAACATACTGCACTTTGAGAGCCCCAGATGCAATTTTTTCTCGAATAAAATGTACGTCTATTTCGATGTGCTTTGTTCGAGCATGGTAAACCGGATTTTGAGCTAAAACCCCTGCACTCTGGTTGTCACACCATAATACTGGACAGCCAGTAATCTGAATACCAAGTTCACGAAATAGAGAACTCAACCAAAGAGCTTCAGTAGCAGCCTGAGATAACGCCCTATACTCAGCCTCACAACTAGAGCGGGCAACCACATTTTGCTTCTTGGAACTCCAAGTAATGAGATTGCCACCCAGAAAAACACAACAGCCACTCGTAGAACGCCAATCATCAAGGCAAGACGCCCAATCAGCATCATTGAATATCTCAACAGTAAGAGAAGAGGCAGGAGAGAAGTGAAGACCAAAACCAACTGTCCCATTTAGGTACCGCAGAAGTCTTTTGCAGGCCTGCTAGTGCTTTTCTATTGGAGCAGCCAGGTATTGGCTGAGCTTATTTACCCCAAAAGCAATATCTGGCCGAGTGTGAGTCAAGTATTGGAGAGCACCGATTGTGCTTCGATAAAGAAAAGGATCTGAAAAGGGAGTACCAAACTTAACCAGCTTTGCACCAGTGGACAATGGCGTAGAACATGGTTTACTAAGAGACATGTTTGTCTTCTTCAAAAGATCCAACACATATTTTGATTGGGTGAGAAATAAACCTGCAGCTGATCTAGGAGCCTCAAAACCAAGGAAATAACTGACAGAACCCAAAGATTTTAGAGCAAAACCCGAATTCAAGGTGGCAATGGTCTCTTGCACCAGTGAAGGATTATTTCCAGTGATAAGGATGTCGTCTACGTATACGAGGAGAAATAGGACAGCAGAGTGACTTCTTTTGACAAATAGAGAAACATCAGCCTGTGAGGATACAAATCCCCAACTGAGAAGGGCAGTCTTTAGCTTAAGAAACCAGGTCCTTGGGGCTTGCTTCAATCCATACAGTGCCTTGTGAAGTTTGCAAACATAGTGAGGAAGCTTAGAGTTCACAAAACAATGAGGTTGTTCCATAAAAACCACCTCCTTCAAGTCACCATTGAGAAAGGCATTATTTATGTCAATTTGTTGAATATCCCAACCATAAGTGACAGCCAAAGTGAAGATCACTCTTATGGTGGAGGCTTTAATAACAGGGCTGAAAGTGTCTTGAAAATCTACACCCGGAGTTTGATGGAAGCCCTTGGCTACCAATCTAGCTTTGTGCTTCAAGACAGCCCCATTAAGCTTATATTTTGTTCTATAAACCCACTTGCAACCTACCAAGTTCATGGTTTGAGTAGGAGGGACAAGTGACCATGTATTGTTCCGAAGAAGAGCCTGATATTCTTCAAACATGGCTTGATGCCACTGTGGTTTTGAAAGTGCCTCTTTCACTGTTTTGGGTTCAATGTCAGCAGATGATTCAATAGTAGGCTGACAATTAGAGGAAAAAGCCTTTGGTTTAGTGATACCAACCTTAAGCCTGGTAACCATAAGATGTATGTTTGGCTGGTCTAAAGGAAGTTGGAGATCAATATGAAAGGGCTGTGCTGGAATGGATGATTGAGAAATTGGTGAGGAATTTTTGGTTGAAATAGGTGAAGAGGTGACAGGTGAAGAAAAATTTGGAGAAGTGCCATCTCTTGGTTGTGTCAAAAACCATGATACATCAGTATTTGTAGTAGTTGAATTTGAGAAGTGATTATGAGCAGTATTGATGTTGGTAAACTTGCAGAGGAGGAAAAGGGAGAGACAGCAGGTTTGGTTTGAAAAAGAGCTTGGAATGGGAATTCAAATTCATTGAAGACCACATGCCTTGACACATAAATTCGACCCGAAGGATGGAGGCATTTGTAGCCTTTCTGACTCAGACATAACCGATGAGTACACATTTGGATGTGTGGAAATTCAACTTTTGGGATGAGTAGGGCCTAAGATATGGAAAAGCTGAGCAACCAAAGACTTTGAAAAAATTGTAGTTGGGTAATCTGTGAAATAAGACTTCATAGGGTGATTTTAGTTGAAGGATTGGAGTTGGTAAGTTGTTGATAAGGAGAGCAGCAGTCTAAAAAGCGTCTGTCCAAAAGGTAAGAGGCATTTTAGCTTGGGCTAACAAGGTCAGGCCTGTCTCAATAACATGACGATGTTTCCGTTCAGGAACACCATTTTGTTGATAAGTATATGCGCATGAAGTTCTGAAATGAATCCCATTTTGAGTAAGAAAAGGAATTATTGGTTTAAACTCAGTGCCCAAGACAGCTTGTAAGCACTTTATCTTGCAATCCAACTACAGTTCAACAAACTTTTTGAAGATATAAAACGTAGAAGCAACTTCTGATTTCAACTTCAATGGATATAACCAGCAGTATCTTGAGAATGAATCAACAAATATTACATAATATCTGTACCCTTCAATTGATGGCCTTGGAGAATGACCCCAAACATCAGTGAAAATAAGCTCCAATGGACAAGAGGCCTTGAACGTGGACGCTTGAAAGGGCAGATGATGTGATTTCCCAAGCTTGCAAGCATCACATAATTGAAGATCAGTATTGCTATACTTCAAGTGAAGACTATTCATCACTTTTCTGAGAATGAGAGGAGCCAGATGGCCAAGCTTCAAGTGCCACATGCTCTCATTGAGAGACACTGTATTATAACTTTTACTGGAAGCAGCAGAATTATTACAAGATATATTGCAACCTAGGACTGCAGTTTTATTTCTAGGAATTGAAAAAGCAGAGAAACATTTATTTTCCACAAGTCTGGTTCCAGGAACTGACTTAATGTCACCAACACATAGCTTGTACAAGCCATTCTCAAGTCTGCCTTGCAGCAGTATTGCCTTGGTATTCTTGTTCTTCATAACACAAGAATCAGAGGTAAATTCAGCAAAAGCATTGTTGTCTTGAGTGAATTTAGATATGCTTAGCAAATTTTTCGCAATAGAAGGAACACATAGAATATGACTCAATATCAGTGTTTTAGCAGATGACTCATGAGAGGTTATGAAAGAGTTACCAAAATGAGTGATTTGAAACTGTTGTCCATTCCCAACAGCCAGCCTATCCGAGCCTTGGTACTCTGAGTGTATTGAGAGGTTTGATAAATCTGGTGTGACATGATTTGTAGCTCCACTATCAGTATACCATGCCGGATCGCAGACTGTCTCAGGTGTGGCAAAGTATGCTGTAGACTAATGAAAATTTGCTTGGTTAGGAGTGGTCAGTATTGCGTTGTTATGGAAGTTTGTGTTTTGATTTTGGTAATGACTTTGATTTTGGTACTGGCTTAGATTTTGGTATTGGTTTTGATTGCCTTGGTTGTTGTTTTGAAAGCTTTTGTCAAAACGGTGATAGCAATTCATTGCTATGTGTCCATATTTACCACAGACTTGGCAAATCGGTCTGTTATTGCTCCATCTACCACCACCTCGACTGCGATTTCGTCCTCTGTTACCTCCATTCCTTCCACCATTGTTGTAGCTGTTGAAACCACCTCTTTGATTTCTTCTATCACCTTGATTTCCAGCAGCAAAATTTGCACTTAGAGTTGAGATATCAAGTTGAGTTGTAGAATCTGTTTCAGCTATCCTTTGTTCATGATTCAACAACAAATATTGCACTTCTTGGAAGGATATATTGCTTCTTTGAGAGGTAACAACCGATACCACTGAATCATAATCTCGTCCAACTCTATGTAAGGTGTTCAAGATAAGATCATTTTCACTAATCACTTGTCCTGCAGCCTTTAGACTATCACCAATGGTTTTAATTTTAAGCACAAATTCAGAAATGGAACTTGCACATTTCTTAACATTTTGCAGTTGATGTTTCAATTGAAGGACTTTTGCTAATGATTGTTGTGAGAACAACTGATTTAGTGTACTCCAAACTTCTCGAGAGGTCAAACAATCTGTAACTTGACCTATAACACTTTTTTTTTTTGAAAGGATTGACCTATAACACTTTGACTAATAGTTGAAAATAACCAGCTCAAAAGTAATTGATCTGACCTTGTCCATGTTACATACTCTTTATTAAGCACAAGTTGCTTGTCTCCTCCTCCGGTAGCCTGAACTTCAACATATTTTGGTGGTGTGGATTTCTGACTCAAGACATAATCTTCCAATTGAAAGGCTCTAATGACTGGCAACACCTGAGCTTTCCACTGTATGTAATTCTCATTGTCCAACTTCACTTGTATGTTGAAGTGCATCGATTTTGCCAGAGATGAGAAGCCTCCAGCCTTTGAGATCGATGAGATGTCATCTTCAACTGCAGCATAGGAACTGGAAAGTGTAGTCATGGACGATTAGTCCTTTTTCAGCTCTGATACCATATTGAAAACTAGATGTATGATTAAAAGACTAAGAGAAAAGTGTTGGAGATGTGTTTGTTTCTCAGGAAAATGAAATAGAAAACTTAAAAGATGAACTGCGAGAATGAGAGCAAAAGCAGAGTAAATTGTTACTCAGATATTTTTTTCAGAATACAAGAATGACTAATGCTCATTACATTTATAGTCAAACAATTCATGTGATCAGAATAGAATTCTAAAAGACTTGGAAAGATAAGGTTGCCACTTGGCAATTCTGTTATGCCACCTGTCAATTCTATTATAACAGAATTTTCACACAATTCGTGTGATCACCTGACAATGATATGTTCACTATAGTCATGACATGATCATCATGATGGAAGCTTTTGGTCTGTGAACTGATGAGAGCTCAGCTGAATTACGTTGACTTGCTTTTGCTCTCCATTATCTCTAACATCTTATTTATTTTATTTTTAAAAGGATATCGTTACTATGCAGAACCTCGTGGACAGTAGAGATCTTCCATCAATATTTTTCAAATTTTATTTTATTTTTTAAAATTGTTATCTAGAAAACAAAAATTACAATTGTCTTATGTTAACATGCATGTTCGGATAAAGCTTATAGGAAGTCAAAATCCTTATGCCTCCAAAATACTAGGAATATTGTTACATGTTATTTTATAGTACGTAACTTAGTTATTTATTTATTTTTATTTTTTAATTTTGAAATCGTAACTTAGATATCTTAAACGAAACTCAAATGAACTTTAAAAGATCATTTCTAGCTGTTTTTAATTAATAATATGTGATTAAGTAACAATTAGTCTAAAGAAATTCAAGCCGGCCCTTATCTTTGGAACTCTAATTAAGCCAACAAGGCTCTAATTATTTTATTTAAAAAAAAAAAAAAAAAAAATTCAATCCCACAGCAACCATAACAGCCCAGTCCATTCATGCCGGGCAGTCAGCCTGAACTAACTCCCTCACACAATCGGGGAATTTCTCCATCCAAAACATATCACATCTACTGGACAGAGCATTCCTCGACAAAACATGTGCATGCAACACCTGAGAAGTTGTGCTGCTATGCTCGATCTGCATACAGATCTCCGTCATCTATTCTTCTTGTGTGTGATTTAATACGTACTCAGCATACTTGTTGGAGGCTTCTTAGCAGTTGCAGCTGAAGATTTACCTGAAGCCTCTACATTCTCTTCTACAGATTTACCTTCTGATAAGAAGGAAGGTACGGTGTTCACGGATGAGCAAATCAATTAGTGTGCGATCAATCTACCGTTTACATGTTATGTTATTGCTGACAAGTTATTGAGTGTGCCTGATACGTAATCATCATCAGCAAGTACTTCTTGTAATATTTGGGTTTCAAAGTTTGCAATTACAATGCACAGTTTAATATTATGTTTTCATTTGGATCTCGGTTTGTAATTTGATTCTTATATATTAAAAGTATCTTGTTTTAGCGGTTTTCTAATTATTATATTTTCTCTGTTCGTTTCTTATTTAGTTTTCATTTTCTAGACTAGTATTCATTCATAAGGTAATTATTGCATGAGGTAATTATTATTCATCAAATATCAATTTTAATTTCCGGGTTTGTGGAAGGGGATAGAACGCACAATCTCATGGCATAATTTATTTTTTTTGAACTTCATTACCGGAGAAAAAGCAACGTTCACAGGGAGGCGAGACAAGGCAAAAACCAGCAAAAGCAAAACAACATGGGAAACAGAGCACAAAGCCACAAGAACAACAAAGAATCAGCCTCCAAAAACCACCTAAAAACAGCAGCTAAAGGGCCACCACAGCGAGGGAAGGAGAAAAAAAAAAAACGAAAAACAAGACCATACCACCTTCAAATCTCAACCCATTCGAGAAAGTCCCACTCCATATTGGAACCTTTCTTTGCTAGCGAATCCCAAACGAGTTAAAAGCTCAAGCTCTAGAATTGAAGGTCACAAATGTTCTGCCTAAGTAACTCAGCATAGCACTAATATCATAGATCATTCTTAAGTGATTGAGGCTTCCCAATAAAAGACGAGTTAAGGCTATGTTTGGGATTGCTTTGCTTATGGAATAATCAGCTTATAGCTTAAGCAATAATCAACTTACTAAATAAGTTGATAGGTGTTTGGTAAATTGGTTTTATAAATAATCAACTTGAGAAAAAATCAAGGAAAATGTGTTTGGCAAACTTTAATTGATTATGGAAAATTACTAAATTGGGCATGAGTGCTAAAATGTAATATATTTGATTTTATTTTTTTTTCATTTTTTCCAGTTTTTTTTTAATATTATTTTTCCTTTTTATCTCTTTTTTCCAGCTTTTTTTTTTCCTTTATCAACTGGTTCTTTGTATTTTAGGGTTTCAAGACTTTCTAAATTTATTTTAAATTAATAAAAAATCATATTTAAATTTAAAAAATGAACTGAGTCTAGAAGGAACGAGTTGACTCGTACTGAGTCAACTTGTTCCTTCTAGACTCACTAGATCCACATCCGAAACTCGGCATCCTCCTCCGTCAACCTCTTCGATTCCGCCTCCTCTACCGATCCACCAGATTCTCCACCTCAAGCGCATCGTCGACCTTCGTCGCATGACTGCCGACCTCTTCCCTTCCGCCGAGTTTTCGCAATTGAAATCGCGATATTCCTCTTGAAACTAGTCGAAAAAATGGAGGAGGAAGTCCTCCATCCATCGCCGAAGAAGAATCGACTGTTGCGTTGGACGAGATTGGATTCTCGACGAAATCGTGGATTGCAAAGAGCAGATGGGTGGTAAATTGCAACGGAATCGACAGAATCGGCGTTTGCTTCCTCCACTTCCGGAGGAGGACTGGCTTCCTCAGATGACTTCGACGTCGTTGGATGTAGTCGGCCGTCCTCCGGCCTCCATCATCGTTGGTGGCACCACTAGTGAGCAATGGTGGCCGATCTTAATTTTTAATTTTTCAGTTTTTAAAATTATTATTAATTCAAAAAATTATCACTATTAAATAAAAGGGTATTATTGTCTTTATATTAAGATGGTAGTGGTATTATAGACATTCCAATGATAAGAAACATGCTTCTCCAATAATCAGCTTCCAAAAGCTACCCTCAACCAACTTCTTAAAAGCTAATTATTGGAGGAGCAAATTTTGAAATAAGTTAATTATGGAGTGTTTACCAAACACTTCATGGGTCCTAGATTATAATATAAGTGATTATTTCTCAAGTTTAAGCAATCCCAAACATAGCCTTAAAAGAGGCATAAAGAGAGCAAGTTGTGAATAGCTGATATCTCTGCAGAATTAGGATCTTGGACCCCTATATAAGAAGAGAATTTAAACAAAACCTTACCATTGGAATCTCTCAAAACCCCTCCCACGCCTGCACCTGGATTTCCCCTCGTTGAGCCATCCACATTGAATTTCAAGACATCAAAGGAAGGCGGAATCCAGTCATCTACCTAGCTTATTAATCTTTTTCGGAAAACAATCAATGCAGCAATCTTTGAGGTTTAAAAGAATTGTTGTGATCGGTTCAGAGGATCCTTTCCTATAATGCTTAAACCACCAAGCAACTCTAAATTTAACCATGTCAATGGCAATGTAGTGAGCTGTGTCCGCCACTTTACCTTTAAAAACAAGATGATTTCTTGCCATGGCATAATTACATTGACTGGTGCCACCGTTCATGTGATTGTTTTTCTCATAAGTGTGCGTATAATACTATTATATCAACCTCATTTTGTCCAATTTCAAGTGGTACAAATTTGAAAGTTTCACAATTTTTTTTGTTTGGATGGTTAATTAATTATGACTAAATTAATCCTAGAAGCACGAAGAAAAGTATCTTTCCCTTTATTTAAATAATTTAATTATTGGAGACGTAAGAATTAACAACTAAATCTCCATAATAAAATTAGGGTTATTAGCACAAGTCCCCTGAACTTTATATGAGTTTGCATTTTACCCTTTGAACTTTTTTTAGGCATTAAACCCCTGAACTCTCATTTATTAGCAAACAGTTTGGTTTATGCCCTATAAACGCCTGTTTGAGGGGTATCTACATTCAAGTGTTGCCAATAAAATGAAGTTTAGGGGGTTTAATGCCTAAAAAAAAAGTTCAAGGGATAAAATGCAACCTCACGTAAAGTTCAGAGAGACTAGTGCCAATAACCCATAAAATTATTATTTGAAGTTTTAATAAGTTGAACATTTCAACATTTTATTTTTCTTTTATGTTGAAATGATACAAGAAGGAGTGGAGTTTCTGATTTAGCCTTTAAAACTCTAATGTGACAATGTTAAGTTCAAATAACTTAATTAATGTTTGGGTGCATTTAAGAGGTGTTTTTTCAAAACACTTTTATTGCATCCTTACTTTACTAAGTTTATGGTAACACTTTTGAATGGCCAAGATCCATTGGTACATGATCATCACTAATTAATTGTGATGTGGGAAGTATCAAATTCAACTAAACGAATTTTGACTCTTTTGATTCCACTCCACATTATCCTTATTAAAATACTAATTATACTAGTATTTATTATCATTATCTCATTTGAATTGAAGAGAAAAACGATTTAACTTTCCAATGTAATCAATATAGGGGAAGTTGGTGTTAGTTAAGTTACGTTAATAATAAGGTTATTTCCGATTGTCAAAAAAAACCTTAAGGAGGCTGTAATTGGCTCATAATCTTGATTATTAATGAACTTTGGAGGAATCTAAGCCATCTTTTAATTGTCCAATGCCATTAATTAATTAATAATTAAACAGACTCTGCATTTGTAACACAGATTATGTGCTAATAAATTATCCAAACAATTAATATTGAAATAACTCACATAGACATGGAGACTTGGCCTAGGTAACACATATACACTAACTCAAGGGAGTTCATGATCAAGCTTAAACAAAATTGATCAGATCATGAAACCATTTCAGCACTATCTGTCAAAATGGGTACACATGAAGTTGAAATTCTCGGCATTCAAGTTAAGGCAATGTTTATCGACAACGAGGAAGTGGCTGAAATCGAAATTGCTGAGTCAAGAAAATCACTTCAAATGCCAATTGTTGGTATCCTTATTGTTTTCTGCCATGCTCCAAATAAAAAATTTGACGTCGGATGGGTAATTCTCTGTGCGGGTACGAGTTGCTTGATTATTCAACTCCAACGAATGTCCTCTTTTCCTAAAAGTCTCAGGGATTCTCTCTCTGATGATTCTATTTGTTTTGTGTGTGGCAGTGCCTCATTACCAGTCACTAAACCAGTTGTTGGTACCAGATACACTCAGCTACTATCATGCATGAAAAGGGTCGAATTGGGTTATTTGGGTGCTAGGGTTCTCGAGAATCCAAGCCTAAATAGACCTTACGTTTTATATGAGTTGGCTGAGCAAGTTGGATTAAGTTTATCATCGCCAATATATTTTTTTACAAGTAGGTGTAAAGATACGGTGTTCACCGATGAGGATATCCAGGATTTAATTAGTCAACCTTATACATGTTATATTATTGGTGTTAGGTTATTGTGTATGCTAGATTCGTAATCAAGTTCTTTAAGGTTTCTAAGTTTGCAAAATTGCAAATGCAGTGTATTATAATTTTATATCATATAAAAGTTTATGTGGATCTCAGTTTGAAATTTGAATCAGAAAAGTCTTTTGTTTTAGTGGTTTTCTTTATTATATATACGTAGTAACTCTACGTTCACTTCTTTATATAAACTCCCTCGCAATTGCCATGGCTCGCGAACTTCACCATCACCAGCACTAAGCACATCCCAGACTGGCCTAGCCGCAGCGCCTCTTCGTTTGTATGCTTTTGCATATTTCTGGTGCAGTCTACCTTTATTGACATATTAATGAATATATATATGTTCTTGCATGCATAATTTCATTAAGATTGATTACATCTCGATCTATGCCTATACATTTTTGTATATATAAGAGTACAGATTCGGTATTCATGGATCAGGATATCCAGGATTTAATTTATTTATTAATTTTTTTTTTTTTTTTTTTATAAATAGTAGTTATCCAGGCTTTAATTAATGAAACCATATACTGTACATGTTATATTATTGGTGTCTATGCTTGATTCGTAAAGTACTAGTATTAATTTAGGTTTCTGAGTTTATGTGGATCTCAGTTTTAAATTTGAGTTAGAAAGTCTTTTTGTTTTATTGGTTTTCTTAATTTCTTATTACGTTCGGTTTTAGCTCTATACTCTATATTAGATCATGTTGTTAAATTGGGTGCAAATCGAGTGGGAAAATGATGAAGGTCGTAACCCCTCAAAAATTGTTTGTACACCTCTTTTTATATTTACAACCCATTAAAAAATAAAATTTTATAAGAACACCCCACATATTACAAATATGCCCTTTCTTTTAATTTTAAAATAACTATTTAAATACTATAAAAAAATAACTATTCAAATAAATAATGTATACATATTTAATATATATAATTAAAATTATAGCACTAAGAAACCTAATAAACTTATGGCAATAAAAGGGTAGACATGTCACGATTATTGCACAAAAAAGGTTGCTAAAATTATTATTAGATATGAGATTTAAAAAAAAATGATATGAGATTTTTTTATTATTTTTTTTTTTTCCTTTGTTTTTGGGAAGAACCCGCATTCGATCTCCTTACTTTTTAATAGAGGAGGCTGCTTTTTTTCGGTTTGGAAGAAGGCTATTGAGTTCTACACGTTTTAATTTGGATTTTGTTTTTCTTTATTGATTTTCCTTTTTAAAAAATTTTTTTTGTCTAGTTAATAAAAACAGTAAAATAGTTATAAAGTCATTATATTTTAATTAAAATATTAATTATATAATTTAAGGGTAATATTGAAATTTCCAAAAATATATAAATTTGAGGTGTACATATAATTTTAAAGGGGTGCAAATATCGTCAATCAGTTTGTAAATGTTATAGACTTAATCCCACAACCTCTTGGTGCAGGTGTAAGCAGGTATTCAGACATTTCAGGGCCCGATCCATTTAATGATATTAATAAAAATCGGGATCCCATTAAAAAATTATTATCATTAACATAAAAAAAAAAAAAATCATTTACTAAATAAAATGTAATCCACAAAGATTAAAACAAAAAAGGGGAATGCTATCTACCTTTCCCATTTGCCTTTCCTATTTACCTTTCCCATTCATTGTTTGACACATGTACACTTTTTCATTTAATAAAAAGTTCTAACTTTTTGCTACAAAGCTTGTTTACGTCTTTACCCTTGATGGTTGCTTTTATCATTTCATTAATAAGGGGTAAAGACGTAAACAAACTTTGTAGCAAAAAGTGTGAGTTTTTTATTAAATGAAAAAGTGTACACGTGTCAAACAATGAGTGGGAAAGGTAAATGGGAAAGGTAGATAGCATTCCCCAACAAAAAAAACCAATTGGCCCTGATTTTAAATTGAATGGGTAATTTGTATTTGTTGAATTGAATTGTTTAATTGGGCCTAACTTTGAAAAAGAAAATAAAATAAAAAAAGTAAAGAAAGAAGAAAAATTGGCCCTTTTTGAGCTTACAAATATTGGGCCCTGATTTCACACAACCGACAAGAAAACCAAGATTGTTTAAAGAGTGACGATACTTACACCCCTTTAAAATTGTATGTACACCCTATATAAGCATATTTTTTGAAATTCCAACAATACCCTTAAATAAAATCTTTAAAGTAATGAAAGTGATATTTAATATTTTGAAAATTTTAACAAAAATTATAATTAGTTAAAAAAAATAAAAATTATAATATCTTTTGATTATAAAATTAATTTTTATTAATTAAAATTTAAATATTTAGTATAAAAAATTAAGAAGAGAAAACATTGAATTTAATCTTAAAAATAAACTAAAATTCTCTTTGAATTCAAATGAAGAACAAAGGGTTTTGTATAGACATACCTTCGTGGGTTCTAGCAACAAAGAACATATTTATTACAAAAAAAAAAAAAAAAAAAACATGGAAATATGTGGAACCACGTAGTCTACACCAGTACCATCCCCACTTTTCAGTTTTTACTAGGATTAAGCAAATTTTAAAGAAAATAAAAGAAAAACTAAGTACGGAAAAGGAAAAAAAATAAAGATGGAGATAAATCCGGAGGTTTTAGGATACTAAGGAGGCTTTCATTATCATTTCATGTTGAATATTGAATTTATCCATGCTGAATCTTGGAAGGGGTAGTGTTTACATTCTTTTGTTATTCATTTATTTTTTTTTTAATCTTAATTATTTCTAACTTATTAAATTAATATTTAAAAATAAAATAAAAGAAAGGGCATAATTATAATATGTGGGGTGTGTTTATAAAATAAATTTTTTTAATGGGGTGTATATACAAAAATGGGTGTATATACAGTTTTTCAGGGGTGCAAATACCATCACTCTTGTTTTTAAAAAAATAATAATAAAAAATAAAAAAAATTTAAAAAGATTGGGCCAGTTGGGGGCCCCTACTGCTCTCATGGGCCAGCCTTGGGTATGAGAGGCAAATCACTAGACCAACCTTATCTTGTCAACAGTATTGCTCCTTTACTGTACTGATTAAGGGTAAAATATTTAACTTTAAGTTCTAGAAGAATATTATATAAGAAAAAGGACCGGAGGAAAATTAAACTAAGTTTATGATAACACAACAAATTATGTAATTAACACATGATATTCAATGGTCAAAATCCAGTGGTATATAGACATATTGTGTTGTGGGAAGTCCCAAATTCAATTTAATTAATTTGGACTCCTTGGATTCCAATCCCCACTAATTAAAGATTGGTGTGTTATGTACTTTTATAGTTCCGAAAAACACATAGAGTGAATTTAGAGAAGTATTTCAGACTCGAAATACATAAGAAGAAACATAGGAGAACTATAGGAGATAGAGAGAGGCAAATTTGCGTAATATTTTCGATATTCTCATTAAATTCATTGGGCTGCTATTTAAGCTTACATTGAAGGCGAAATATTCGTCCACTACAACTGGAAATCAGGAACAAAAGACAAAGTGGAAAAACTGCAACATTGATGGCGTAGCAGATAATGAGGCACCCACTTATAAAGTGCTACAGAATAATGAGGCACCCACTCATTAATAAAACAAAGCACTAACAAAACTAACATTAATTTAACAAGCACTAACAATATTAACATTAATTTAACACTCCACTCACTCAATTATTAATGTAATTAATGCACATATCATTCCATCCTCCCCAAATTATCCTTGTCCACAAGGATAAATTCCAAATAACTCTACAGGGAGTTCCAACTCGTTGGATTCACCACAATTAAGGTCTCCAAATTTGGTTGATCGTATGTGCCATTGGAGAGCAATTCCTTCTAGATGAAATGACGCTAGTTGGACCTATTGGGGAGTGAAATTTTTGAAATCAAAAATTGGTTCTACCTTAGATCCATCAAATGAGATAGTCTCTACCAAGTTTAGGAAAGGATCATGTGGGGTTTTCTTAAATACATAGTCATCAAATATCGGGGGTTTATCAAAATCGACAAAAACCTCCGCCGATACATATGTATCATCGAAAAACACCGGATGATAGGTGGCTAATTGTGTTTGAGAAAATGATAAAGATGTGAGTTCATTCCTAATGGTTTGGAGGATATTTTGAATTTGGTTAAGACTAGACTCATGTCAAGTTAGGACTTCATAGACTCCGTTACGAAAACGTTTGTCCATGGGACCGAACCGCTCTGATACCATTGTTATGTACTTTACCGATCTTGGAAAATACATAGAGTGAATTTAGAGATCGAAGTATTTCAGACTCGAAATACATAAGAAGAAACAGAGGAGAAATACAGGAGATAGAGAGAGGCAAATTTGTTTAATATTTTCGATATTCTCATTAAATTCATTGGGCTGCTATTTAAGCTTACATTGAAGGTGAAATATTCGTCCACTACAACTAGAAATCAGGAACAAAAGACAAAGTGGAAAAACTGCAACATTGATGGCGCAGCGGATAATGAGGCACCCACTTATAAAGTGCTACAGAATAATGAGGCACCCACTCATTAATAAAACAAAGCACTAACAACACTAACATTAATTTAACAAGCACTAACAATACTAACATTAATTTAACACTCCACTCACTCAATTATTAATGTAATTAATGCACATATCATTCCATCCTCCCTAAATTATCCTTGTCCACAAGGATAAATTCCAAATAACTCTGCAGGGAATTCCAACTCGTTGGATTCGCCACAATTAAGAAGGTCTCCAAATTTGATTGATCGTATGTGCCATTAGGGAGCAATTCCTTCTAGATGAAATGATGCCAGTTGGACCTATTGGGGAGTGAAATTTTTGAAATCAAAAATTGGTTCCACCTTAGATCCATCAAATGAGATCGTCTCTACCAAGTTTAGGAAAGGATCATGTGGGGTTTTCTCAAATACATAGTCATCAAATATCGGGGGTCTATCAAAATCGATAAAAACCTTCACCGATACATATGTATCATCGAAAAACACCGAATGATAGGTGGCTAATTGTGTTTGGAAAAATGATAGAGATGTGAGTTCATTTCTAATGGTTTGGAGGATATTTTGAATTTGGTTGAGACTAGACTCATGTCAAGTTAGGACTTCATAGACTCCGTTACGAAAATGTGTGTCTATGGAACCGAACCGCTCTGATACCATTGTTATGTACTTTACCAATCCTGGAAAATACATAGAGTGAATTTCGAGTCTGAAATAATCAAAGTATTTCAGACTCGAAATACATAAGAAGAAACAGAGGAGAAATATAGGAGATAGAGAGAGGCAAATTTGTTTAATATTTTCGATATTCTCATTAAATTCATTGGGCTGCTATTTAAGCTTACATTGAAGGTGAAATATTCGTCCACTACAACTAGAAATCAGGAACAAAAGACAAAGTGGAAAAACTGCAACATTGATGGCGCAGCGGATAATGAGGCACCCACTTATAAAGTGCTACAGAATAATGAGGCACCCACTCATTAATAAAACAAAGCACTAACAACACTAACATTAATTTAACAAGCACTAACAATACTAACATTAATTTAACACTCCACTCACTCAATTATTAATGTAATTAATGCACATATCATTCCATCCTCCCCAAATTATCCTTGTCCACAAGGATAAATTCCAAATAACTCTACAGGGAGTTCCAACTCGTTGGATTCACCACAATTAAGGTCTCCAAATTTGGTTGATCGTATGTGCCATTGGAGAGCAATTCCTTCTAGATGAAATGACGCTAGTTGGACCTATTGGGGAGTGAAATTTTTGAAATCAAAAATTGGTTCTACCTTAGATCCATCAAATGAGATAGTCTCTACCAAGTTTAGGAAAGGATCATGTGGGGTTTTCTTAAATACATAGTCATCAAATATCGGGGGTTTATCAAAATCGACAAAAACCTCCGCCGATACATATGTATCATCGAAAAACACCGGATGATAGGTGGCTAATTGTGTTTGAGAAAATGATAAAGATGTGAGTTCATTCCTAATGGTTTGGAGGATATTTTGAATTTGGTTAAGACTAGACTCATGTCAAGTTAGGACTTCATAGACTCCGTTACGAAAACGTTTGTCCATGGGACCGAACCGCTCTGATACCATTGTTATGTACTTTACCGATCTTGGAAAATACATAGAGTGAATTTAGAGATCGAAGTATTTCAGACTCGAAATACATAAGAAGAAACAGAGGAGAAATACAGGAGATAGAGATAGGCAAATTTGTTTAATATTTTCGATATTCTCATTAAATTCATTGGGCTGCTATTTAAGTTTACATTGAAGGTGAAATATTCGTCCACTGGAACAAAAGACAAAGTGAGAAAACTGCAACATTGATGACGCAGTGGATAATAAGGCACCCACTTATAAAGTGCTACAGAATAATGAGGCACCCACTCATTAATAAAACAAAGCACTAACAACACTAACATTAATTTAACAAGCACTAACAATACTAACATTAATTTAACACTCCACTCACTCAATTATTAATGCAATTAATGCACATATCATGGTGTTATCATTATCTTATTGAAGAGAGAAAAACTTTTCAACTATCCAACGGTGCCATTAATAAACAAAACCTTTAAGTTTTCAACACGAACATGCATATGCACTATATATAGAACGGTGCTGATAGCTTTGACATTCAAGTGTGTGCTTGGATTCAATTCAGGATGATACCCTTCAAATATCTTTCAAAATTGGGTGATTATGAAGTGGAAATGAAAGGTGTTAAAGTCAAGGTTAGTGTAATCGACAATATAGATGTTCTTGATGCTAAATTATCCGAGTTTAAGTCTTCCATACAATCTCAGCCGTCACCTGTTGTCGGGGTAGATGTCAAGGTAAATGCCTATAGGATTGAGGAGCAATTAATTCTTTGTTGTATGAATTCTTGTTTGATGATTCAACTGGCTAAATTGGTCTCATTTCCTAACAATCTCATTAAGTTTTTTGATAATAATGATATTTGTTTTGTGGGTATTGGACTACGTGACAAAGTTCGATATTTAACTTTGGAAAAGGGGTATGGGAATTACGGCCAGTCTATATCGTTGGCTAATACTGTTAAAGTGGGTGAATTGGCTGCTAGGGTTTTGAGGAAGCCTAATCTCTGTAATTGTGGATTAATAGAGTTGGATAAAGAAGTTAGAAATATTAGTACAGTGGCATGTACTGATTCACCTAGCTCCAACCCGCCGCCGGACTCAAAAGTTAAGCTTGAGGAGGATAATTTACCTAAGATCACATGCCCTGATTGGAAAGCCGTGGCATTCACCAATGAAGAAATCAAGTATGCAATTCATGAAGTATATTCGTGTTGTTTCATTGGGGACAAGTTGTTTGGAATGATAGATACTACTAAATAACTTGTTAAATGGTTTGTTTGTTTGTTTGTTTTTAAGGTTTTTATGTGACATTGATCTAATTAAGTTGAAAGTCTCTCTTTATCATATGAAATTATGAATTTATTTCTGTTGAAGTGCTTCCCATTTCTTTAATCTAAATAACTAGTTAAAGGGTTTGAGATTTCTAGGTTTTTATGTGATACTGATTTATCTTCTAAGTTGAAAGTCGCTCTTATTTTTAATTATCAGTTGAAATTTTGAATTTATTTATGTTGAAGTGCTTTGCATTTCTTTAATATAAAATCATTTTTTCTTCAATTCAGAGTACAAAATATTTTTGTACGAATGGTTACAATTTTATTTAAGTATATATTTATTAATTCAGGACATCTTAGTTTTTACAGTGTACTTAGTTTTTGTTGAGCATTTGAATTGAATTATCAACCCGCATTGTTAATATATTGAACCTAGCTACTGGTTAATTGTAACTTGAAATTAATCATGTTCAAGCAATAGGCTCATGATCATTAAATTTTTCCACGAATTTTAACTAAAACAAGAATTTATATGACTTCCACTACTCACTACTGTATCTGGAAATGGTGTCAGATATTGAAGAGTTACAGTATTCACAAATGAGAAAATTTTGTAACCTTGCTTCTGTTTTGGGTCGTCCTTCTTTTCAATTTGTTCCTAGGTGTGGGAACATGGTAGCTCATGAATTAGCTAAAGTTGCTATTACTTTAGCTGAGAACAGGTGTTTGGTTTATCTTTGCCCTGGTTTTGTTTCCAGTTTTGTTAATGGTGATTTTCATCAATAAAACTTTCTCTGGGATATTTTGTCCTTTTCAAATAAATAAATAAATAAATAAATAAATAAAGCTTTTGTGAATTCTCAAAAGATAAATTACCACCGAGCCACATTGGACGATTCAATGTTCCATGTTCAAGTCGCACCTATACAATATGGTATATCAAATAAAGAAATTAATTAGTATGTATTGTGTACATATATAAATACATAAAAAAAAATTGAATAATTACCTGGTAGCCACCCATTTGATCAAGCACTATCATAATGGCCATTAGTTTGGAAATTCATTTCAAATTTGCAATTATAGGCAAATAGTGTGTCAAGACTCAAGAATGGGCACTAGTAGAGGGAAAATTACCTTAATGGTCACTCATTTGGTCATTCATTACACTAATGACCACCTATTTTAATTTTGTAAATAGAAGTGATCAATAGAAAATATATTTAAAAAAATCTGGCAATTTTTTTTTTTTTTTTTTATCTAAAACAGTCTTTTTTTTAATAAAAAATTATTTTTAAAAAAAACTATTGCTTAATCTCCAACCATCCATCACTGTGATGAACGGTTGGAGAAAAGTTTAAATAAATAATTTTACAATTTTTTTTTAATTTCGCTTTTTTTTTTTTTTTTTTTTTGCCATAATTGATTTTTAAATTTTCTATTGATTAATTCTATTTACAAAATTAAAATAAGTGGCCACTAGGGTTATGCCTGACCAAATGAGTGGCCACGTTTTCTCCTCAAATAGCTGAAGCGGCTGCAATCTACCGAGGTCTTCAGCTGGACATCGACACAGGCTTGGCTCTGGTTATGATTGATTCTAATGCGGCTGTGATGGTTGATTGGATTAACTGTGGGGAAGGCTCTATGCTCTGAACTTGGTATTATTATTTCTGATATTCGAAATGTGCTGCAGCAGGCAGCAGGCGTGCTGTGTTTCAGTTGGTTTTGTCTCTAGAAACGCAAACCAGGTTGCCCATTTTTTTTTTAGCTAAAAATGCCCTCTCTTGTGTTGAGGATAGATTTTGGCCGGAGGATTACCCTTTTGTGTTAGAAAGTTTGTACTGGCTGAGAGCCATGGGTGCCACGGGTGTCTATAGTTTGTTTATGTTTTTGCTGTTTTCCCTTCAAAAAGGAAATCCATTGGGAAACCCCAAATTCCATCATTCAAATGGTCTTTTTAATAGTATTTACTAGTATTGATTAACATTAACACTCATTCAGATTAATTGACTCTATTTATTAATTATAAAAAAAAAAAAAAAAAACATTATCTCATTGAAGAGAAAAACCATTTATTAATTATAAAAAATATATATATATATTATCTCATTGAAGAGAAAAACCATTTATTAATTATAAAAAAAAAAAAAAAACATTATCTCATTGAAGAGAAAAACCTTTTAATTTTCCAATGCCATCAATAAACAAACCCTTGAGTTTTCAAGTTTTCAATACCCTACCATGCATGCACTGATGCACTTCATTTTATTTTATTTTTTAATATTACCACTATATATAGGTTTTATTAATGGTAATTATTAGTATTTATAATTATCATTATCTTATTGGTAGAGTTTTCAATACTCTTCGTACCATGCATGCAGGGCCGACCCTAACATTTTAGGGGTCAAGGTGAAAAAAATTGTTTTATTATTATTGAGTCTATTTTTAAAAATATTTCGGACCCCTCTATTTAAAACATAAACTTACGGGTTTAAAATCTAAAATCTAATCTAATAACTAATACGAAGTAGTTTTCGGCCTATTTTTTAAAACAATATTTGAATCCATTTATTTAAAACATAAACTTCCGGGCTTAAAATCATATTCTAATCTAAGAAATTAATTTTGTATGTAAAAAAATAAAACAATTTGGACCATTTTCTTTATGGGACCAGGGCTGGTGCACTTCCTGCACAAGCCCAGGGCCCGGGGCCCGCACTCATTCATGCCCACTACATGAATACACATATACATTGTAAACCCCTTATGTAAGCCTTATCTACGTACAAACCTACTTTTCAACCCTTGATCAAAATCCAATGGCTGTTATGTATTCTCTCTCCTAGCCCATCACTTACTTTTGTCTCATCCCATTACAAAAATACATAACAGCTATTGGATTTTGATCCAATGGTTGTTTGTACATAAGGCTTATGTCATGGGGTTTGTATAAATCCAAACGATAAGAAAAGTAATCCACTGTTACAACCGATACCTACATCTTTGCTCTACACTCTAGCTCCAAGGCACACTAATAATAGAATTACAATATATTTATAATAGAGCATTCGAGAGTTAAAGACCCACAAGGAAACCCTTTTCTTCACGCACAAGACTTCATGTTCCACGCAAAGTACATTTCCTTTACGCACAAGACTTTCCTGTTCTACACGAAGACAAACTCCTTTCCTATTCCATTTCCTTTCCTGTTTTCACACATCACTTCATTAAAGCCTCCCTTAAACAAAATCTCCGACTTCCAAACGTTTCACACGTCTCCAGAAAGTTTTCTCAATGGTTAAATCTCGTTTGGTAATCATAGGAATACAAATCATATCTAACAATATATTACTAATGTTTCAAAGACAATTAAAAAAAAAATCAATTTAATAAATTCTAAAATAAAATTTATTTTGATATCGTTAAAATTTGAATTTATGAATACCCCTATTAATATTATTCCATCTATAAACGGCAGACGATAAAAACGATCCTCAATACTAACTCTCTTTAATATTAATTTTCAATCACTGTTGTGTCGTTTTGTTTCTGTTCTGGGCTTAGTCCCTCCAGTTTACCAAAAAAAAAAAAAAATTTCAATCACTTCCCAGATTTTCAGTCTCCATTCAACCTCTCCCTTTCAAGATCGGTAGTTAGTTTCGAACTTTAGTTGTTGAAAAACCCTAACATCCTACATTCACAAACCCCAGAACATTTACCATCAAAATGGAGTGGAATCCAGAAACCCTCGGAAACCTCTCGCAATGCTTCTTCCACACGCTATCTCCGGCCCCAGAGCCGCGCCGCGCTGCCGAGAAATCTTTGGCTGACGCTGCGGACACCCCTAACTACGGCCTCGTGGTTCTCCGTCTTGTAGCCGAACACACGGTCGACGATCAGATTCGCCACGCCGCTGCCGTCAACTTTAAAAACCACCTCCGCTACCGCTGGTCCCCGTCTTCCGATTCTAACTCCGGCACCACTCTCGCTCCAGTCCTCGACCCCGAGAAGGAGCAAATCAAAGCCCTAATCGTGACTCGCATACTCTCTTCCTCGACGCCGCGAATCCAGAGCCAGCTCAGCGAAGCCCTGGCCGTTATTGGCAAACACAATTTCCCAAAATTGTGCCCACTCTACTGCCTGAACTCGTCTCCAAACTCCGAATAGCGTCCCAGTCAAACGAATACGCTTCCATCAACGGTATTCTTGGAACTGCCAACTATATTTTTAAGAAATTCCGTTACCAATGCAAAACAAATGATCTTTTACTCGATTTAAAATATTGTCTCGATAATTTTTGCGTTCACTGCTGGTGATTTTTCTCAAAACTGCTAAATTAATTGATTCTACTGTGAGTTCTGGTGGGTCTGCAGTAACTCTCAAGCAGTTTTTTGAGACACAGAGATTGTGTTGTAGGATATTTTATTCGTTAAACTTTCAAGATTTGCCTGAGTTTTTTGAGAATCATATGAAAAAGTGGATGGGTGAGTTTAAAAAATATCTAACAACAATTTATCCTGCACTTGAGAGCAGTAGTGATGGACTCGGGGTGGTTGACGAGCTTAAGGCGGCAGTTTGTGAGAATATTAGTCTTTATATGGAAGTGAATGAGGAGGAGTTTCAGGGATACTTGAATGATTTTGCACTAGCTGTGTGGACTTTACTTGGGAATGTTTCACAGTCTTCAGCTCGTGATATATTAGCTGTTACTGCAATTAAGTTTTTGACTACTGTGAGTACAAGCGTTCACTATACTTTGTTTTCGGGTGAAGGAGTGATACCACTTATTTGTCAGAGTATCGTGATTCCAAATGTGAGGTTGAGACACGAAGATGAGGAGCTTTTTGAGATGAATTATGGTGAGTTTATCAGGAGGGATATGGAGGGTAGTGATATTGATACCCTCGTTCACTATACTACTGTGAACTTCTTAAAGGAATTGCAACAAATTATAAGCAGAAGGTAACAGAAATAGTTCCCGTCCTGATACAGACTTTGTTGAGCTCATTTGCTGCAAACCCTGTTGGCAATTGGAAGGATAAGGATTGTGCCATATATTTAGTTGTCTCGCTTGCAACAAAGAAGGCTGGGGTCACTTATGTTTCCTCTGATGTTGTTGATGTTCAAAGCTTCTTTACATCAGTTATTGTTACAGAGTTGCAAGGTCAGGACGTAAATGCATTTCCGATGCTCAAAGCAGGTGCACTTAAATTCTTTACAATGTTTCGGAGTCAGATTCCAAAGCCCCTGGCATTTCAATTGTTTCCTGATTTGGTTCGGTTCCTTGGTGCAGAATCAAATGTGGTTCATTCTTATGCTGCAAGTTGTTTAGAAAAATTCTTTCTGGTCAAGGATGAGGGGGGAAGAGCTAGATATGATTCAGCAGATATAACTCCATACCTCCCTGTTCTGATGACTAACCTTTTCAATGCCATGAAATTTCCAGAGTCCGAGGAGAATCAATACTTGATGAAGTGTATAATGCGGATTCTTGGGGTTGCAGAGATTTCCACTGAGGTTGCTGGACCTTGCATCTCCGGCTTGACCTCTATTCTGAATGAGGTTTGCAAAAATCCAAAAAATCCAATTTTTAACCTCTACCTCTTTGAGTCAGTAGTTGTTCTAGGCATGCCAGAGGGATCCCTCTCTAATATCACCTTTTGAGGCAAGCATTCTCCCCAGCCTCCAAATGATTTTGCAAAATGTCGTGACTGAGTTCTTACCATATGCATTCCAGCTGTTGGCTCAACTTGTTGAGTTGAATAGGCCGCCCATTGCCCCAAACTACATGGAGATTTTCAAACTTCTTTTGATTCCTGAATCATGGAAGAGATCTTCAAATGTTCCAGCCCTTGTGCGTCTGCTTGAAGCCTTCCTTCAGAAGGTACCACATAAGATCAGCCAAGAAGGCCGTCTGGCCCGGGTGCTTGGGATATTCAACATGCTTGTCTCATCCCCTCGCTCTGATGAGCTTGGTTTCTATGTTCTCAACACTGTCATTGATAATCTTGAATATGGTGTCATTGATCCATACGTGACTCACATCTGGAATGCCTTATTTGTACGCCTCCAAAATAACCGTACAGTAAAGTTTGTCAAGTCCCTTGTCATTTTTATGTCACTTTTCCTGGTCAAGCATGGTCCTGCAGCCCTTGTGGATACAATGAATACTATTCAGCCTACGATATTCAGAACAATTGTGGAGCAGTTCTGGATACCAAATCTTAAGCTGATCACTGGAGCCATTGAATTTAAGTTGACTGCTGTTGCTTCAACCAGACTTATCTGTGAATCTCCAGTTCTTTTGGATCCTTCTGCTGTTGGAGTCTGGGGGAAGATGCTGGACAGCATTGTGACCTCCTTTTCGAGGCCAGAGGAGGATAGAGTTGAGGAAGAACAAGAAATGCCCAGATATTGCAGAAAATGTGGGTTATACAGTGACATTCGTCAATCTTTACAATGCTGGAAAGAAAGAAGAGGATCCTCTAAAGGACATAAAGGATCCAAAGGAATACTTAGTAGCATCATTGGCAAGGATTTCTGCCACTTCCCCTGGGAGGTTCCCTCAAATTATCAATGAAAATCTTGACTCAGCAAATTGAGAAGCCCTGCTTCAGCTCTCCAGCACTTACAATTTCACTATAGTTTAAGTAAGTAGTCTCCTCTTTCTTTATTGCTTTACTGTTTTTTGTTTTTACTGTTGGAACTGCAGAATGAAGATTGCTAGTATATGAATACTATTTCAACATTTCAATGGGTGTAGGTTGAAGAAACTGTTGATTGTTAGAATTTTTTTAATCTACAAAATCCATCGGTCATCACTTTCTCATTACCTTAAAGTTGATTGCAAATGATTTTTGTATTGAATGTTTACTTCAAATTATATTTCTATAACTATCATGACCCTTATTACTTGTTGAGTAAATTTTAATTTTCAGGAAAACCTCTCTTTCAATAATAGACATATTCCTGCTGATAAATGACTTGAAGCCTTTATAGGAAGGATGCTCTGCATTAATTTATTACAAATGATACTTGTATTGAACATTAACTTCAGATTATTTTAATATAAGTTATATAACTATCATGACCCTTTTTTCTGGTTCAGTAGATTATTCCTACTCATGCTTATCAAGAATTAAAATTTTGGACAGAATTTTCAGGAAAACTTATTTTTTCAACTATCTAATTTACTGTTTGTATGACTTTTCAGGATGTTATGATGCATGGAGGCTTTTTTTTTTCTCTCTAGCTAAGAGTTGGTCATATGCATAGAGTATTGGGGAGAGCTTGCATTTTTTGAGCAAAGGTACTTGATACATTGTCATTGTTTAGATTAAACAAATTACTTTCCATTTGTGCAATTTCACGGGTTCTTGATGGTGGGAGTTTGTGGTTACAGTTGCTCGCTGAGTCACATTGCATGGTAGTTCCAGTTTGGTTAATGCAGGGGCGGAGCTAATCCCTTACTTGAGTAGACGCCTGTCTGTGGTCACATCCCTGACCTTTGAAGATGAAACTGGGTGAGATATGGGATTGAGCTTGACTCACTATACGAAATAAAGATCTCGGCTTTTCTTCCCCAACGCCTTCCTTTCACTTGCAGATACTTCGCTTGGGGAACAGACAGACTTCTGATTACTTGGAGGCTGGGTAAAACACCTCCATTTTGTTCTCTTTTCAGTTTGTGTTGAGTCTTGTGTTCAGCGTATTATCCATTTTGCAGTAAATTGTAGATAGATCTATCTTGCTGTCAAAAGAGTTGTAAACTAAGAAACTTAGTTCTCTTAGAGTTGTTGGGTCAATTCCTTAAATCTTTTTTTTTTTTTCCTAGGGTATATAAAAAAATAGAACTGTTTTTGTTTTTTTGTTTTTTTTTTTTTTTTTTTTTCTTCTAAACACGATAATAAAATAAACAAATAAATAAGAAAAGAGGAAGAAGACGAGTGTGCCAGTGTGGTAACATCATACACACGACAAGCGAATCGTAAGATACTATTGTATAATTTACGAATGGCAAGCTGAAAGTTATAATCACTTGGTAGATTGTTGATTCTTGGACTTATATACACTCACAATTATTGAAGCATTTTCCCAATTTGTGACTTTCAAGTTTCAACCAAGAATATTGATAAACGTACAGGTTTTCCTTTTTCCAATACCACCATGCACTTCTAAGATAGTAATTAACACAGTACAAATAATTAACAACTCAATCATAAAGTTTGATACAGACTTTGGCCTATATATAATAATAATTAACTGATTAGAATGAAACCATTTCACCATTATCGGTCCAAAATTGGTGGATATGAGGTTGAAATTCATGGTGCTAAAGTTAAGGTCAATGTCATCGACAACGAAGCAATGGTTAATACTAAAATTGTTCAGTTGAGGGCTTCACTAGAAAGGCCTGTCATAGGAGTCGATGCTCTGCTTAAACCTATTTGTAGAAATTCGAAATTTGAAGAAGTATCCATATTTGAAACTTCCATTAAAAAATGAAATAGGTTTCTCTATTTTCATTTTTCAACACACAGGACTGATACATGAGAAAAACTTGCACGACAGAGACTTTGCCTATATTATATATACAGACACAGAAGAATAATATAGCTTGAACTAAATTAATCAGATATGAAACCATTTCAATACTATCTGTCTAAAATGGGAGTATGAGTTTGAAATCAATGGTACTCAAGTTAAAATCAGTAGTTGATACTAAAACATTTTCTATAAAACATGTTTGGTGATCTAGAGATCAAAGATAGAATTAAATACTTGAAGTGAAGTTGCTTGAATAAATTACCTAGAAGATGAGAAAGTCCACAACATATATTGTGAATGAACAAAAGTCCAACAATATATGGTAGAACAATAAGCGAATTTTAGAATGCAAAATGCGCTCAAAGAGAAAGATCAAGGTTTATTCTCTTAGAATGCGGTTCCACTTCCTCCTTCTGATGATCATTAGATGTGCAACTTCTCTTTCCAATTGTTTCCCCAATATCTTCATTGGTGACACCAAATATCTTGATGGGCTCAGCATATTGCACTTTGTCATCCTCATTGGGTAGTGTTATTGGCCAAACCCCACAAGATTTCACTCTGCAATTAGGGCACTTCTTTGAAAGCTGGAACTTAAATGAACAATTTGTGAACTCACTTTTGAGTACCCGATGATCAAAAGCTTTGCAATACCCGAATGCCACATGATCTGAGTCAATTAATGTTCCAATACTAGGAGCAGCAACCAGGATACACCTACCTGACCAAAATAATGGGTAACTTTCATCCCCGTCACTACATTTCCATCTACACTCTACAACTAATCCAACTCCATCATTAGCATCGAAACGATATTCCTCAAATTCAGTAACAGCGCAAACAATAAATCCCAGGACCTGACCATTGAAACAATCATGCCATGCCATTCGAAATTCGATCGAAGATTCGTTAGATTTATAGTTGAACCACCCAGGAACTTCACTTCCCGGGCAACATAAGCTAAACTGGTCAAGTTCACCTTCATATCCCTATAACATGAAAATCATAATTATTTTAATGAGTGGGAGAGAAAAAGGGATGGATTCATGGATTAACAGAGTAATTACCTCAACAGTAGCCAAGATGTTGCCAACTGCTGTCTCTTCAAGGTTTGGGCAGTTAGTAAATATGAAAATTGCTTCAACTAATTCAGATGCATCTGGTATTGATCGGAGCTGCTTGCAGTCACTTGCACTTAAAAATTCTATGCTTAATGGGAGCTCTGTTAATGATTGAAGCATATTGCAATTGTTTACACTCAAATTTTTCAATATTGAAAGTTGCTTCATGCTTTTTGGTAGACTCTCAAAATCGTTTCCACTTAGGTCTAAATCTTCCAAAAAGGATAAATGACAAATGTCTTCAGGGATTTCCTTTAAATTGCAGTCACTTAAATATAGATTTGTTAAAGAGCACGGAAAATCTGGAAAGCTCCTAAGACTTTTGCAACCGCACAGATCCAAACTATGAAGGTATTTGAGATGTTGAGCAAGCGGGGGAAAGTCGAGCAAGCGGCGACAGTGTTTGAGGTCTATCATCTCAAGCAATGGGGCATTTGAGAGATCTGGTATATTAGTGAGACGTTTACATCCATAAAGAATAAGCCACTTTAAATTTGGAGCATGCTATGAAACAAAAAAAACAAAGTAAAATCAGTGCAATAAATAAATATAGGGCATTGTTAACCTTTGCCCTAAGGGCACATGTTAATAACTATATAATTATTATAAAAAGAAAGTATTTATTACACAAACATTTATTGCATCGATTGAATCAAAATGTACAATAAATACTTTCCTTTTATAGTAATTATGTAGTTGTTAACACTACCCATAAATATATACAAAGAATAAAACATATACTTAAAATGTTAAAAAATATATACCATTGTGTCTTCCCAAAGTTTTTCAAGATTGCTATCTCTCAAATGAAGTTCAACAAGGTTTTCTGGACTAAAATTTGATGGCAGTGCTGTCAAAGGAAATCCATACCAAATGAGAGACCTCAGCTTGCCAGAAAGATCACTTAGGCCATTCGGAAAATGCACTTTAGAGTTGTATGGACTATCAAAGTATAAATCAATCCCAGAATCATAGAATTTGAAGAATCTAAGATTGTACATTTTCTTGAAAGCTTGAGGGCTCAACTGCATATCCTTTATATTTTTTAAATCTAAGACTATCCCTTGAACCGCATTAGTCCCCTAACAGCCAAAAGTACAAGTAATATCATAAAATTAGAAAAAGAAGATATTATAAAATATAATAGATTTACAAGAAAAGATGACAAAATTTTTGCATGTTCATTCTTTTATAAGTATAACTTCTTAATCTACACCGACAAGTTTTACCAAACTAATTTATTTAATAATGTTTAATCGACTTTTAGAAGCCTATAAGAAGAGGTCTGCTTGCTTGTTCCATATTTTTGGCATATATTAAGAACGATGGAGTATAGTAAAGACAAAGGCTTGAGACCTCAAATGTGCAGATAAGAGTGTTGTGTGGACTATGGGAGTCACGTGTGAGAGAGAGACCACAGCAGAAGTAAAGGTGCAATGAATGTCTAAATAAATGAACTTTCGTGTGTAAAGGTAAGCGGATAGTGAGTTTAGTAACAAAAATTGCACCAAGTGTATATTCTGCATATTCATCAAATTTGAAGGGGATCTAAAATTGTAAAAGCAAAATAAAATGATTAGAACTAACCTCATCATACTTCAGTGTGTTTTGAACTTCCTCTTGTCTCCACAACCTGCTGCGTTTGCCTGGCTTGTTTGGAGATTCTTTATCAACAATTTCCCTACCCATTTCTTCAAGCAAATCATGCATTTCTATCCAACCACTTGAAATCGTTATTAGTGACTTGTCATTGAGAATACGCAGTGAGTAGTAACAGTCACCTATTATTTTTTCTACATAGTCTAGATCTTTCCCTTTAAAAAAACATACAATATCAAGAAATGTATTCTTCTCACTATCCTCCAATCCATCATAACTAATTTTTAACACATCAAAAATTCTACGGTTCAAATTTTTTGTTCGTAATGTGTTTACCACACTGTCCCACTCTTGTTTACTCGTTAGGAATAATGATGAACCCAACACTTTAAGAGCTAACGGATTGCCTTTTGAATAATTTACTAACTCATTTGAGAGTACCGTACGATCTTTAGGGGGATAGTTTTCACGAAAAGCATAATTGCAGAAGAGTTGAAGAGCATCATGATCGTTAAATCCCTCAACCTCATATATATTTTGATCATTCACTCTACATAATTGTAGTACATGTTTATCTCTAGAAGTTATTATAATTCTACTTCCTAGGCCCAATCGATCAACACCCCTAGCTAAATTTTCCAATGGTAAATAATCATCTACATCGTCAAGAACAATCAAAACCTTTGTGCGATTGAGCCTTTCCTTGATTATTGATGGAATAGTAGGACTGTCTAATTTTAGTTGTTCATCCTTTAAAACTTTAGAAAGAATTTCCTTCTGCAAAGAATCTAATCCTCCATAGTTTTGTAATCTTTCCCTAACATTTTGAATAAAACAAACACCGTCAAATTGATTTGAATATTTATCAAAAACAACTTTAACAATAGTTGTTTTACCAATACCACCCATCCCCCAAATCCCTATAATTTGAACATTTGTCTTAACATGAAGACATAATAATGATAGAACTTGCCCAATTCGTTTATGTCCTATTAGTGCTCCATAATCATCCGATGTACATTCACCCATCAATTTCTCCAGAATATCTTTGACAATTTGGTCAACAAGTGTGGTGTCAGGTCTGCCAATGGAAATTAAATACCAAACAGTAATAAGCAGAAATTACCACAACAGAAGAATTAAAAACTAACTAGAAAGTGGGAATATAAGGACTCCAAAGTAATTTAGTTAATGCTAAAAATTGTGTAGAGGTAATCTAATGCATAGACTCACTCACATCAACCAGCACAAGTATATTAATCGACAAAATTATATATATTTAAAAACAATTGATCTATGTTTCGAAAAGGAATAAGAAATAACATATAATTTAGATCTATTCCTTCAAAAATATGAGATTAGGAGATGAAGACTCTTGCTTACTTATAATTTAAATAAGGCTCTCCAAAAAAAAATTATAAATAAAGGATAAAGTAGCATAAAGTAAGAGTTAGATTTACCTGGTTACAGATGAATCCCATCCAGATAGATTGGATGCTTCAGTCAAAGCTTTTCTCCATTTTTGCACCTCTTCTTGTGATTCTTTTCCATGCTTGTCAAATGAATCCTTGAAACTTCCGGTCTGCTCACGTACATTCGATGGATCAACGTGGTAGAAAACAGGTATGACAATTTGGTTATGTAAATTCTTGCACTCCATAATCTCTACAAGTTCACGTAAACACCATTTGGAAGAAGCATATTCTTTCGAGAAAATAACCACTGAAATCTTTGATTGTTCAATTGCTCCTTTAATAGTCGGCCAAATACCATCCCCTTTTTCCAGTCCGTCGTCGATGAAGGTTTCAATTTTTTTGTGCAAAGCTTCGTAAAGATGACAAGTAAAACAATTGCGGGTGTCTTCACCTCTAAAATTGAGAAAGACAACGTATTTTTTCTGGAATGTCGTTGTTGTGGAAGAAGAGGGAGTTGTTTGTAAATTGCCCATAGAGAAGAATTGCAAGACTTGATTTGAGCAGCAAAAATTGCAGGGAACGATACAAGAGAATTCTACACAAACACCCTTAAGACTTCAAATCCATCCAAACCAAACCAAATACTTCAACAAACGACAATACATCAAATCCATAAAAACCTACTAATTATCTCACCCTATCATGTGAAGGAGGCAAGGCCGGTGGAGGATTCCAGTGTCGGCGAAGGAGGCTGTTGCCGGTGGAGGAGGCGGCGGTGGCAGCGGCAGTGTTGGTAGAGATGGTGGTGGAAGGTTGGGTCTCTGATATGATTGTGTTCGGTGATATACTGAGATGTTAGGGTTTGCTTAATGTAATGAAGAATCAAAGGAAAAACAGAACAGATCAGGGCAATTCGGAAGCAAAATTTAGTTTGATGAAGCAACAAATTTTGAGATGAGATCAACGAAAATGAGAAGATCCTTCCAAATGTCAGAAAAGACTGACACGTATTATTAAAGTAGAAGAGTAGAAGCAAAGACAGAAATTATTGAGAACAAATGTCAGAACAGACTGACACGTATTATTATTCAAAGCAAGCCTTACTTATTGTTAATATTTAAAATTTAAAATTTAAAATTTAAAACAAATATTTATTACCTAATTTAAAATTTAAAACTAAAACAAATATTTATTATTATTTTTTTAAATGTGATCATAACATCATCCTTTCTTAACACAAATATCAAGTTAGCATGTTGTAGTGATTGATTCAATTAACAATCAATATCAAATTATCAAGCAAAATTGAGTACTCTTAAATCATACTATATTTTGGAATAAATTTCCAAGCAATAAGAAATTTCGTGTTACAAAAACTTGTAATTGTTTTTTTTAAAGTTTCGGAAAATATGGATTAAATTGTCATTCTATTGTGATAATGTAAGACACTTCTACGTGAATAAATTTTAATGTTTTTTTTTAGAAAATAAAAATTGCATGATATACCACTATATATAGATCCCAAATTAATGTAATATTTCAAAAAAAAAAAAAAATCATCTAATGTCAATCACACCACATTTTAATTTAGTTATTGTTTAAATGAATAGTCAATATTTCATTCTTTATGCATCTCTTATTAAACCATTTTATTTATTTACTTATTTTGAAATTATTATAATATTTCAGGATTAGGGAATGTGGCATGACTCGAACCTATAACCACTAAGTCAAAAGTAATGGAAAACAAAAAGTAATTGAAGTGGTTCAAAAAATTGTATTGCTCCAAAAAAAAAATAATAATTAAAAAATATATGTTTGTTTAATTGTGTATTATGTTTTATTTAAAAATAAATAAATCAAAATGCATTAAATTTTATTTTATTTAGTTTGAAGATGTATTGCTCAAAAAAAAAATACAAAAGATTTCGAGGAATTGGCTTCTTGAAAACCAAAGTGGAGTTTATTTAGTTCCTATTCAAAACAAAAGCCTACCCCTCAATATTGGGCCACATATATTTTACACTTTTAGCCCAATAATTATATTAGAAGTAACAATATTGATACCCCTCAAAAACTGTATGTACACCCCTTTCGTAAGTACACCTCTAAAATATTTTAAAAATCTTTGGTTCGTAAATAAATCCCACTTAATGTCAAAAATACCCTTTATTTAATTTTATTGTATTATATTTTTGTTAGCACACCCCACTATTTTGTTATCTAATTAGATTTATTTAAAATTCTATTATTTTATATCTTTTTATTCAAATAAATAATTTCTCTTTAAAAAAATAATTTCTAAATCCTGTAAAAACATTTGATGCCACTAAAAAATTGTATGAAATTTTTTTTTTTTTCATTTCATTAAAACTTTTTTTTTTTTTAGTTCTTTATGTAAAAAGAGGCTCTCAGCACACAACAGTGTATCCTAAGAAAGTTTTTTTTTTTTTTAAATAACAATTGTTCATAAGAAAGTTTATTGTTAATATTGATTTTTTTGTTTCACTCAATTGTATCAGTAAATTGTTTGTCAAATCAATCAATTTGTATTCCTTAAAAGAAATCGAAATTAGTATTTAAAATAGAAGTTAGTGTTTGACAAAATAGAAAGGGTTTTATTATCATATCAAACAATTAATAGGAAATTTCATTTTTATTTTTTACAAAGGATTGATATAAAACCAATTAATAATTATTGGTATGTACTTACTGTAGTAGCCAAAAATGGTCCAATGGCCCAACATGCCAAGGCCCAATCTTTACCAGCTTAACCCAGGCACATTGTGTTGGGTCGACCCAAACTAGCTGCCAGCAGAAGCTACCGTTGAAAACTTATTCAAAATGAGCAGTTACGAAACAAGATGTAACTGCCCATTGAGAGGAAATCTCTCCTAGAATCACGCCCACTATCAAGTGCAAATAGTGGACGTTGGAAGAAAGGTGCCTAGTATAAATAAGAGAGGCCTCCTTCACTAGAGCTCTCTGATTTTCTCTGAACTAAAGCTTATTAATCGCGTACTAAACCTCTGATTCTAGGATTATCCCGATCAGTGAGATTCTCAAATCACAATTGCTCAGCCCAAGCATATCTAAGACTAAACAATCCAAACCCACCACCTTCGTTTTTACTGTGTTTTATCTCTGCCTTTAACTTATCTTGCAGGTTCTTGAGGAGACGACATCTCTTTATTCGACAGACTAACATCTTTTGCAGGTCTTCAGACGAGACGACATTCCCCCATTCGACAAGCCCGATCAAGTTGCCTTGGGCCTAACACAAATCCGACCCGATCCACATCGACCGTAGGTCGACCCCCTACACTAGTCCTTTAAGTAATTTTACCCAAGAATAATATTGGATTTTAAAAAATATACTAAATTGGGGGTGTACATATAGTTTTTAAGAGGTATAAATATCATCACTCTTATATTAACCCTATTAAAAACCAATGAAGTGAACGACCTATGACCTGTCGAGGTCCGTTATTCAAGATTCTTGTAGTTATGTATGCGTTGGCTGTTACATTAGAAAAACTTGCATGACATAGACTTTGCCTATGATGAACAACATTGAGTTCAAATATATTCTCCAAAGCAAATATCTCCATTTAATGTCAAATTGAGGTGGAAAAAAGAAAAAAGAAAAAAATGGACATCGTCATCATAATTGATTCAGTAAATATAGAAAGTAATTAATGTTTCTATTAAAATAATAATAATATATATATATATATATATTTTAATATTGTTTTTTACAGAAATAATAAAAAAGAGAAGTCATTTAAAATAATAATAATATTGATCAGTGATCAGAACCAATGCATGTACAGCATTATCTCAGTATCCGTGAAGGTACACTCTTTATTTGTTGATTTCTTGGACTTTGAATAGGCGTGACTTTCAACCAAGATTATTGGTCATTTGGTCTCCCGAGGTAACGTAGATGTCCACAGTCATTGATAAAAGCAAGCTCTCCTTTCAATAGATGGGTACAGATTCTAAATTCTGACCATTAATCCAATTAAATTGACAACAATTAAACGTGGAGCACATTGGTTCGATCTGATCTGTAAACCAACTCTCCTAATTCTCTACATTAAACAAACTCTCCATCTCTACATTTTCATTTTTAATCAACATATGACCATACCGGCAACGCAAACAGTTTCTAATATGCAAACCGGCAACGCAAATACAAGCGTGAGCGCTCTTGCGCAAATCCCAGAGAATGACTCTATCAGAGCTAACTTACATACAGCAGCGGACTACCTTGTGAACATCGGTTATATCGGAATTCACACTGACAGGTACTCAAAGGTGAGGAGATATGGAATTTTGAAGAGGAAAGAACTCTTCGAGAGCCTTACAGACCTGTACACCAATATGTTCATCGGACAGTGGACTGCATTTAAAAGTGTCGCTGACACGATTGAGGCAAACCAAGGAAGCGGGAGTGGGCAAACCAGCAGTTCATCGAACATCACTGACAGCCTATACACCAAAGCCTTTCATATCGCAAAGATATATATTTCACACTGGTTCGTGGACCTGTATTCAACAAGCAGAGATGCATACGAAAAGCTATCGCCTCCTATCGCATTGGATCAACACTTCGAGCACTATGAAGAACTTTACTCACATGAGTACGATTTCTTTCTGCAACAGCTTAACGCTGTTAAACACTCTTTATACCACTGATCACGGACGCACTGGATTGGACAAGAGTTACCGATCCTTTTCACATTGACCAACCAAGGTTTAATATGGTCATGGAAGTGATTAAGGACAAGAGGACAGGGTGGCATATTCTACCCTTATCAGGAGAGACATTCGGACGATCAGTCTGGCTTTTCGATTGGCATGACAATGATGTCATGGCCTCATGGTTTCCTATGATTGGAAACTACACTATGGAAGATGTTACGCTTGCGTATATCATCGGAGTAGCCTGTACTCCAAGGTTAGGATATCGCGACTTCGATGACTGGCAAGAATTTCCTGACAATGTTCAACCAGCAAACCCAGTGGCTGCAAACTACAATCGGTTAACACCGAGGAGTTTTTATGGCGCCTATGAAGTTAGGACGCTCGAAACAGAGACCAGATCGATCATTGTCCCAGAAGCGGACTCAACTGAGCCTGACAGAGGCAAGAAACGAAGGCTGAACGAGGATGAAGACGAAGACCGGTACCAACAGTCTGAACCGTCTGAAACTGTCCCAATGGACACAACTGCAGGCCAAGTGTATACATTTAATCAATTCCGCCTAACGGATTGGACCTACTACGCTAGGTTGGTTTTAGATTTAAACAAAACAGCAAGGTTGAACGCACTGCGTGGCCTTTTAGCTGATTATTATTCATATGTTTAGTTAATTTCAGTGTACTTCATTGTAATATCAATAAAACATATGACCATTAATCTTATCCAAACAAATAATAAAGACTTTGGAGTTTGGCCTATATATATATAGAGACACACATGCAGAAGTGTTATAGCTAACTCTAGTTTGATTAGAATGAAACCATTTCACAACTTTCTGTCTAAAATGGGTGTATATGAGGTTGAAATTCATGGTGCTAAAGTTAAGGTTAGTGGTATCGACAAAGTGGCAGTGGTTGAAACTAAAATTGCTGAGTTTGAGGGCTTCACTTGAAAGGCATGTCGTAGGAGTTGATGCTGGTCTTAAACTAGGTAGTAGAAATGGGAAACTTGGAGTATCCACATATGTTACTGAATGTGTTGTTCTTTTCGGAGGAAATTGTGGCTTGATAATTCAACTTTGCCTGATGTCTGAATTTCCTGCAAGTCTCAGGAATTTTCTAGCTGTTGAGACTATTAATTATGCACTTGTAATTGAGTTTCACTATATGTGAGAGATTTATTATGTGAAGTTCTTTATTTTAGTTTTTTTGTTCCTAATTATATATTATCAGTGTGTTATTTCATTAAGATTAATGATATACAAGAATTTGTGTCAATATTAATGGTGTACAACTTTATTGTGTTTTTTTTTTTTTTCCTGGAGATGTCCAATATGAAAGTAGTTGAATTTCCAAGTTGTGTTGTTTGATATTTTAATTATATATCTTGATATATCACGTTTTTGTTTTGCTAAATTTTTTGAGTTTAAAACATCGGTACAGAGTCAGTCTTCTTCTGTTGTTGGTGTCGCGTTGGTAAGTCTTAATATTATAATAATGATGTTGTGGGTTTTTTTTTTTTTTTTTTTTTTTTTTTTTTTTTTTTTTTTTTTTAACCTGACAAATTTATGTGTTTTGTGGGCATTTCATCTAGATATAAAGTCTACTTGAGTATATATAAACTTACAAGAATATGCTAAGTTTGGATAAGTGTATTGTTAAAGTGGGTGATTTGGCTAGCTACTAGGGTTCTTAAGAATCCCAACCTCCGAAAAAGTGGACTAGCAGATGCTATGGCTCCTGTGTCGTCGGATTCGAAAGTTAAGGTGGAAATGATTTACCGGTCGACTTGAAAGCAACGGTGAAGCCTGATTTTCCAATAGGGACTTGTATTGACTGGAGTGATATGTCTTACGGATGAAGAAATCAAGTATCCAATTTATGAGGCATATACAAGTTGTTTTATCGGGGTCAAGTTGTTTGGGATATTAGAGCATCCCCAATAGGTTGGATTTTAAAACCTCCTTGACTATATTTAGGGAGGATGAACCGGAATGTGCTTCAATAGGCTTCATATCCCACTCCTTAAAATTAATTCCGGCCAAAGGCTCCTTAAATATAGGGAGGGAAGATATCCTCTCTATTTAACTTGTTATTGGTTTAAATTAATTATTTTAATTAGTTTGTGTTTGTACGTGCTTAATGGAGTTTTTGATTAGTTCGGTTATCAGGACTCAGGAGTAGAGAGGGTCTTGGGTGCATCTGATGCACCATGCATCTCTCACTCTAATGTTGCCACATCAGCTGCACCCAAGTTGTTTTATTGGGACAAGTTGTTTGGGCTATTAGATCGACATAGAGACTTGGCCTATATAAGAGAGTCCATTTTTGCTCACCCCCCTTTCGAGGGGGGTAAATCCCCTCTCGAACACATTCGAACACATGACATGTGTCTATGGAGGGGTAAAATTGTTTAAAAATTTACCCCTCTATGGACACATGTCATCCATTTAAGATGGGGTAATGGTTACTTCCCTTGAAGGGGGGTGAGCAAAAGTGTTCTCCATATATGACAAACAAGCGAAATCTATTTTAAACCTAAAATTAACAGAAATGAAGCCATTTCAGTCCTATCTATTCAAAATGGATCCATATGAGGTTGAAATTCATGAAGGTGAGCATGAGAAAGTTAATGTTATTGTAGTCGACAACTCGGCAGTGGTTGATACTAAAATTGCTGAGCTAAGAACTTCACTGAAAATGCTTATTGTGGGTTTCGATTTCAAGTTCAGTTATGATATAAAATATAAAAAAGCATGAAGCTGTATGTGTGGTTCTTAGCGGTGGTGACCGTTGCTTGATAATTCAACTCTGCCGTATGGTCTCATTTCCTGTAGGTCCCATTGATTTTATGGCTGATGAGACTATCTGTTTTGTGCAATACGAATCCTGTAATTTTTCAAGGCTTTTCCCAGGCAAAATGTTAACCCAGCTAATTTCATGCATGAGAAGGATCATTGGAGTGGGTGATTTGGCTGCTAGAGTTCTGTCGAAGCCAAGTCTAAGGACATATAAGTTGCAAGAGTTATGCGAAGAAGTTGGATTAATTTTACCGTCAAAATATGTTCCAAGATTTACATCATGGACTTGGACAGATACTATGTTCACTAGTGTGCAAATCGAGTGTGGAATTGAAGAGTTATTGAGCATACTTGATTCTTAATCAATCACTTGTACGTGTATTTGGTAGCTAGTTTTCACTGTTTGCAATAAACATTTATGTGTATTGATAAATTATCTATGTGGTTCTTAAATTTGAAAAGTCTTTTTTTGAGATGTTGTTTCTTTTGATGTTCTAGTGATTTCGAAAAGTCGTTTGTTCTATTCTTTTGAGGTTCAGATTCTTATTTATTAGGGTACGGATATTAACACCCATAAAAATGATAAGCGTACCCATATTTATAAGTACACCTATGTCTAAAATTTAAAATTAAAACATTACTAGAAACACCCATCTTAATACTAATAGTACCCTTATTTAAATTAATGTTTTTATTTTATTACAATTTATTTATAAACTTTCATAAGTTATTAACACACCCAATTTTACTCATCTAAGTTGGTTAATCTTGTTGCTCAAGTTGTGGTTTCTCCTATGGAAACTTCTGAAGTTAAAGCTCAAATTGGCCAGGCTTTTTCTCATCTAATTTCTCTGTATGGCCATCAAATGCAACCGCTGTTGAGTAACCTCTCACCTACACATGCTAATGCACTAGCAGCATTTGTGATATGTATTTTCCGATCTTGGAAAATACATATAGATAATTTAGGATAGATATAGTATTTCAGGGTTGAAATACATAAGAAACTCAGAGGAAGAGAAGAGAAGAGATAAAGGGGGATAATTTGCTTTTGCAATATATATTCGATACCTTACATTTAATAAGACTCAGCCTTTTATAGGCTACAACTAAACAAGATAAAGCTAGAAAACAGGAAACAATACAAGTGGTGCATGAAGCACTAATCAATAATTGACACACTAACTCATCCCACTAATCAATAACTGACACTAACATTTTAATCAACAACTAAAATAACATGGCAAGGAAAGTGGAACTATCCTCTGCACATGGGATGATGGTCCGCAGAACAAGCATCCAACTTATTGAAAGCAAGAAACAACCTAGCCCTAGTCTCACGCTCCTACATGGTCACATTCTTCATACAGTTGACTTGGCACCTGATTACTTGAGTCGTCTTCGTATGGCAAAGAAAGTGAACATATCAATTTGCCCCAAAAAGCTGACGTCAGATTGAGTTAAGCCATTAAAAAGCTGAAGTTTTGACTTGGAATTTTTTTTTCTTTTTCGGTTTGGTGTTTGAAAAGAATGGTTTGTTGGCATAGTTTCATTGTGAAGCTGAAACGAAAAGCAGGTAGGAGACCAATACCCTACCAGGTTTTGGACTTGCTTCTCGTCGTGCCGTCTCCATCTTTCCTGTGTGGATGTGTTGTTGCTGCTACTTCATCATCTATGATCTAGTCTAATCTCAATATTTGTTGTGTTCATTATTATTATTATTATTTGGTTTATTTATTTGTTTGAGAAGGTTGAGTGGGCAATCCATACTACAACTGGGTGGGTTGTTCTCAACTGAAAATGAACCAAGGTAAAAGAACAAAAATACCATTTGTTACATGTATAATAGTTTGTATATTTTGTGTTGAGAGAGTATATTATATAATATTATATTACAGTCAATAAATTTATAGACCGTAATTTTTGGTTTGCAGGCTAAAAAAACACATCCAATTTTATAAATGATAAATTTTTAAGTTCTTTAGACTCAAAAACACAGTCTCAGAAATTCTTAAATTTCAAGAATCTTTACTTCAAGCTAATTTCAGGCTGTGTATTTACCTAAGGCATGCTTATTATATTTAGGCTTATGTTCTTCTTGTTCTTTTTTTAAAAAAAGAAATAGAATTAAAGTTAAATTAGGGTTTGGTTTTTTATTTTTATTTTAAATAAAGTGATATAGTTGAAGATATGGGTACAATTAATGGGTGTAAATAGTATTTTGTTTATTTTTAATTAAACTAATTTGTCCTTATTGGTAAATTCCTATTGGGATATTTTGTAATTAAAATTTTTATTAAAATATGGGTGTGCTAATCATTTTTATGGGTGTCAATATCGGCTCCCTATTTATTATTTGTTAGAGAGAATTGTAAATATTCTCTTACTTTTAATCAAATGTCAAATTAAACCCTTTAATTTGAACAATTAATAAAAAAAGAACCCTACTATTAATTGACGGTTAGTTGACTTTCGTTAAATATGAACTAATTGTATAAACATCCCCTCACAATTAATTTATTTGTTGATGGACAAAATTAGAGAGAAAACCAAAAGTAACCATTTGAAACATTAAACTTTTGTTAGTAACCACTTTTGAAACTTTAATTGTTAATAACCACTTTTTTTTTTTTTTTTTAAATAAATTCAATGTATGTCCATAAATTACAAGAGTACCTCTGAAATTAATTAATTTTTTTTTTTAATAAAAAAAACCTCAAACTTGAAATCATGGCTAAAAACTTGAATGTTGAAACTTGAAACTTGAAACTTGAAATCATGACTAAAATGAAATTTTAAACTTGAAATCATGACTAAAATGAAATATGTGAAACTTGAAATCATGCCCAATTTCCTTTCTTCCCCAAATTCACAAATTAGGTTTTTTTTTTTTAGTGGAAATTGCCAAAAATAACCACTCTAAACATGGGAAATTCGTTTTTAACCACATACGAAACTTTAATTGTTAATAACCATGTTTTGAAAAAAATTTCAGTAGGTGTCCATAAATTACCAAGATGCCTGCAAATTAATATTTCTATTTAAATTTTTTAATTTTTCACCCTATCTTTTCTTTTCTTATTTTTTGACCGTATTCTTCCTTCTTCTTTGTTCATTCTTCATCAACGATTTCTGATCATTGTTCCTCTTCTTGCAAATCGATGTAGGGAAAAACGTGTACACGCAGCGGAAGTGAGACTAAAATAGGTTTTAGTATAGTTTAAAATTTTTCCATAAAGTGAACTGACAAACTGTCGTTTTTTGCATGTCAAAATATTTATATTTCAAGTTCATCTTGTTAGTGCAAGTGACTAGAGACTAGTATAGCAACAAGCAAGGGTATCGTCCACAAGGAGGTGTCATCCGTCAACCGTTTCGAGTTTTAGAGTTTATTGAAAGCATGTAAATAGAATGCGTATGTGATGTGAAAGGTGTGTGTGAGGTGTATGCATATTGCGGTGTGGTGTGTGTGGGAATGTAAATGAAAGGAATGCAAATAAAAACAAAAAGAATATGGAGGGGTGAGAATGGTGTTTAAAGAGATAAATAATAAAATTGTGGCTTGGAGAGATGCATGATAATGATCACATAAGGTTCAATAGGTTTACCATACATAAGTGCACAAATAGTGGTTGTTAGGCTTTAAGGACATCCAATTCAAGTTATGGGATTATTCTCTCAATTAAGAGATTCACAAACACAAATCACTCCCCAAAGGTCATGGCTAGAGCAATTGTGCTTGTAATCTCAACTAAGGGATTCGAGACACGAATCACTCCCTAAGGGTCATGGCTAGAGCAATTGTGCCTCAAGTCCCTACCATTAAGCATATGAACATGTAGCCAAAACCTATTCTAGCACGGCCATGCATAAAACAAGTTCCATCCATTCTTTCAGAGCTAAATGGTCAAGACTATACCCGAAAGGCCATCCATGGAGGCACAATCCCAACCCACATACACTCAAACCCATCAAAACAAGGCATTTCGACCTTCTATCAACATACACACACAAATAAGATATTTGATTACAACTACTCCTACATTTAAGTTAATCTACTCATAATCCTATCCATGAGCATATATCAATTTCCAATCTCCACACACATGCATATCAAGACAAGAGATTTTGCAATAATAACAAGAATAAATCAAAACCCAAATGGATTTAAGAACAATCATCACATAAATGAGCACAAATATAGGTTTACAATATTCCCAAGTGGGGTTACACATAAGAGAAAACAATAAATACAAAAAGAAGAGTTTAAAGGAGACAACCCTTGAAGATGTGGACTTCTCCAAGTTCTCCATGAATCCTAGCTCGAAATTGGTCCAAGACCTCTCCTTTCTCCTTGCAATCTACTCCCAAATGTGGTAGAGGATGTATGGAAAGTGGTGGTGGTGAGCTTCTCATGGAGGAGAATCTCCACGAGAGCTTGAAAGCTTCTCTCTCTCTTTGGAAATGGAAAAAAAACGAAAATGGGGCTGCTGCTGTGTTCTTGAGGTTCCTTTCTGTCAAGAGAAGAGAGGAAATAGTATTTATATAGTTAGGGAAACTTTGGGGTCGAATTGGGGTGCGAAAGGACACATTTGCCTCGCAAAAATGGCTTGCCGCGGTTAGGCACGACAACACCCTCGCGACAGTGATTTTCGCGGTTGAAGTGCCGTTGCTGCGGTATTGCCGCGGTTAGGCTTCCAATCTCACGTACCGTTACGAAAACGTGCATATCTCCCTCTAGAAAACCTGGAGTCGTATTCCGTAAAAATCATTGGAAAGTAGACTTCTGGGGCTTTCCGAATATATGTAGAGCATGATGTGATTCGATCTGAGGTGGGAGATATGCCCCCCAAAATTTGGGTGTTCTGCACAAAGTCTCTATCACGGACTTGTTTCTAGCCTCGTGCACCATTACGGAAACGCGCATAACTCCCTCTAGAAGGCCCGGAATCACGATCCGTAAAAACCAATAGAAAGTAGACTTCCGGGGCTTTCCGAAAATATATGGCATAAAACCCAGTTCTCAATGAGGAGGGAGATATGGACCTCGAAATTTGTGTATTCTGCATGGGCATTTGCAATGTTAGCCCATTAACCTTTGGAAAACAGAGTTGACCAGTGCCGTGGTCTCAATGTCGCGTTCTAGCTCAACGGCGGATCCACCATGGAACACTTGATTTTGCTTGCCGTGGTTGACCATGAATCACGCCGCAGTTTGGGTCAACGGCGAGACTGCGATAACTCTGTATGGCTTCCAATTTTTCATTGTTTTGCTCGGTTTGGCCTCCCAATCTTGACTTTAAGCTCAAACACTAAATATAGGGAACATGTACCTACAATGGCTCACAAAACACATTATATGCAAAAATGTGCTCGAAAACGAGAATAAAAGCTAGAAAATGGGGACCTCAATTAGGTACTGTTTGTATGTATAAACTCGCCCAACTGACACGTCATCAAAGGAGCTAACAAAAGGTTGCCACATCATTCATTGACCGGGTAAAAGGTAGAGGTTTGACCAGTCAGGATGAATAAATAGCTTAGACCAGAGGGAAGTCAAAGGCATGGTCGCCAAAACCAAAAACCTACTCGCCGAATATAGAAGTGTACTCGCCAGATATACAGTACCCAGAAAGTAAAAGTACTCGCTGGACCAGCACACTGGGCTCGAACCGACTCGGCATAAACACAGAAGCAACAAGGAATCGCAAAAAAGAAAGAAGACCCAATCCGCGACAGAAAAGGATCCTAATGCAAATCAACAAGGGGAAACCCTAAATAAACATGTATAAATAGAATCACCTATCCTACGAGGAAGGGGTTCAGAAATAGAGAGAGAGAAAAGAGAGCAATTGTGAGAGATTAGAGAGTGTAACGAAGCAACTAAAACCTAGTATTATTTTTCTGCCCTCAGGGGCGCCGTGGTTTTTTCCCATTCAAGGGTTTTCCACGTAAAACTTGTCTTTTGCATGTGTTCTTGATTTTCTTGCTTTATATTAAATTGATTTAATTGTTGAGTGCGTGGCAATCCAAATTTCACCGTCAACAATTGGCGCTAGAAGGAGGGGGCTTTTGAACAGAAAACTTCGAGGGACCCTTGCGAATCAGACAGCATGAACAACGACAGCGACAGAGATGGTAACTCCAGTGGAGATTTAGTTATTGAACCAGCTGCGCCAACGGGAGACAGGGCAGTGACAGTCGGGGAGCAATCAGCAGCAACGCCAGGAACTAGGGCGGCTGATCCCGGGATTTTGCAGCACTTCCAAGCCGCATTGGTAAACCTAATCAGCGAAGCCAGCAAAATAGGACTTTCGCTTCCTATAGGGTTAGGAGTCTCATCTCCTTACGAGTTAACCACCCCTGGAACCCATCCACCCGGAAGGCTGCGGTCAGAAGTTCATATCACAGTTCCCGACAATCAAGCAAGACAATCCACCGAGGAGACCCCCCAAGACCACATTGAGGATTTCGAGGGGAGAAAACAGAGGAAGGGAAAGGGTGTGATGAATGAAGAGTCCAGGGAGGAACGAGATCAGGTGCGAGCACATAGGGTCAATTCCAGCGACACATACCAGCGAAACCGGCGGAGACACCGGTCCATCTCATCTGAGGACAAGAGTCCTCGTCCGCGAAGGGAGTTGCGATCTAAAAGAACGAAGCGGAGAAGATCTGAGAGCACTGAAGATCGAAGAAGCCCAGATGAGAGAGGCAATCATGGTAGAATGACAATCAAGAGTAGGCTCGACCCAGCAGGAGAACCAACCGGTCAGCGAGATGTCACCTTACAAGAGCTATCAAGAAAGGTTTCAGCAATGGCACGAAGGTATGGACGTAATGTATCCTCGGATGATGAGTCAGATAGCCCATTCGTCGAAGCTATTGCTCGCACCCAATTTCCAGACAGGTTTAGAATGCCAACTATTGAGCAGTACAAGGAGAACAGGGATCCCAAAGAGCATGTTCGCCGATTCCGCAATATCATGGCCCAGTATTCATCCAATGACGGGTTGCTGTGTCTCACCTTCCCGCAAACATTCGGCGACCTCGCCTCTAGATGGTTCGGAAGGCTTCCACCCGGAACCATAAGCAGCTTCTCAAACCTCAGCAAGGCATTCATAAGGCAGTTCATGGGAAGTGTCCAAAGAAGAAAGTCACTCGCCCATCTATCGAACTTGAAACAGGAACATAACGAATCAATCAAGAAGTACCTGGCCAGGTTTGGGAAGGAAGTAGCTCAAATTGAGGATGCCAGTGATGTAGCTGTAATCGCCGCTTTCACTAATGGGTTACAAAGTGGACGATTGTCTTTTGACCTGCGAAGGGATAGACCTAAAACTTACGAAGAGATGATGGAAATAGCTGGCGATTATGCACTGGCAGAGGAGGAAGAAGTAGCACAAGGGGGTAGCTATGTGCATGGGCACAAGCCTAACTTGAAAACAGACCATAAGGACGACAAAAAGATGCAATCACGTGATCGCCAGAAGGATGAGAAGGGCCAAAGAGGATACTCAAGAGAGAGCAGGGGAAACACTCGGGCCAATAAGTTTCGAGGAAGGTACAACCATTACACCCCTTTAAATGGCGACCAGGAGGAGATATTATCTGTGGTAGAAGACAAGGGACTCGCCAAATACCCCCGACAGCAGTCAGCGAATGCAAGGAGAGATACAACCAAGTACTGTCGATTCCATAAAGATCATGGACATGAAACTTCAAAGTGTTTCCAGTTACGCGATCACATCGAAAGCCTGATCAGAGATGGGCACCTGAAAGACTTTGCCTTGAAAGGGGACAAGCACGGGGGTCGCCAAGATAGCCGCCAAGGAAACGGGCAAGATAGGAAGAGTCCAAGGAGGAACAGTCCTAACGCAGCCATAAACACTATTTTCGGCGGACCTCACACTGGGAGGAGCAATCGAGAGAGGATGTCGGAAGTTCGAGAAGTGATGTATGAAGGCAGAAGCATGGAAGTCAATTCTGTGCAGAGAAACCCCAAGAAGGGGAGAGAAGGGCATGATCCCATAACGTTTACAGCAGAAGACTCAGACGGGATTGATGCAAAGCCTAATGATGCAATAGTCGTGGGAGTTCGAATAGCCCATAGGGATGTCCTTCGAGTGATGATTGATAACGGAAGTTCGGCTGATATTTTAAGTGCCAGAGTGTATGATGAGTTGCGGCTGGACCGGAAAGATCTTGAACCGTTCCATGTACCATTGAAAGGATTTGGTGGCGCAGAGGTTAGGTCGTTAGGAACAGTGAAACTACCGGTAAGATTTGGAACAGCACCATGCCGGCGAACAATCCTGTTAGACTTTGTCGTGGTTGACATCCATAATTGGCCGTATAATGCACTACTTGGCCGACCGTTTCTTAACAAAGCTCGAGCTGTAACCTCAACCCATGCACTGAAAATAAAGTTCCCTACAGAATTCGGCGTCGGAGAATTGAAAGGGTCGCAGGAGATGGCTCGCCGCGCCAACTTGTCAGTCTTCAAAGATAAAACAGGGATGGAAACTTTGAACATATTCGAAGTAGACACAGAGACGCAGGAGGATAATCCGGAAAACTTCGAACTAGATCCAAGAGACAAAACAAGCAGAGAAAAGGAAGAACCAACTGAGTCGATTATTCTAGATGAAGCGGAACCAGATAAAACAGTAAAAATTGGAGCGAGGTTGGCTGAGCAGGTTAAGAAAGATGTGACGAACTTGTTGAAAGAATATAGGGGGATTTTCGCTTGGTGCCACGAAGACATGCCAGGGATTGATAGAAGCACAATTTCCCACAATTTAGCTGTGAATGAGAAATGCAAACCGGTAGTACAGAAAAGGAGAAGCTTCAACCCGGAAAGGAGTGCAGCGATTAAAGAGGAAGTGTCAAAATTGCTCGCCGCAGGGTCAATTAGAGAAGTTAAGTACCCGGAATGGGTGGCGAATGTAGTCTTAGTGAAAAAGAAGAACAATCAATGGAGGATGTGCGTCGACTTCACCGACCTAAACAAAGCTTGCCCCAAGGACAGCTTCCCATTACCAAGGATTGACCAGTTAGTAGATGCAACGGCCGGGCATGAGACGTTGAGTTTCATGGATGCATATTCAGGGTACAACCAGATAAAGATGCACAGGCCTGACGAAGAGAAAACAGCATTCACCACAGATCAGGGGTTGTATTGTTACAGGGTCATGCCATTCGGCTTGAAGAACGCCGGGGCAACTTATCAGCGCTTGGTCAACAAGATGTTCGCCAGACAGATAGGGAGAAATATGGAGGTTTATGTTGATGATATGCTGACAAAGAGTATTACCGCAGATAAACATGCAAATGACCTGAGGGAAACGTTCGACGTACTGGTCAAGTATGGAATGAAGTTAAATCCGGCAAAATGTGTATTCGGCGTACCATCTGGGAGGTTTCTCGGATATCAGGTGAACCAAAGAGGAATAGAGGTGAACCCTGAAAAAATCCAAGCATTAGCAAGAATGGTCTCGCCAAAGACTCTGAAAGATGTCCAAAAACTCACAGGGTGCCTAGCATCGCTGAGCAGATTCATAGCCAAATCAACAGACCGATGCCTACCATTTTTCAAAGCTTTAAAGAAGGGAAAAGGGATCGAATGGAATGAGGATTGCGAAAAAGCCTTCCAGGCCTTGAAAGACTACCTTGGACAGGCACCATTGCTATCAAAGCCAGAAACAGCCGAGACATTGTACATGTACTTATCCGTTTCTGAAGCAGCCACAAGTTCCGTGCTAGTACGACAGGAAGATGGAATCCAAAAGCCAGTATACTACACCAGCAAGGCACTGTTACCAGCCGAAACAAGGTACTCGCCGGCAGAAAAAATGGCACTCGCCCTAATAACAGCAGCAAGGAAGCTAAGACCATATTTCCAGGCTCATAGAATCAGGGTATACACCAACTGCCCACTGAAGTTAATCCTGCAGAAACCAGAGGTATCCGGTCGGTTAACAAAGTGGGCGATCGAATTAAGTGAATTCGATGTAGAATACCTCCCAAGGACAGCAATTAAAGCCCAGGCAGTGGCAGACTTCGTAGCAGAGTTCACTGAACCAAGCGTAGAGGTGGCGAGAATGATGGTGGAGCAAAATAAGAAAATATTCAAATGGCAACTTCGCGTTGATGGCTCATCAAACACGCACGGCAGCGGGGCAGGTATAGTGCTGACAACACCGGAAGGAGACTCAGTCGAATGTGCCTTGCGTTTTGACTTCAAAGCCACCAACAATCAAGCTGAGTACGAGGCACTTATAGCAGGTTTAAAGATTAGCACAATCTTAGGTGCAGACGAGGTGGAAATTTTCAGCGACTCTCAAGTTGTTGTCAATCAGGTACTAGATGAATACCAGGCGAGAGAAGAAAGCATGATCACTTACCTGGAATTAGCAAGGGAACTGTTAGAAAGATTCAAAGAGTATAGAATTGTTCACGTCCCCAGAGAAGAAAATGAAAAGGCCGACGCCTTAGCCAAACTGGCATCTGCCACGATCAACATTTGGCCCAACAATATCTCCATGATCCGCCTGTCGCAGCCGAGTATAGTTAAAACAAAGGAAGTCGGGGCAATCTTTGGCGAGAGGGACAGCTGGATCACGCCAATTAAAGAGTATCTCATCAACGATATACTTCCAAGTGACCCACTGGAAGCAAAGCGGCTAAAATACAGAGCAACAAGATATTCGGTACTCAATGGAGAACTATACAAGAGAGGATACTCGAGGGCACTGCAGAGATGTGTCGGGCCTGAAGAAGCAGAAGGTATCCTAAGAAGCATACACAGCGGAAATTGTGGGAACCATGCTGGGGGTGCCAGCCTAGCCCACAAAACATTGAGACAGGGTTTTTACTGGCCTACCCTGTTCGCCGACTCCAAAAGGGTGGCAGCGAGATGTGAAGCATGTCAGAAAATCGCCAATAACATCCGACAACCACCTGAGCTCCTGCAAAGTATTACCTCGCCTTGGCCATTTGCCATGTGGGGAATAGACTTGATCGGCCCAATGCCAACAGCAACTGGAGGAGCAAAGCATGCCATAGTAGCTGTGGATTATTTTACAAAATGGGTAGAAGCCGAGCCATTGGTGCATATAACAGAAGCAAACACCATTAGCTTTGTGAAGAAAAATATCTTGTACAGATTCGGGATACCAAACACCATCATCACAGACAATGGGACCCAATTTGATGGCAGGAAATTCAGGGAACTGTGTGATAAGTATGGCATCAACAACTACTACGCTTCTCCAGCACATCCACAGACGAATGGCCAAACTGAAGCAGTGAACAAAATCATCAAGCACAACCTGAAAGCTAAGTTAGCAACCAAAAAGGGGAGCTGGGCGGATAAGTTACCGCAAGTGCTCTGGGCATATCGCACAACGGAAAGGGGTTCAACAGGCGAAACCCCGTATTCCATGGCTTACGGAGCAGAAGCTGTTATTCCCGTGGAAACATCGTTCTCTTCACCAAGGGTACAACTCTTTCAGCCAGAAATCAACGTTGATATGCTAAAGTGCGGCCTAGATGAGTTAGAAGAAAGAAGAGAGCGAGCACAAATAAGGAATGCAGCGTACCAACAGAGGGTAGCTAGATATTACAACTCGCATGTGCGTGAAAGGAGGTTCACACTTGGTGATTTAGTACTGAAGAGGGTGAATCCGGGAACAAGAGACAAGGCTGCAGGATCACTCGCAGACAAATGGGAAGGGCCTTATAAGATTACGGGGATAGCTGGCCATGGGGCATATCGCATTACTCGAGAAGGATTTGGCGAGTTACCCCGTCCATGCAATGCGCAGTACTTGAAGATATATTATCCTTAAGGGACAAGTTAGATTCTTTTGAATTCCTTCTATTTTTCTATTTAGCTTAGAGAAGTTGTTCGTTTTAGCATTTTTTCTTTATGACTATGTTAATAAAGTTGCAGGAAGTATTCAATAAAGAGTAATTTATTACTAAGAGATTCTCGATTCTGACTCGCCAAACGCAAAAGGCATTCGCCAGCACACATAGCTACATCACATGAAAACGAGCTTTATGCTCGCTGCAGCGATAACCGGCGAGAAATAAAAACTCAGGGCATGGTCGAATAAACCTGCCAAAAAACTGAGTACGCCAAAATACAGCAACGGCAGCTGAATAAAAGATGAAAACATGATAAAAACTCAGGGCATGGTCGAATAAACCTGCCAAAAAACTGAGTACGCCAAAATACAGCAATGGCAGCTGAATATAGCTATAAAACACAATAAAAACTTGGTATATAGTCGGATACGTCCTGGCGAATACTAAGTATGCCGAAAACCCAGCAATGGCAGCTGAATGGAAAACAACAGTAAGCTAAAACAGCACTTGGTGGAAAACCAAGCCAAAGCCAAAACTCAGCAAAGGCAGCTGAACGAAGAAAAATATATATATTCATAACTTTGTATTATTTACAAATGAATGGACAAAGAATAAATTTATAGTCTTCCAAAACAACAGAAGAATCAACCGGCTGCAGGAGGGCCCTCGCTATCTTCCTCGTCTTCGATCTCCTCATCTGAAGGCCAAATGACTGCCTCATCCTCCGTTGGCATGAAGGGCTCATAATCTCTCCCAGCAACAGGGCCCAAATCAGGCTCAGCACCAGAGCCAGAAAAGCTGCCCTTCTGACCCGAGTAGTAAGTGTTGAAAGTACGCTTACTGGGAATCTCAAGATGCATAGGATGAGGCTCAGTCCGGTTATAACGGCAGTGGGCTTTCCATCGTCTCATCTGGTCTTTAATCGAGTCCACGCCGTGGGCCATATGCTGCTGGAGGGACTTGTCAAAACGCTTTAGAGCTTTCTCATTGGAATGATCCTTCATGGCAAAGAATTTCTTCGCCTGCCTCATGCCTTTCTCAAATTCGCGCAGCAAAAGCGCATCATAGGCAGGGGATCTCTTGAAGCGATCAACAGACTCAACCTCCAGCACTGCTTTCAGGTTTTCAAAAATGAGATCGCGGGAAGATAGCTGGTTACGTAAATCCGCCGCCTCCAGTTCAGCCTTCTCCTTAGCCTCCTCGGCTACCCGCTCAGCCTCCAAACGCGCTGCGAAGGATTCTTGACTCGAGGATAGGAGCTCTTTCAACGAGCGAATTTCCTCCTCAGCAGCAGAAAGTTTTTCTTCAGCGGATAGCCGAGCAGATAGATGACCGTCTGAGGACTCTCTCAACTGAGCAAATTGTTGGGCGTGGGATTCTTCAGCGGAAAGCTTCTCGGCCGCCAAAACAGAAGCCTGCTCGCGCAAGCGCTTAATTTCACGAGAAGCTTTGATCCCGAATTTATAACTATCGCCCATCTCAGACATCATCTGAGGAAGAAGACAGCCAAAGTTAAAAAAAAAAAGGAGAATAAAAAATACAAATACATAGAGATTTGCGGCGAAGAACTTACCAAGGAGTGGCAGTTGAAGAAAAACTCCATCTTCTTATTGCAAGACTTGTTTTTAACATGCCCCCAGCCTTCGCCGACATATACATCATTATTAGCCAAGTGGGAGCATATTTCAGTGGCAGAAAAATCAAAAAGGGACACGCTCCCTTCTTCAGCTTCAACCGGTCCGGTAGGAGGAACTTCACGGGCCGAGCCCGAACCGGAAGCAGAGGTCCCCGCCTGATGTGATGGGCCTGGCCGAACAGTCGACTCAGATGGGCCAGATGGCCTAGGTTGATCTGAGACACCTGGCTCGCCCACAACCACTGCAGGAGAAGCTGGCCGAGGAGAAGCTGGTTGAGAAGGAGCAGCAGGGGGAGTCTGTTCATTAACCCCCTCAGAGGGAGGAGCCGCCACATTCTCCGCCTCAGTAGACCTCTCCGGTTGGGCAGGAGGAACCTCGGCGACATCCGGCTCCTGAACATCCTCCTCATCAGAAGAGACAACAAACTGCACTACCCGCGAAGCCCGTTTAGGAGGTCGAGCCGAGTGATCAGGAGCGCTTTCAGCAGGGCGTTTATTCCTAGCTCTGGGAGCCAAGTCACTCGCGGGATCGAGGGGGGTCTCAGGAACATCCGCGTCAAAAATAGGGATGTCGCTAGCTACACCTGAAACCCCCACCTTCTCCTTTCCCTTACGATTGAGGGCTGTGGTAGCAGGAACAGTCGCAGCAGTACTCACAGCAGGAGTAGAAGCCGCAGCGGGAGTACTCGCGACAACCTTCGGGCGAGCAGGCGATGGCCCTGACTCAGCACGCCTCCTGTCAGCACTGCCGACCCCCCTTGAAGCACCTGCTTTCTCTTTGCCTTTACGGCTGGGGGTAACAGCTGCAGTTGCAGCGGGAGTATTCACAGCACCCCCCCTAGAAGCATCACCAGCCTCTTCGCCGCCGTCTGAGTGATCATCACCGTCAGGACTAGCAATTCCATCCTTAGCCAAACCAGCAGCATGCCTCTTGCTGGCAGCCTCAGAATTCTTCACCGCCCGTGCTTGCAAATCGCAAACGGTGTCAAAATCACACACTGCAGGGAAAATAAAACCAAGTGTCAAACTAAGAGAATAAAATCAGGCGAGAAAGTAAAGGAAGAACAGAGTGAAACTTACGGCGAGGGAGCCTTGCGTGAAGCCGAGTAAAGATTTCAGAAGAAATCATCTTCTCCTCATCCAAGAGGAAGGACCTACCCCTCGAGTCCAAAGGAAGAACAGCCGCCGCGGCCAGATGAGAAACCTCCCTATCCATCAAAGTAGGGGCCGCCTTCGACCAGGCTTCAGGAGATGTAAAATGCCTGGGAACTTTCCTCGCCAAAAGATTGTGGCGATTGTGGGCAGGTACATTTCGACCCCACTCGCCGCTGGCGAAAAACCAACTGTTTTTCCACCTCTTATTTGAGGTAGGAAAGCCCCAGATGAAGCCCTTTTTCTTCTCGTCACTGGAGACCTCGACCTGACCAGGGTTCACCACACCCTCAGGAATCCAGTTCTCCACCGGCGAGGAAAGGAGAAAGTATGTGCCACCATTGCCCGCCTGTCTCAAAGTATAAAAATGGCGGATCTCACGAGGCGTAGGAGGCCCGTAACCCTTCAGCTTCCACATGAGACACAGGCACATCAGTATCCTGTAACTATTTGGGGCGAGCTGAGCCGGTGCGATTTGAGCCTCCGCCAAAAACCTGGCAATAAAAGGCTGAAGGGGGAGAGTCACCCCACAACTGAGCATAGCTCCATAAATGGCGACCGCATTTTCAGGAGGATTCCACACAGCCCGGTCGCCAGGTAACACAAGAGTCACCGAGTCTGGAATATCGAAACGACTCTTGTATTTACGAAGTTCGCCCTCGCCGACCACATTTACTTCCGTATCGAAAGAACAAGGGCGAGCAGACGAGAAAAGCAACCTATCCCTCTGATGATCTTCAACATCAGAGTCAACGACCGTCTGCACATCCAGCAGAGATTCGCGAGGAGCCCTAGTGGAGCGTCGTTTACTACTTGCAGTTTTAGGAGATCTCGTCATTTCTGGAGAATCACTGTCAAAAGGTGGAGGAGAGATGTCAGGATTAGAAGCATTCTCAAAAAATGGAATATCAACAGAAATCGGGACCGGAGAATCTGGACGAAAGTTGCGAATCAGAGATTCAATTTTGTCCGCAGTACACTTATCACCAAGCTCCATAGCTTGCATCATCCTATTAAAAAGAAAAGAACGCAAGGAGGGATCCATGAGAACTCACCAGAAAACCCTAGACTCGCAAGATATGCAGGAAAGATCAGGAGACACGGAGAAACAAGAAGAGGCGAAATCCGGTGAATCGACCGACAGTAAAAGGCACAAGAAAAGGATTGTAGTTAGCTCTCGAAGAAGTAAAAGAGACGAAAGCAGGAGATCAGCTGTTCTTTCTTTTGCTCTGATAAAAATACGATGAAGCAAGTAAAGAAAAAGAAGAGAGACGATCGGGCCTTAAAAAGAGGGAATTTCGAAATTCAAAAAAGAGCAATCAAGTACAATGATGCGTATTTAATGGGAATGACGGCCACTATTACCAAACCGCGACGGTCACCACCCAATAAGTGACATGTGGCATCTTGGGGAGAACCGAGCCGTCAGAACGTCCCTTCACCTGTCAAGCAAGTGGAGACGCCAGAAGTTATGTGGTTCAGATTGAAAGCGTGCACCGGAAGAATTAATTAATAAATACAGCGCGTGGTTAAAAGAAGAAATTATTGCAAAAATGCGTTGAAATCTCATAAACGTAAATATAAATACTGCTCGCAGAGGCAAACGAAGTAGGAAGGACAAGTCATTCGCCCAGCTCGAAGTATTTATGGGGGTATTGTTGTATGTATAAACTCGCCCAACTGACACGTCATCAAAGGAGCTAACAAAAGGTTGCCACATCATTCATTGACCGGGTAAAAGGTAGAGGTTTGACCAGTCAGGATGAATAAATAGCTTAGACCAGAGGGAAGTCAAAGGCATGGTCGCCAAAACCAAAAACCTACTCGCCGAATATAGAAGTGTACTCGCCAGATATACAGTACCCAGAAAGTAAAAGTACTCGCTGGACCAGCACACTGGGCTCGAACCGACTCGGCATAAACACAGAAGCAACAAGGAATCGCAAAAAAGAAAGAAGACCCAATCCGCGACAGAAAAGGATCCTAATGCAAATCAACAAGGGGAAACCCTAAATAAACATGTATAAATAGAATCACCTATCCTACGAGGAAGGGGTTCAGAAATAGAGAGAGAGAAAAGAGAGCAATTGTGAGAGATTAGAGAGTGTAACGAAGCAACTAAAACCTAGTATTATTTTTCTGCCCTCAGGGGCGCCGTGGTTTTTTCCCATTCAAGGGTTTTCCACGTAAAACTTGTCTTTTGCATGTGTTCTTGATTTTCTTGCTTTATATTAAATTGATTTAATTGTTGAGTGCGTGGCAATCCAAATTTCACCGTCAACAGGTACATTTATCATCCGATCATGAACCTTAACCCTTTAATTAATTAATAAACATCTAAAAGATATCGTACCTTTGTCGCGTGATCCAATTGACGTTGCGTTGATGGTAATCCGTAAGATCTTCCAATCCAATCACGAACGTGAATCACCTAGGAGCGTGGTCTCCCTCTCTTGAATTGTGTACCTAAGGATGGATAACAAAATCTTTTCTTTTTCATTAGTCACAAAACTTCTAAGAGACAATGAAGAATGTTCCGGTCACTTTTGAATTCTCAATCTAATGATCGAAACTCGCGTGAACCTTATTCGAAATTGTGTACTAAGCCCTTTGATATCAAAGCTAGAAGTGCACTATCGAAATAAGAACAACTCTTCTCTCTATACCTCTTAGCCGAAATTATCACATTAGTCTAAGAGTTGGATTCTATTTTTCTCAAGCAAAAGAAAAAACTCTCAAGTCCAAGACCTTAGAGAGTGGCCGAATTCTATCCCTTTTAATATATAGGGACCGAATTCCTTACCCTAAATTAATTAGGGTTGCTGCATTCCCTTGATAGAATTTTAGGTGGTGGCCGAAATCCACCCACACAAAGGATTTGTGTGTTACCAAAATTCCTATCAAGCTTAGAATCCAAACCCTAATCCAACTCTATAGTGTTTAATCCTATTATGACTATATAAAAGACTTCCTTATTTGACTAGATAAATAAATCCTTTATTTATCTACTTACCAAATAAAGTCTTTTATATTTATTATACTACCACAATAGTATACTACTAAGAAAAATATTTCCTAGTGAGAAAAAGATTTTGATTATTAATTAAATAATTAATCAATCAATTAATTAATTCTCATTTAATCAAACAATAAAATAAAATAATATATTAGACTAATATATTAGCCTTGCTACCCCACATAAATATACATGGGCCATATATTATTTTCTTATTTCATTCAATCTATTGGACCATAATTAAAATGCTCACATGTGAACTAGGCCTATTCTTACTAAAAGAAACAAGCCCACATGCCTTAATACAATTCTAGATGGACCCATAAATAGTCCGGTAGAATATATCAAGTGATCCATGCAAGTCTGTGTGGATTGGGGATCTTGGCGGGCTTATTTAAATTTAAGCTCCAATAGACATAACCCAATCTTAATCAATAAATGATTCACTTAGGTTCAATCTATTAATTTTAGTTCATTCCACTAAAGAACTAAAATTGCACTCTTAAATGAAGATAGAATAAGTAAATGGTTCTCATTCATACCCTAGACAATCTTATAGGAGATGATGAATCCTCGTGAAGAATATCAGTAATCGCCAAGAGCTCATAGACCGCCTATAGCTCTCCAAGTTACCATATTTCCTCATATGACCATATTTTGAACTTGGATATATATTATGACTTATCCAGAAGTCATCTTTCAATAGTCACTATAGAAAACTCAACGTTAAGATTTAATATCCAAAACCTCAAAACATCCATATGATGATATTTTACTCTCATTTAATAAATGGAGCCACGATGTCCATATCTATAAATGAAATCCTTTATCGATTAACAAATGAATACCACCAAACTATCGAGGATAGACTATGCTATATAATCGTACTCATTGATAGCTCAAATGACAACACTTGCAACCATAAGTCCATCATTTATCTTAGGATTAAGATAGACTCTCCGATTGTCCTGATAATGAAAAGACTTTTATCTACTGACGGTTCTAGATAAAGTATTTCATTGTGATCCAGTTCAATGCACCCAGTGCACTAGATTCTTTTATTCGAAGACCCTCCGATGATTTTAGACTCATCATAGCATATTTGATCCCACTCAAATGCTAGTAAAAGAATTCTACAACTTTAACAAGATAAATGTGCCCAACCTTTAACTTAAGTTGTGAACATTATTCAAGACTAACTAAAGAATTGTGTCTACCTCATGCATATCCAAATATATGAACAATTCTTCTTTTCTCATAGTCTTTTGACCTTATGATTATTTACCTTGACAATTATAATTATAAATGCTATAAGATTTTGTTAAATAAACAGAAATCACTTTATTAATATGATAAGATTGTCAATTACAATATTACACTCTTGCTATTGAGTATAATCCTAACAATCGAACACCAATATGGCTGAACCATTGTTATTCTTGCAAATCGACTAACTAAAGGATGGTTTGATTTCAGAATTGCGTTGAAGATTTAAAGAAGTGAAAACTTGAAACAAAAATTTTGATTTGCTCTAAATCGGTATTTGGTGTGTAAATATCTTTCATTTGTTCATTAATTGAGTTGCAAACAGTGACCTTAACATGAGTTTAGCATTATTGCATCACTTTTGTGTGTTTTTGTGAAGAAACAAATTAAATAAAGTTTCAAGTTTTTTCCAGAAGATTTCAAGTTCACTGGTTCGAAAACTTGAAATCTTATGTAAAAACTTGAAATGTTGACAAGTTTCTGTGTAAGCTTTCAAGTTTCTAGGTAAGACTTCAATCAAGTTTTTTCCAGAAGATTTCAAGTTTCACTGGTTCGAAGGTCAAGTTTTTTAGAAGATTTCAAGTTTTATGTTAGAGATTTAAAGCATGATTTCAAATTTTCACAAAACATTTCAAGTTCGTCGAAAATTTCACGCTTTCAAGTTTTTTTTTTTTTCAAACCAAACTCCAACATCTAGTCTCAAATCATCCAAAATACCAGACCTCAACTCAATCAACCCTCAAAATTGATACATTTCAACATTTATTATTCCCTAAACATGTTCTTAACATGAAATCACAATAAAAACGTCAAGTGAGAAGAGAATGGTGGGTTTGTCTCCAGACTGTGACGGGTGACCTCTTCTCTTCCGGCTGTTCCGGCGATGACGACGACGCCCTCTTCCCTCCCTGCGACACCGCTTCTTTCTCTTTTTTCTCTTAGCGACAATGTCTCTTTCCGGAATGTTCCAATATTTCTCTTTTAATCTCCACTGCTGTTGTTTTTGGTTTTTAGGGTTTATATATATGTAGGTATTGAGGTAATTTCTCAAAAAAGTGCTTATTAACAATTATAATTTCAAAAGTGGTTATAAACAAAAGTTTAATGTTTTGGATGATTACTTTTGGTTTTCTCTTTTTTTAATTTTTTTTTTTAGGTTTTCTCCTCTCAATCCAGTAATTATCGCCTGCCGTTCGTCAAGATGGGCGTCAATCATTGCTAGAGGTCGTTAATCATTGTCGGAGGTCGTTGTCTGGGCGTCGATCATTGTCGGCTATCGTCGACGCGTTGCTTAGGCTGTGCGCGAACCAACAGTGCCGTGCTTCATGCTCCGGCGATGATTGCGCAGGATGGAGGAAGAAAAGAGAGAAGATCAGGGGGAGAGAGAGAGAGAGAGAGAGAGAGAGAGAGAGAGAGAGAGAGAGAGAGAGCAGAGCAGAGAAGAGAGAGAGATAGAGAGAGAGAGAGAGAGAGAGAGAGTTTTTGGGATGGTTTTTATATAAGGGCTTTCCAGTAATTTCTCAAAAACATAGTTATTAATAATTAAAATTTTGTTTGTGGTTATAAACAAAATTTGTATGTTTTATGTGATTATTTTTATCAATTTCCACACAAAATTATTGTTGCTTATTTATAAAATATTTATTAACTATTTACAAATCTCTACGGTTGAAAAATATTTTTTAAAAAAAAATATTAAAAAATAAACAACTTTTATGAATTCTCAAAAGAAAAATTACCATCAAACCACATTAGGTGGTTCAATGTTCCAGATTCAAGTTGCACCTATACAACATGGTATATCAAATAAAGAAATTAGTATGCATTGTACATAAATACATTAAAAAAATATATGGCAAAATTAAAAAAAAAAAAAAAACTTTTTTAAAATTTTTTTAATCTACAACCGTCTTTTTTTTTTTAATAAAAATTTATTTAAAAAAAAAAATATTGATTAATCTCCAACCATCCATCACTGTGATGAACAGTTGGAGAAAAATTTAAATCAATAAATTTTTTTTTAAAAAATTGTTTTTTAATTTCGTTTTTTTTTTTTTCAAATTTTTTGCCATAATTGTTTATTTAATTTTCTATTGATTAATTCTATTTATAAAATTAAAATGGGTGGACACTAGGGTCAAGCCTGACCAAATGAGTGGCCATGTTTTCTCCTCAAATAGCTGAAGCGACCGCAATCTACTGGAGTCTTCAGCTGGCCATCGACATAGGCTTGGCTCCAGTTATGATTAATTCTAATGCGGCTGTGGTGGTTGATTGGGTTAAGGGTGGGCAAGTCTCTATGCTCTGAAATTAGGATTATTATTTCTGATATTCGAAATATGCTGCAGCAGGCGTGCAGAGTTTCAGTAGGTTTTGCCTCTAGAAAGGTAAACCGGGTTGTCCATTTTTTTAGCTAAAAATGTGCTCTCTTGTGTTGAGGATAGATTTTGGCTCGAGGATTTCCTCTTTTGTGTTAGAAAGTTTGTCTTGGTTGAGAGCCATGGGTGTCTATAGTTTGTTTCTGTTTTTGCTGTTTTCCAAAAAAAAAATCCATTGGTAAATTAATAGCTCACGACTAATTAACTGTGTTGTGGAAACCCCAAATTCAGCTAAACTAATTTTAATGTCAAAAAAAAAAAAAAAAAAAATTTTTAAGTCCTTCGATTCCATCTTTCAAATGGTCTTTTTAATAGTATTTACTAGTATTGATTAATATTAACACTCTTTCAGCTTAATTGACTCTGTTTATTAATTTTAAAAAACAAACCTTTTAATTTTCTAATGCCATCAATAAACAAACCCTTGAGTTTTCAAATTTTCTATACCCTACCATGCATGCACTAAATTTTTTTTGTTTGTAATATTACCACTACATATAGCCATATAGGTTTTATTAATGATAATTACTAGTATTGATAATTATCATTATCTTATTGGTAGAGTTTTCAATACTCTACGTACCATCCATGCCCACTACATAAGCCCAGGCTGGTTTTTATTTATTTATTTAAATATATTAAAAATAAACTTACAAAAAATAAAAAATAAAATATAAAAAAAATATATTAACAATCTTATAATTCTAATAAGTTAAGCTTCGAAACACATCAAATTTTGCTTTCTTCTTAAATTTCCATAACAAAAGAGACTTATATAGAGTTTTTTACTTCATTTGGTGAAGTTGAAACAAATTTTCAAGTAATAAAATTTTATTTTACTATAGAGGTTTATTTAAAAAAATAAATAAATTATACTTGATTTAGTCTACCCCGAAATTAGGTCCTGACTTCGCCTCTACATATATATGGTAAACCCTTATGTAAGCCTTATGTACAAACCTACTTTTCAACCCTCGATTAAAATCCAATGGCAGTTATGTATTCCCTCTCCTCACTTAATTTTCTTATATCATGGGGTTTGTATAAATCCGGACAACAAGAAAAGTGTATGGCCGTCTTACTTTTCTTATATCATAGGATACATATAAATCCAAACGATGACAAGAAAAGTAATCCACTGTTACAACCAATGCCACATCTGTGCTCTATACACTCTAACTCTAGGCCACAGCAATAACATTATTACAATCTATTTATACTAGAGCACTATAGAGTTTAAGACCCACATGGAAACCCTTTTCTTCACGCACAAAACTTCTTGTTCCATGCAAAATCACTTTCCTTTACGCACAAGACTTTCCTGTTCTACACAAAGACAAACTCTTTTTCTATTCAGTTTCCTTTTCCACCGAAGATTTCTCGTTTTCATACATCACGTCATTAAAGCCTTCCTCAAACAAGATCTTCGACTTCCAAACGTTTACCACTCTCCAGGAAGTTTCCTCATTGGTTGAATCCTATTTGGTAAGAGTAAATATATATACAACCGAGGTCGCGATACCGCCGCGGCCCTATAGAAGAAAAAAGAGAAAAAAACACATGGGCCCTATGTATTTTATTATGCGGGCCCCATGTATTTTTTCATTTTTTTCTTCTACGGGGCCGCGGTGGTGCCGCAACCCTGGTTATATGTAGCAAAGCCCATTTGGTAATCATGGGAATACAAGTTATATCAAACAATATATTACTAATGTATCGAAGACAATTAAATAAAAAACAATTTAATAAATTCTAAAATAAAATTTATTTAGATATTGTTAAATTTTGAATTTATGAGTATCCCTATTATTTTTTTTTTAAATCATCCATATTCTTAGGCACCGTTTGGTGCACGAGATTGGATTGGACTATTTTATGGGATTGGATTGGATTAAGATGGGATTGGGATTAAATGGGATTGGATTGGATTGGACTGGACTAAATTAATACTATACTGTGTTTGGTGAAACATTGAACTGGACTGAATTAATACTATGTTTTGGTTGGTGAAACATAAGATTGGACTAAATATAATAATTTTTTAATTTAACAGTTAATCTTAATTTTTTTTTTAAAAAGAGAAATAAAATATATAAAAAAAACTGTAATTTTGTCCGTTGAAAGAACTCCATGGAACTTAAAAAAAAAAATTCTGTGACATCCAAATTGGATGAAGCGGAAGAAGAAGAAAAAAAATTACCAAACCCAGAAATCTTAAATTGAATGACTCCCACCTCATAATCTTAAAACAACACCATAATCTCCAAAATCAACACCCACATCCATACACCATCATCTAAAAACAAAATTGAATTAAAAAATCTTAAATTGAGAAAACCCAGAATTTTTTTAAAAGAATCTGAAGAAGCCCCACGAGAGAGAGAGAGAGATTCATACCCACCATCGTTGGGTCCTCTAATGGAGTTTCTTTGAGTGATTTCTCTCTCTTTCGATTTGATTTCCGGTTGTTGTCGTCGTTGAAGGTGGTCGCTGCGTGGAGACTTGAAGGGAGCACACTTGAGATTGAAGATGAAGATGTTTGAGGTTGATGATGATAAAAAAGAACTGGGGATTTTTGATGATGATGTGAACTGGGAAATTTTGTTGAGGTGAGGAGTTTTATAATTTATTTATTATTAAATTATTAAAGAAACAAAAAAAAAATAGTCCCACATGACTCGGGACAAATAAACCCACCAATTTGTTGGGTTTATTTATCTAGCGTTTTGCCGGACTATTTCATTAAAAATGGGCCCCGCTGGATATTTTTATCCAGTCCAATGTTACCACCAAACACCGGATTGGGATTAAAATAGTCCAATCCTAGTCCAATCCAGTGTGCCAAACACGCCCTTAATCTTTTTTATCTCTAGTATTTTATTTATTTATTTTATAGCTATTATTAATTATTTGGATTTTCTAATTTATTGACAAAAGGCACGTGTCTTTCTAAGTTACTATTCCGTCTATAAACGGCAGACGATAAAAACGATCCTCAACACTAACTCTCTTTTAAACCCCCAATTTTCAGTTTTCCCTCTAACCAAAATTTTCAGTTTCCATAAAACCTCTCCGTTTAAAGATCGCTAGTCAGTTTCGAATTTTAGTTGTTGAAAAACCCTAACATCATACATTCACAAACCCTAGAACATTTACCATCAGAATGGAGTGGAATCCAGAAACCCTCAGAAACCTCTCGCTGTGCTTCTTCCACACGCTATCTCCGGCCACAGAGCCGCCCCGCGCCGCCGAGAAATCTTTGGCTGACGCTGCGGACAGCCCTAACTACGGCCTCGTGGTTCTCCGTCTTGTAGCCGAACACACGGTTGACGATCAGATTCGCCACGCCGCTGCCGTCAACTTCAAAAACCACCTCCGCTACCGCTGGTTCCCGTCCTCCGATTCTAACTCCGGCACCACTCTCGCTCCAATCCTCGACCCCCAGAAGGAGCAAATCAAAGCCCTATTCGTGTCTCTCATGCTCTCTTCTCGACGCCGCGAATCCAGAGCCAGCTCAGCGAAGCCCTAGCCGTCATTGACAAACACGATTTCCCAATATCGTGGCCCACTCTACTGCCCGAACTTGTCTCCAAGCTCCGAATAGCGTCCCAGTCAAACGACTACGCTTCCAGCAACGGTATTCTTGGAACTGCCAACTCTATTTTTAAGAAATTCCGTTACCAATGCAAAACAAATGATCTTTTACTCGATTTAAAATATTGTCTCGATAATTTTTGCGTTCCACTGTAGGAGATTTTTCTCAAAACTGCTGCATTAATTGATTATACTGTGAGTTCTGGTGGGTCTGCAGTGACTCTCAAGCAGTTATTTGAGTCACAGAGATTGTGTTGTAGGATATTTTATTCGTTAAACTTTCAAGATTTGCCGAAGTTTTTTGAGGATGATATGAAAGAGTTGATGGGTGAGTTTAAGAAATATCTAACAACAATTTATCCTGCGCTTGAGAGTAGTGGTGATGGACTCGGGTTGGTTGACGCGCTTGAGGCGGCAGTTTGTGAGAATATTAGTCTTTATATGGAAAGGAATGAGGAGTTTCAGGGATACTTGAATGATTTTGCACTTGCTGTGTGGACTTTACTTGGGAATGTTTCACAGTCTTCAGCTCGTGATAGATTAGCTGTTACTGCAATTAAGTTTTTGAGTACTGTGAGTAGAAGCGTTCACGGTTCACTATACTTTGTTTTCCGGTGGAGGAGTGATACCACAGATTTGTCAGAGTATCGTGATTCCAAATGTGAGGTTGAGAGACGAAGATGAGGAACTTTTTGAGATGAATTATGTTGAGTTTATCAGGAGGGATATTGAGGGTAGTGATATTGATACCAGGAGGAGGATTGCCTGTGAACTTCTTAAAGGAATTGCAACAAATTATAAGCAGAAGGTAACAGAAAGAGTTCCCGTCCAGATACAGAATTTTTTGAGCTCATTTGCTGCAAAACCTGTTTGCAATTGGAAGGATAAGGATTGTGCCATATATTTAGTTGTCTCGCTTGCAACAAAGAAGGCTGGGGGCACTTCTGTTTCCTCTGATGTTGTTGATGTTCAAAGCTTCTTTACATCAGTTATTGTTCCAGAGTTGCAAGGTCAGGATGTAAATGCATTTCTGATGCTCAAAGCAGGTGCACTTAAATTCTTTACAATGTTTCGGAGTCAGATTCCAAAGGCCCTGGCATTTCAATTGTTTCCAGATTTGTTTCGGTTCCTTGGTGCAGAATCAAATGTGGTCCATTCTTATGCTGCAAGTTGTTTAGAAAAACTCTTTCTGGTCAAGGATGAGGGGGGAAGAGCTAGATATGATTCAGTGGATATAACTCCATACCTCCCTGTTCTGGTGACTAACCTTTTCAATGCCATGAAATTTCTGGAGTCCAAGGAGAATCAATACTTAATGAAGTGTATAATGCTGATTCTTGGGGTTGCAGAGATTTCCACTGTGGTTGCTGGACCTTGCATCTCCGGCTTGACCTCTATTCTGAATGAGGTTTGCAAAAATCCAAAAAATCCAATTTTTAACCACTACCTCTTTGAGTTGGTAGCTGTTCTAGTCAGGCGGGCATGCCAGAGGGAGCCCACTCTAATATCACCTTTTGAGGCAAGCATTCTCCTCAGCCTCCAAATGATTTTGCAAAATGACATGACTGAGTTCTTACCATACGCATTCCAGCTGTTGGCTCAACTTGTTGAGTTGAGTAGGCCGCCCATTGCCCCAAACTAAATGGAGATTTTCAAAATTCTTTTGATTCCTGAATCATGGAAGAGATCTTCAAATGTTGCGTCTGCTTCAAGCCTTCCTTCAAAAGGTACCACATGAGATCAGCCAAGAAGGCTGTCTGGCCCAGTTGCTTAGGATATTCAACATGCTTGTCTCATCCCCTAGCTCTGATGAACATGGTTTCTATGTTCTCAACACTGTCATTGATAATCTTGAATATGGTGTCATTGATCCATACGTGACTCACATTTGGAATGCCTTATTTGTACGCCTCCAAAATAACCGTACAGTAAAGTTTGTCAAGTCCCTTGTCATTTTTATGTCACTTTTCCTGGTCAAGCATGGTCCTGCAGCCCTTGTGGATACAATGAATACTATTCAGCCTACGATATTCAGAACAATTGTGGAGCAGTTCTGGATACCAAATCTTAAGCTGATCACTGGAGCCATTGAATTTAAGTTGACTGCTATTGCTTCAACCAGACTTATCTGTGAATCTCCAGTTCTTTTGGATCCTTCTGCTGTTGGGGTCTGGGGGAAGATGCTGGACAGCATTGTGACCAACTTTTCGAGGCCGGAGGAGGATAGAGTTGAGGAAGAACCAGAAATGCCAGATATTGCAGAAAATGTGGGTTATACAGCGACATTCGTCAATCTTTACAATGCTGGAAAGAAAGAAGAGGATCCTCTAAAGGACATAAAGGATCCAAAGGAATACTTAGTAGCATCATTGGCAAGGATTTCTGCCACTTCCCCTGGGAGGTTCCCTCAAATTATCAATGAAAATCTTGAGTCAGCAAATCGAGAAGCGCTGCTTCAGCTCTGCAGTAGTTACAATTTCACTATAGTTTAAGTAAGTAGTTTCCTCTTTCCTCTTTCTTTATTGCTTTACTATTTTGGTTTTTATTGTTGGAACTGCAGAATGAAGATCGCTAGTAGGAGTTCATAAGATAGTGAAATGAATTTCTAAGTCCAACCCTACATATTTCAGTATATGAAAACTATTTCTACATTTCAATGGGTGTAGGTCGAAGAAACTGTTGATTGTTAGAATTTTTTGAATCTACAAAATCCATCGGTCATCTCTTTCTCATTACCTTAAAGCTGATTGCAAATGATTTTTGTATTGAACATTTTCTTCAAATTATTTTTATATAACTATCATGACCCTTATTACTTGTTGAGTAGATAATCTTACTCATGCTTATGAAGAATTAAAGTTTTGGACAGAATTTTCAAGAAAACCTCTCTTTCAATAATAGACATATTCCTGCCGATAAATGACTTGAAGCCTTTATAGGAATGATGCTCTGTATTAATTTATTACAAATGATATTTGTATTGAACATTAACTTCAAATTATTTTAATACAAGTTATATAACTATCATCTGGTTCAGTAGATAATCCTACTCATGCTTATCAAGAATTAAAATTTTGGACAGAATTTTCAGGAAAACCTCTTTTTTGATAATTGACAAATTCCAGCTGATAAATGAACTGAAGCCTTTATAGGAAGCATGCTCTGTATTAATTTATTCTAATCATCAAATGGATTTATCTAATGTTTTATTTTGAAGAATTTGTTTGTAAATATATATATATATGCTTTTTTACTGATGTGTTCACAAATTACATTTAAAAAACTTAATTGCAGACCACATTGTCCATAAAAGCAACATTTAGGTCTTTTAAGGCTTTTGTTAATATTTTTAATGTGTTTACATTTCTATTATGACCGTGGGAAAAATGTGGTTGATCTTTTAAGCAGTACTGCTAATGGACACCCTCCCTATACATTAAACACAGTTGCTTTCCGGTGTCTGAAAGCCTTTTCCTTGGCCATGTCTATTTTTCCTTATTCTGAAAAGAAGTATTATTTCTTCTTCGAGGATTATAATTATTATAATTTATTTGTGATTCTTGTAAACCGTTGGCAGCATTATTAGAATGCATGTGTTTCTATCAAACAATAGGATGAAATCCGTGCTGTCCAGTCTGTTAAAGGTTTGAATCTCCAATGAGCCAAGTGATGCATAGTCATGGCCTGGTTACCTGTTACTCGGTCTACATTTACTGGGTTATTAATGGTTCTTATGTGGCTATTTAATTGTATCGCTCTCCAGCCAATTACATACCAGTGCTTTGCTATAGCTAGATGGCACGGCCCTTATACATCATATTATCTTTTCCTATATAATTCGGCTTCCAAATCTGGAAGATATCATCTAATTACCTGTTTGTACGACTTTTCAGGATGTTATGTGCTGCATGAAGGCTTTTTTTTTCTTTCTAGGAATCGGTCACATGCATAGAGTATTGGGGAGAGCCTGCATTTTTGAGCAAAGGTACTCGATACATTGTCATTGCCGAGATTAAACAAATTACTTTTCATTTGTGCAATTTTCTCGAGTTCTTGATGGTGGGAGTTTGTGGTTACAGTTGCTCGATGAGTCATATTGCATGGTAGTACCAGTTTGGTTAATGCAGAGGTGGAGCTACTCCCGTACTTGAGTAGACGCCTGTCTGTGGTCACATCCCTGACCCTTGAAGATGAAACTGTGTTTGATATGGAATTGAGCTTGACTCACTATATGAAATAACGATCTTGGCTTTCCTCCCCCATCGCCTTCCTTTCACTTGCAGATACTTTGCCTGGGGAACAGACAGACTTCTGATTACTTGGAGGCTGGGTAAAACACCTCCATTTTGTTCTCTTGTCAGTTTGTGTTGAGTCTTGTTCAGCATATTATGCATTTTGCAGTAAATTGTAGATAGATCTATCTTGTTGTCAAAAGATTTGTACATTCAGACCTTTGGGCTTCTACTGGCTTCAACCCTTTTTTCATCATTGGGCTTCTAGAAATTGGGCCTGGACAGAATTAGATGGACTAACAAAACCCACAAATTCCACCTTAGTTCATCTCAATTCAGATACCAGAGCAAACTTCTCTTAAAACTTGGCTCAAAAAACACACAAACAAACAAGTTAACCATAATCACCTAACTTCAGTAGGTTCAAGCAATGCTTAAACTTATTGTAGGGAACAACTTTGGTACCCATGTTAGCAGGATTATCCTTTGTGGAAATTTTTTTCACATCAACACCTTCAGAGATTTGATCTCTAATAAAGTGATATTTTATTTCTATATGCTTGGTTCTCTCATGAAAAACAGGATTCTTGCAAAGATGTAAAGCACTTTGACTGTCAGTGTAGATGACAGCCTTCCCACTAAATAATTTAATGTCACCTAAAAGGCCTTGAAGCCAAATGGCTTCCTTAATGGCCTCTGTAACTGCTATGTATTCTGCTTCAATGGTGGACAGGGCCACAACAGGCTGTAACTGGCTTTTCCAGCTTACACAGCAGCCTGCAATGGTGAAGAAATATGAGGAGGTGGACCTCCTTTTATCTCGGTCACCAACATAATCAGAATCAACATACCCAATTAGGTCAACAACAGAATTATCACAATCATATATCAATCCAACTGAAGTGGTTGAACAAATATATCTCAATAGTCATTTCATGGCATTCCAATGGCCTTTACCAGGATTGGCCATATATCTAGACAAAACATTGATTGCTTGTGCTAAGTCTGGTCTAGTACTAATCATAGCATACATAACAGACCCGACTGCACTGGAGTAAGGAATATTCTCCATAAATCTGCTCTCCTTAATAGATCTGGGAGACAAAGCAGTAGATAGCACAAAACTAGGTGACAGTGGGATATTAGCAGGTTTACAGTTTTTCATAGAGAACCTTTCAACCAGTTTAATCAGGTAATTTTCTTGTTTAAGGCACAGTCTTGACTCTTCTCTGGTTCTGACAATTTCTATCCCTAGAATTCTTTTTGCATCTCCTAAATCTTTCATGTCAAATTTAGTTTTCAATTTTCCTTTTAATTCTTTAATCCTAGGCATGCTTTTACTAGCAATCAACATGTCATCAACATACAAAAGCAGATAGACAGAATTCATGATATTTTCACCAGTAAAATAAAAACATGTATCATAGTTGCTTTTAATAAAACCTAAGCTAGTAATGAAATTATCAAATTTCTTGTACCATTGCTTAGGGGCTTGTTTCAGCCCATACAAGGATTTCTTGAGTAAGCAGACATGAGAAGGCTTGTTTTTGGACTCAAAACCTTAGGGTTGGGACATGTAGATGGTCTCATCTAAGTCCCCATGCAAAAAGGCAGTCTTAACATCTAGTTGTTCAAGTTCTAGGTCATAGAGACTAACAAGAGCAAGGACTATTCTAATAGTCTTATATTTGACTACATGTGAGAATATCTCATTGTAGTCAATTCCTTTTCTTTGAGTAAAGCCCTTAGCAACAAGCCTAGCTTTGTATCTAGGTTGTTCATTTTTCTCTAGACCCTCTTTTATTTTAAAGATCCACTTACAAGCAACAACTTTCTGTTTTTCTGGTTTCTTTACAAGAGACCAGGTTCCATTTTTCTCAAGAGATTCCATCTCTTCTCTCATAGCATTAAGCCATTTCAGCTTATCAATGGAACTGACTGCTTCTAAATAACTCCTAGGTTCAGCATTTTCTAATTGTTGACCAGTGCACAAAGCAAAAGAAATAACATTAGCATAGGCATACTTACTGTTAGGCTTAATTATTCTTTTAGCTCTATCCCTAACAAGTTCATAATTAGCTAAAGATTCCATGTTGATCTCAGGCTGACTTTGACTCTCTTCCACCTGATCAGAATCAGAAGAAGTAGCCAGATCATCCTGAACCGAGTCATGACCAAACGAATGACTACTAATTTCCACCTCACCCTGATTACCAACATCCTTTGAAGGATCTGTTTTAGGTTCAGAATTAGAGTCATTATCCTTACAAGGCATTCTAGCCTCATCAAAGATGACATCTCTGCTCACAATGACTTTGAAACATTTCTGGTCTCTAAGCCACACTTTATACCCCTTGACTCCTAAAGGGTAGCCCAAGAAAACACCTCTTAATGACCTTGGTTCCAGCTTACCTTCTGACTGATGTGCATAAGCTGCACAACCAAACACTCTCAAGTGTTTCAGAGAAGGAGGTCTACCAGTCCATTTTTCTTCAGGTGTTAAAAGGTTTATGGTAGTGGATAGGGATCTATTTATCAGGTATTTAGCAGTTGCAATTGCTTCACCCCAGAATTTTTGACTTAAACCTGAGCTGATTAGGAGACATCTGACATTATTTAGAATGGTCCTATTCATCCTCTCAGCTACACCATTCTGCTGAGATGTATACCTGACAATTCTGTGTCTTTCTATGCCATGGTCACAGCAAAATTTATTGAATTCTTCTTTACAAAACTCTAGGCCATTATCAGTTCTTAGTACTTTGACTTTCTTAGAAGTCTGATTCTCAACCAACCGTTTCCAAGCTTTAAAGCTTTCAAAAGCTAGATCTTTAGACTTCAATAAGTACACCCATACTTTTCTAGTATAATCATCTATTAAAGATAGAAAATACTGGTTTCCACCATGTATTGGGACCTTTGAAGGTCCCCAAAGGTCTGAATGTACATATTGAAGGATTTCTTTGTGTTGTGTTGAGCTGTACTAAAACTTAGCCTATGCTGTTTTCCTAAGATAGTTTTCACAAAATTCCAGTTTGTTAATACTATCCCCATTAAGCAAATTTTGTTTACTTAATTCACTTAAACCTTTCTCACTCATGTGGCCAAGTCTCTTATGCCATAAAGATGAGATGTCACTATTCTTGGTAGCTACACATAGACCTGGCACGGTTCCAATCCGGTTCTGGTTCCGGTTCCACGGTTAGGTGGAACCGAAACTGGAATCAGCCTATGTCGGTTCCAGTTCTGGTTCTGGTTCAAGAACCGTCGGTTCCGGTTCCAGTTCCTAACCTCCTTTTTTTTTTTTTTTTTTTTTTTAAACATTTCAAAATATTATATTTTATTTATAAAAAAATAAAATGTTAGAAAGGACATTGGAGAGTATTGGGCCATGGCCCATAACCCTTGTCCAAGTAATTATATTTTCCCTTCCCTTCTCCTCCTTTTTATATAAGTTAGGCATCTCTTCATTGCTTTTATTTATCCAATGTGGGATGTGAGATTTTCTTATGTTTTCTATTCAAGTTGTGATTTTCTTATCCTTTCTATTATAGTTGGGATTTTCTTCTCTTATTACATACAATATCTAATATATCTAACCCCAATTCATACAAATCTAGTATCATTAGTATAATTTTGCACAAGTTGGAATAACCGAATAAGTGTGCTTGTGTGTATATTGTATGTGTAAACCTCTAATCTCTAGATCACTAGATGGTATCTTTGTTGGCGTTGCATGGCCAAGCATTTTACTCCACTCTCTTCTCTTATCTCTAGGCCTACTCCCACCCAAATTAATGCAATTTACAAGGATCACATTGCTTCAGCTTGCTGAAGTTTGTGTACTTTGTTTTGAAAAGTTCCTGGAAAGTGTAGAAAGATTAATTAATATATACCTCGATTGCCAATTTTATTTATTAAAAAAAAAATGGGTTTATGCATTTTAATCATGGATTGAATCCAAATTTACTTGAGTTTTATCAAAAACAGGATTCTCATAGATGTTTTATTGATATAGGACCTCACGACTCACGAGAGTAAATTTTATAATTTGATTCAAACTCCTTGTTTATAGAGTTGATCTTACAATCGGGCAAATGTTAAAAGAACTTGCAATTTTATATGTTTGTATTTGATTCAAACTCCTTGTTTATAGAGTTGCTCTTACAATCGGGCAAATGTTAAAAGAACTTGCAATTTTATATGTTTGTATATATATTAACAACAAAGAAAAACAAAACAACTAGAAAAGAAAAAATAAGAAAATCCCACATCCCACATCGGATAAATAAGAAAAGTGGGGAGTGGCCTAACTTATATAAAAAGGAGGAGAATGTATAAGGAAATATATTGACTTGGATAAGGGTTATGGACCATGGTTCAATACTCTTCAATGTCATTTATTTTTATAAATAAAGTGTTAATTTTTTTAATAATTTTTTTCAAAAAAAAAAAAAAAAACATAGGAACCTGCCGGTTCGAACCGGAACCGTCGGTTCCAGTCCGGTTCGAACCGGGTGGTTTCGTGAAATGTGGAACCGGAACTGGACTCCCCCGGTTCGGTTCCACGGTTCGAACTGGAACAGTGCCAGGTCTAGCTACACAAGCTGCCTGATTAGTAACTGTCACACCTTTTAGGACATATAGACTATTTTTCTTATCACCCTTTAGAATCACAAGAGAACCCCTAGACACTTTTAAGACACCCTTCTCAGCCTTATAACAGCAGCCCTCCTCATCAAGGACTCCTAAAGAAATTAGATTTCTTTTCAGATTAGGCACATATCTCACATTCTTAAAGACTCTAACCATGCCATCATACATTTTGATGGCCACAGATCCAACACCTTCCACCTGACACTGCTGATTATTCCCCATCAGCACACTACCTCTACTGAGTTCTTTGAACTCTGTGAAACAATCTTTCCTAGGTGTCATGTGAAAGGAACAGCCTGAGTCTAGAATCCACTCAGTTTTAACATCCTCAAGTGCTCACAGCTAGCACTTCACTATGTTCATACGACCTGGATGCTACAGCAGCATCACCATCATTATGAGTCTTTTCTTGATTTTTCTTTTTAAGTTCATAGCAGTATTTTTTAATGTGACCTTCTTTACCACAGAAGTAACACTTTTTAGTGTCATTTCTGTTCCTAGACTGAGACCTATAATGGTTAGGTGTCTTACTTCTTCCTTTGCCTTTATTATGATTATTGTTATTATTATTACCATTCCTGTTAGGCTGTCTCCCTCTCACAAACAGATTTCTCACCACTGTCTTTATTCTCAATTTTTAGTGCTAAATCTTTAGATTTAAGAGCAGAAATACATTCTTCAAGAGACAGAGAGGTTCTACCATATTTAATAGCAGCTTTTACATCTTTAAAGGAATCAGGCAAAGCATTCAGTAAAATAATAGCTTCATTTTCATTACTGAGTTTTTCATTTTCTCCAGCATTAGCAAGTTCAATTGTCATCTTTTTAAATTCATCAAGATTCTGATCCAGGTTCTTATTAGGATTCATTTTATAACCGAAAAGCCTTTCTTTAAGATAAATTTTATTTGGAAGTGATTTAGTGAGATAAAGGCTTTCCAATTTCTTCCAGATATTACAGGCAGTAGTTTCATCGTTAACTTCCCTAAGAACATTATCAGATAAATTCAAGATTATAGTTCCTAGAGCCATTTCTAACATAACCTCTTTCTGTTCAGGAGATAAAGATTCAGGCAATTTATCAGGTCCTTCAATGGCCTTGAGGATTTTCTGCTGAGACAGAAGGGCTTTCACCTTTCATCTCCAGATGCCAAAATCCCTAGTGCCATCGAATTTGTCAATATCAAACTTCATAGACATGCAAGGTGAATTAAAATTGCCAAAGTTGTGAACGATTACCTCCTTGCCACTGCTAGCAGATTCACTGCTTTCCTTTTCAACTCCAGTTGAGGCTTCAGAGGTTGAAGGCTGATCAACTGGAGGATCTTCTTGCTCAATGTTCGCCGTTGGTACGTCTGAGGCTCTGATACCACTGTTAGGAATCTAGGTCTACGACTAGATCCTAGATTCACTGTGATATTACTAAGTACCTGTCAAGTTTCACTTAACAAACAGTAATATATAATTATATATAATTGATAAAGTACCAAGAAATTAAAACTATATGAAGAAGAAAGTAAAAGAAATAGAGACATAAATTTTTTATAGTGGTTCGGCTTAATAACAAGCCTACATCCACTTTGAGCCAAACCGAGAGGCTCACTCCACTATTGAGATTGTTTACAGATCTAGAATACACAGGACTCAGCCTGATAAACCCTCAAAAGGAGCCTAGAAACCCAGTACAACAATACTCAACCACACACGCCAGTAACACAACCCTCAACAGAGATCACAAACCTAGAATCACTCAAAGATTACATCAACAGAATCACCACTCATAGATATCTCTTTTTCTCTCTTACCACTCTTACAAATTTAAAGAAGAGAAGACAGAAATCCACGAAGAATCTCAAGAACACCAAGAACAATTACAGAGAAAAGAGAGCGTCTGAGAATACACAGAAAACCCTAGAAATCAAAATAATACATTCTCTCTCCATCGTTTCACTTTATATAGCCATCAGTAGATAAGGTCCAGCTGGCCAAAGCGAACCAACCATCTGTCGCCATGTCACCAAAAGAATCCTGACTCAGCCTTATCAGTTTGAACTGATAAGCCAAAACGCATCGTATCACTAGGTCGGTTGGATCAGGCAAGTGGGAGCACAGTTGTTGGGCTTCTACTGGCTTCAACCCTTTTTTCATCATTGGGCTTCTCGAAATTGGGCCTAGACAGAATTAAATGGACTAACAAAACCCACAGTTGTAGTCCACAAGGTTTCACTCTGCAAGACTGTCCTCTGAGAGCCAGAACTCAAATGAACAATAGATTTATAGCAGGACCACATAGGAGCTTCACTTTCCGGGCCCATAAAGCTAATCAAGTGAAGTTCACCTTCATCTTCCTATAATATGAAAATCATAATTATTTTAATGAGAGTGAGAATGAGAGAGAAACAGGGATGGATTCATGGATTAACAGAGTAATTACCTCAACATTTGCCACGATGTTGCCGACTGCTGCCTCTTCAAGGTGTGGGCAGTTAGTAAATATGAACTTTGCTTTGACTAATTCAGATGCATCTGGTATTGATCGGAGCTGCTTGCAGTCACTTGCATTTAAAAATTTTATGCTTAATGGGAGCTCTGTTAATGATTGAAGCATATTGCAATTGTTTACTTTCAATTCTTCCAAATTAGAAAGTTGCTTCATGCTTTTTGGTAGACTCTCAAAATCGTTTCCACTTAGGTCTAAATCTACCAATAAGGATAAATGACAAATACCTTCAGGGATTTCCTTTAGATTGCAGTCACTTAAATATAGATGTCTTAAAGAGCACGGAAAATCTGATGAATGAGTAAATCTCAAACCTCTACATCTACGGCATGAGAGATAATTCAAAGATTTTAAATTCCCCAAGTTATCCGGCAATATTTCCAATTTTGAGCAATCTGAAAGATCAAGGCATGCTAGTGATGTCAAATTACAGATGCTACTCGGAAGCTCCTCAAGATTTTTGCATCTCCTCAAATACAATTCAGTAAGCCCATTCAGATTTTCAATCCTATCCGGCAACTCCTTAATTGCTGTTCCACTTAATTCAAGAATCCACAAACGTTCCATTGTTTCCCAGATTTCTGGAAAAATCTCAAGTTCAGAGCAATTCTCAAGATTTAGCTTACGAAGAGATTCCAATTTGCAAATGTTGGTCGAAATATGCTTGAGCCTCGTGCAATCTGATAGATTCAATTTGGAAAGCTTGGTTAGACTCCTAATTGATGGTGGAACTTCATCTATTGCAGTCCCTTGCAAATCCAAACATATTAAATCACCGGAAATTTCTGGAAACTTGGTGAGGTTATCTAAGTAACCGAGCTCAAAAGATGTAAGAGATTCAAAATGAATATCACTTGGAAAGCTCCTAAGACTTTTGCAACCCTGCAGATCCAAAAAACGAAGGTATTTGAGATGTGGAGCAAGCGGGGAAAGTCGAGCAAGCTTCGACAACCATTGAGGTCTATCCTCTCAAGCAATGGAGCATCTGAGAGGTCTGGGATATTAGTGAGATGTTGACATCCACAAAGAATAAGCAGCTTTAAATTTGGAGTAGGCTGTGAAACAAAAAAAAAAGTAAAATCACTACAATAAATAAATATATACAAAGAATAAATCATATACTTAAAATGTTAAAATATACATACCATTTTGCCTTCCCATAGTCTTGTAAGATAGCTATCTCTCAAATTAAGTTCAACAAGGTTTTTTGGATTAAAATTTGATGGCAATGCTATCAAAGGAAATCCAATCCAAATGAGAGACCTCAGTTTGCTAGAAAGATGCACTTCAGATGGCCTACAATAGTACCCATAATCATAGAATTTAAGGAATCTAAGATTGTACATTTTCTTGAAGGCTTGAGAGCTCAACTGCATATCCTTTATAGTTGAATCTAGGACTATCCCTTGAACTGCATTAGTCCCCTAACAGCCAAAATTAAAGTACAAGTAATATCAAAAAATTAGAAGGAAAAAAAAAAAGAAGATATTATAAAATATTGTAGATATACTTAAAAAGTGGACAAAATTTTTGCATGTTCATTCCGTTAAAAGTAACACTTCTTAATCTATACCAACAAGTTTTACCAAACTAATTTATTCAAGAATGTTTCATTGACTTTTAGAAGCCTATAAGAAGAGTCTACTTGCTTATTCCATATTTTTAGCAGATATTAAGAACGATAGTGTATAGTAAATACAAAGGCTTGAGACCTCAAATGTGCAGATAAGAGTGTTGTGTGGACTATGTGAGTCACTTGTGAGACAGAGACCACAGCAGAAGTAAAGGAGCAGTGAATGTCTAAATAAATGAACTTTCGTGTGTAAATGTGAGTGGATAGTGAGTTTTGTAACAAAAATTGCATTAGTGTATATTCTACATATTCATCAAATTTGAAGGGAATCTAAAATTGTAAAAGCAAAATAAAATGATTAGAAACTAACCTCATCATACTTCAATATGTTTTGAACTTCCTCTTGTCTCCACAACCGGCTGCGTTTGCCTGGCTTGTTTGGAGATTCTTTATCAACAATTTCCCTACCCATTTCTTCAAGCAAATCATGCATGTGTATCCAACCGTGACTTGAAATTGTTATTAGTGACTTGTCATTGAGAACACGTAGTGAGTAGTAACAGTCACCTATTATTTTTTCTACATAGTCTCGATCTTCCCCTTTAAAAAACATGCAATATCAAGAAATATATTCTTCTCTCTATTATCCAATCCATCATAACTAATTTTTAACACATCAAAAATTCCACGGTTCAAATTTGTTCGTAATGTGTTTACCACACTTTCCCACTCTTGTGTACTCTTTTGGTATAATGATGAACCCAACACTTTAAGAGCTAACGGATTACCTTTTGAATAATTTACTAACTCGTTTGAGAGTACCGTACGATCTTCAGGGGGATAGTTTTGTCAAAAGCATAATTGCGGAAGAGTTGAAGAGCATCATGATTGTTAAATCCCTCGACCTCATATATGTTTTGATCATTCACTCTACATAATTTTAGTACATGTTTATCTCTAGAAGTTATTATAATTCTACTTCCTACGCCCAATCGATCAACACCCCTAGCTAAAATTTCCAATGGTAAATAATCATCTACATCGTCAAGAACAATAAAAACCTTTGTGTGATTGAGCATTTCCTTGATTATTGATGGAATAGTAGGGCTATACTTTTAGATGTTCATCCTTTAAAACTTGAGAAAGAATTTCCTTTCGCAGAGAAACTAATCCTTCAGAGTTTTGTAATCTTTCCCTAACATTTTGAATAAAACAAACACCTTCAAATTGATTGGATATTTTATTAAAAATGGCATCAGCAATAGTTGTCTTACCGATACCACCCATCCCCCAAATCCCTATGATTTGAACATTTGGAACATGAGACATAATAATGATAGAACCTCCTTAATTCGTTTATGTCCTATTAGTGCTCCATAATCATGCGACATACATTCACCCATCAATTTCTTCAGAATATCTTTGACAATTTGGTCAACAAGTGTGGTGTCAGGTCTGTCAATGGAAATTAAATACCAAATAGTAATAAGCAGAAATTACCACAACATAATTTTTTTTTTTTTCAACAGAAGAATTATAAACTAACTAGAAAGTGGGAATAATAAGGACTCCAAAGAAATTTAGTTAATGCTAAATATATGATCATATAAAAATTGTGTTGAGGTAATCTAAAGCATAGACTCACTCGCTTCAACCAGATCATAATAATTCATCACAAGTAGTAGGTAGTTAGAAAGAAGGTGGGTTACACAAGTATTAATTGACAAAATTATATATAGTTAAAAACAATGCATCTTTGTTTTGAAAAAGAAATAGAAAATATATATATGAAAATTTTGAAAAATGAATCTAGATCTATTCCTTCAAAAATATGAGATGAGGAGAGGAGGACTCTTGCTTACTTATAATTTAAATGAGGCTCTCCAAAAAAAAAAGAATTAAATAAAGGATAAAGTAGCATAAAGTAAGAGTTAGATTTACCTGGTTACAAAGGAATCCCATCCAGATAGATTAGTTGCTTCAGTCAAAGCTTCTCTCCATTTTTGTACCTCTTCTTGTGATTCTTTTCCATGCTTGTCAAATGAATCCTTGAAACTTCCGGTCTGCTTACGTACATTTGATGGATCAACGCGGTAGAAAATAGGTATGACAATTTGGTTATGTAAATTCTTGCGCTCCATAATCTCTACAAGTTCACGTAAACACCATTTGGAAGAAGCATAGTCTTTCGAGAAAATAACCACCGAAATCTTTGATTGTTCAATTGCTCCTTTAAGAGTTGGCCAAATACCATCCCCTTTTTCGAGTCCGTCGTCTATGAAGGTTTCAATTTTTTTGTGCAAAGCTTCGTAAAGATGACAAGTAAAACAATTGCGGGTGTCTTCACCTCTAAAATTGAGAAAGACATCGTATTTTTTTGGACGGTCGTGGTGGTGGAAGAAGAGGGAGTTGATTGTAAATTGCCCATAGAGAAGAATTGCAAGACTTAATTTGAGCAGCAAAAATTGCAGGGCACGATCCAAGAGAATTCTACAAAACACCCTTCAGCCTTGACGGTGATCAAGCTCTCCGATAACTTGACCCACTTTTGGTTGATAAATGTCCAAACTACCCTTGCATAATAAAATAATCAGAAACGTTAAATGAAAAAAGAAAAAAGAAAAAAAGAAAAAAAAGGTTAAAACAATGGAGCCGTGAGAGTCGCCTCTGCAAATCAAACAATGGAGGTCATCTGTGAGTGGCCTCCAATATATCATCAATGAAGCATTTGCTTTCCCGTTTCATTACAATGGAATTTTTTTTATAAAAACAAAAAACAAAAATTCTTTTTACTAGAAGATTTCAAACACAAAGTCATTTTCACTTCCACCTAACTTAACAGTTCACACCCATTTTAATTTTTAAATCAAACTCTTCAAATCCATCCAAACAAAACACTTCAACAAACAACAATACATCAAATCCACAAAAACTTACTAATTATCTTACTTATCACGTGAAGGAGGCAAGGCCGGTGGAGGATTCCGGTATCAGCGAAGGAGGCTGTTGCCAGCGGAGGAGGCGGCGGTGGCAGCGGCAGTGTTGGTAGTAATGGAGGTGGAAGGTTGGGTCTCTGATGTGATTGTGTTTGGTGATATACTGAGATGTTAGGTTTTGCTTAATGAAGTGAAGAATCAAAGGAAAAACAGAGGAAAACAGAACAGAACAGAACAGGGCAATTTGGAAGTAAAACTTAGTTTCATGAAACAACAAATTTTGAGATGAGATCAACGAAAATGAGAAAAAGGTTTCTTCGTACAGTAGAGAACTGGCTATGTTTGGGATTGCTTTGCTTAAAAAGTAATTTACTTATAGAATTTAAGAAATAATTTGCTTAGTAAAAAGTTGACTTGTGTTTGGTAAATTAATTTTTTAAATTGCTCTGCTTTGAATGGGTGGGAAATATATTTGGTAAAATGACAAAAATAGACACTTGCTCAGGCCAGGCCAACTCGGTCAACTTTAACAAAATGACAAAACAAGTTGGACCGAGTCAACTCTGTCTCTTTGGTGGACTGACTGAGTCAACTCGCTTAAACTTCAAAACTCAGCATATGGAACTGCTGCTCCAGCATCGAGTCGTCTCCCGCTCCGCCAAGTATTCCACCGAGAGTGTCGTCGGCCTCCTTCACGTCGCCGTAGACCGTTCTCTCACTGCCGCAAATGGCTTGTGTTTTAAATCGCGATTTCACTGTTTATTTCATCGATTGAATCTAAACCCAACCCGACTTCAAATGGGCCGTCGGCGCAGGCGACTTCGAAGCCGTCCGATCAGTCCTTGGTCCGTCGCCGGATCTCCTCTGAACTCGAACTCCGGTGGTGGTCACCACCACTATAACACTGTTCGATTTTTTTTTATTTTCTGTTTTTTTTAATTAATTTTTGGTTTTTAAAAATCATTAATAAATAGAAGGGTATTATTGTCATTCATTTAAAATAGTATGGGTATTATAGACAATTTAAAGGTAAAGGCTAGCTTCTGCTTCCAAAAGCACCCCCCAACCAACTTCTCAAAAGCTGATTATTTGAGGAGCAAATTGTAAAATAAGTTACTTTTGGTAAATTTACCAAACACTAATTTGTTCAAAACTTGAGAAATAATTACTTATTTCTCAAGCAAAAGCAATCCCAAACATATCAACTTGTCAGATAAAACAACAAAACATTGAAATCAACACGTTTCAATAGTCTAACTTTAAAAAAGAAATGGGACCGAAATTAAGCAAAGACCGAAATTACAGTAAAGTGAATACAAGAAAAAGAAATGGGACACACAAGAATAACTTATCATGTTTGTCAGATAAAACAACAAGACATTGAAATCAACACGTTTCAATAGTCAACTTTCAAAAAAAAAAAAAAAAAAAACGCGCTTTTGAATTAGGGTACAATAATATATGCACTCCATAATTGAATTTGAATTTATGGGTTTTTATGATTTGTTCCCAATCTAATTTAGAAATGTAACTTTTTTACTTGTTAATTAATTTTTCATCAAATAGGTTCTTACATAATTAAAAATAGCTCATTTCAATCCTATAGATTATATAATGACCGGTTCGATGAAAAATCAATTTATTATCACTCTTTTTCTTTCGGGTCTCTCTCTATGACATCATCTAACTTCATTAGTGGATTTATTTTCTGTACATAATATATTGAGGTAAAATTCACATAAGTCCTACATTTTTGGTGATTTGTCACCTTTATAAATGTCTTTCAAATCCATCACTTTAGTTCTTGCTTTTTCCAAAACTCATCACTTTAGTCTATTTGACAAAATATGTGAAAGTCAACTATTTTAAAACTTGTGAAAGTACATTTTTACACCTATTACTGTTTAATTTAGCTAAAATGATTATCTTAGCTTCAAAATTAAAATGAAAAAACAATAAAATTCTCAATAATAAAATATTAAATAAATATATTACAAAAAAAAAAAGCTTAAATAAATAATTAAAAAATCCATTAATTTTTTATTTTGTATTTTTTTCATAATGGATTTTTATTTAACTAAAATGATTATCTTAACTTTAAATTAAATTGAAAAATAATAAAATTCTTAATAATAAAATCTTAAATAAAAGATTACAAAAAAAGAAATTATGAAAAAAAATCATTTAAAGTTAAGATAATCATTTTAGCTAAATTACTATCCATTATGAAAAAAATAAATTAATGGATTTTATTATTATTATTTATTTAAGAATTTTTTAATATAGTCAACTGTCAACTTTAAAAAATCAATTTATTGTCACTATTATCAGAATCTCCGCCCCATTATAAGAACTCTTCCACCAAGTTTCTTGCCTCTTTCATGTGACTTTCCGAGAAAAGACAAATCTTTATTCACTTTCTGGGCTCCTTCCCCCATGTGAGTATTACATAGAACATAGTGGTGGGTCATCAAAATTCACAATTATCAAAGCTATTATTATTATTTATTATATTTTTTAAAATGATAAACTTTCATAACAGCCAAAAGGCAACACTGGGAATTTTATTATTATTATTATTATTACAACACGTCTAATGGAATTTTATTTTTCGAAAACAATTGTTTAATGGAAATTTTTTTTCCTTATTCAGTGAATGTTGAAAAGTAGGGATTGGGGAATATAGCCTTACTCTTTTATTGACTATCCCACCTATCTGGAATATCTGCTCCTTCCCTTCCAATTTCTTGTGACTTCACTTACAAGTTTCTACCTATATTCAATGTGTTTCCCAAAAAAAAAAAAAAAAAAAAAAAAAAAAACGTCTTCAGCTCAATTTCTTTCTTGCCTCCTTCCTTTTTAACTTTCTGCTGAATTTCTTGGATCTTTCTTTTAATATATAGTTATTTGGATTAGGCTATATTAAATTAAATTTGTGATTTAAATTTTTTGAGTTATCTAACTATTCACTTTTAATTTAATTTCTGAGTCGATTGTTGAGTTATCATTCTCTTAATGGTAACCTGCTGCTGTCGGGTAGAAACTTGGGCACTGCTTAAGGATCATCTTGAAGTACTTCATGTATCCATACGATATCCTTCTTTATAATCTCTTGACAATCAATGAAAAAATGTATTGATTAGAAGTTCGATTCCATTAAAACAATGAACTTATTGATTTGGGATAAATTAAAATTAGAAGAGATTACTAAACATGCACAATGTAGAGAAAAATTCAACAGTAACTTGGTTAGATACACAAAAATGTGAGACAGATATCGGATTTTGTTTCATTGTAGGCACACATAAGACATCAGATAACAAAAAAGATAAGGTTTTTAGAAGGTAAGGTAAGTGTAAGGAGCCAGTGTGTGTGTGTGATAGTCAAACCTGAGCTGTCACGATCATAATGTCATCAAAACCATCATATGGAAAGTGGAGAGATAGATTTTGTAAGTCAGCGGTGACATGGTGCGAGGCACCGAAGTCTAGAAGCCATTCCGACGTAGAGGAGTTTGGTGCCGCATAGTGAGCACGGGGTTGCCATTGCTTAGGCAACTGATTCACTTGAGGCCGTGGATGAGCTAGTGTGAAGGTGACTGTGGTGCATCGTTTAGCCGTGTGACCCTGCACACCACATAATTGACAGAAGCCACGGTATGGTTTGAACCTGTTGGGTTGGTTTTGCGAGATCAGGCCTCTATGATGCTAGTTTTGAGGTGGCGAATCCACCTGTTTACTGGTGACATAAGGCTGGTTGGATCTACGATTGATGGTGTAGTTTCGATGGTGATGGCCTTGGTGAACACTGGTGGGTGGCTTGCCAACATAGTAAAAAAGAGAACTTTATAAAAAAGAGAAGAACCAGATTACAGCAGTAATGGGATTTCTCCCAAGACAATCGGAGCCACACTTGGTGGAACCTCCTCCATCCAAAAATTATCAAACAAACGAAAACTAAGCTTGGCAAGGCAATGAGCCGCCATATTAGCTTTCCTAGGAATAAAACACACTTATTTGGTGAATTGAAAGCATCTTTTTAGAAATACATATAAATCAACTTATTTGGTGTTCAGTTGTATATTCTAATCAAAATATTATTATAATTCTCCATCTTTCTATAACCAATATATATTGTAATGTTCTAATATCCACTAATTTTCTATTATTAACTATATTAATTTTCTGATATCACTTAATGTGATCAATGTACATATTCAATTGATTATATGATGTATCACACATGGTAATCTCAATTAAAATGTTTCATATTCCATTAATAACTTCATTTTCCCCTGTTTTCTAAAGTTTTAAATTTCACTAATAACTCTTCAATTTCCACTGTTTTCTCTAAAGAGCCCTCACACATGTCAATGTTAGAATAGAGTGATTTTTATTTTTTTTTTATTTTTTTATTTTTATTTTTTTTAATTTTTTTTTTTAACACTTACTGATATTCCAGCTGTTGATTTGGATTTTATAAACAATATTGATCTGTTTTTTTATATTTTTTATATAATTGTTTTTAAATTATTTTGAGTATAAACTAATATTATGTAGGCCCTATTATAAATGTAGAATAGATTTCTACTTAAAAAAAAAAAAAAAATGATATAAACAGAAAATAATTTTTTTTTAAAAAACTTAAGAACATTGTTTCCGGTTTTTTTTTTTTTTTTTTTAAATATTTACTAATATTGTACAATATTTTCTTGATATTAATTGGAATAGATAAAATATAGAAATTACAAAAGAAACAAATAAAGAAATCACAATATATATATATATATATATATACACATACATAGACAAGTATAAAAAATTTTTAAAAAAAAGTTTAAGCTGTTGACTTCTACTTATCTTATAATTTAGATTTTAGGGACAACAATTTATCATTTTATATACTTATCTTATAATTTAGATTGAGCTTAGAAAATAAAGTAATTCAAAAAAAAAAAAAAAAACCGGAAATTGTAGATAAAGATAAAAAAAAAAATTAAAAAGAAATTGAAGAAAAAGATAATGTTTGTTGATTTCTATTTGTCTTATAATTTGGATTTTACGAACATCATTTGCTCTTTTTTATTAATTCTTTTTATATAATTGTTATAATTTTTTTTTTTTTTTTTTGAATATGAACTAATATTATGTAATGTTGCATGCGGCTTTATTATAAGTATAGAATAGATTTCTTCTTAAATAAATAAATAAATATAAATCTAGAGAAATACCCCATGATTGTTTTTCATCCTCAATGCATCTAATATCTTAGACCAATAAGTTAAATCATTAAAATATTATTGCGTTACATTTTATAGTTCTCACACATCGTGTGGGATGCAATCTAGTATATATCATATATCTTTAATTTTGAACTGATTAAATTTTTATTAAATGCTTTTAAAAGATAATTGATATCTTTTAATAGATATTAATAAAGTTTGAATTTAAACTTTTTAAATTCAAATTCAATATTTAATTAAAATAAAATAATCACACTATCTTATCTTTCAAAATTAAATATCAAAGAACACCCTCCAATAATGATTAATTACATAATTAAATAATCTAATTATTTAATTAACATAATTATTATTTTCCATTAATTAAATAATCTCATTATTCAACTAATTCCTGATTAAACACGTGTCACTTTCATAACACAATTAATTGGACAATCCAATTAATTAACCGTGACCCTTGTTACCTAAATCAATTGGGCTAGCAAGGGGACCTAATGGACCCACAGTATTTTGAGCTCCAATAATACTTAGAAATAATTAATTAAACTTTTTAATTAATATTCCATGATTATTAACTTCGGTATTATTCCACTAAAAACCTGAAGCTGTACTCTCTCAACTGTAGACGTTTTTACACAAACCAATAACTCTTGGTATCCATCGATATAGCTATTACATATGGTATAATCCTCCACAAGTAGTTCATAATTAGAGCCGGGTCATAATGTCTGTTATACCCCTATAATTATATCTTTTCATTAAGTACCATTGATCCTCTAATGAAATAAATCCTACATTCCTTACGGAATTAGGAGAGTGCTCATATTGTTCAAGCCCCGAATCAACCCTTAAGGGAACTACTATCTACTTCTCGCAAGAAGGAGTGGATTCCTCTATTGTGTACAAACCTTCCCAGCCACAAGCCAAACTGTGATTCCAACATACGAAGTTATTGATCGGAAATACAACTCTGATCTCACCCATGGCATATCAAAAACCACGATCTAACCTGAAGGAATCGATAAGACACTCAGGATTAAGATCACCCATATATAGCCATCATTTGTTGATATATGAATCTCATCATGTAACGGATCTTGGTGAGAGAGATATAGATCGTGGCCCAGTCCTATATGATCACATCATATAAGGTGCCTCCATTCTCATATCACCATATGAATGATCCAGGATAAGATCACCGTATATTACGGAATGGACCGCAGCTGTAGATTAACCACAAATAAAGTACCTATCTTTATTTGCTATCTATGGACTCTTTAGATTGCTCGTTTCAAACTAAATCCATCTGTATATGACATTCATATACTCAGTTTGAAATTACATCCGGCAATCTTGGATGTTAAGTACACATGTTATATAAATGTATAATGAATAAACTAATTCTTTTATTTATGTTCAATTCACATTTACAAATTACAAGTTTTAGGGCAAAACCCCAACAATATTAACTTTATTGTTATGAGCAGTTTGAGGCTGCATGGTCATTGACAAATGTTGCATAAGGGACATCGTAATTGTTTTTGGAATAAATCATAATAGATTTTGGAATAGATTTCCAAGCAGTGAGAAATTTAGTGTTGTAAAAACTTGTAATTGTTTTATTAAGGTTATAGAAAGTATGGATTAAATTGTCATTCCATTGTGATAATGTAAGACACTTCTATTTGAACAAACTTAATGTTTTTTTTTAGAAAATAAGAATGGCAGGATATGCCCCGATATGTAGATCCCAAATTAATGTAATATTTAAAAAAAGAAAAAATGAACATCAGATGTCAATTGCACCACATTTAAATTTAATTATTATTTAAATGAACAGTTAGCTGTTTCATTTTTATGCATCTCTTAATTTCCTTATTAAATCATTTTATTTATTTATTTATTTTGAAATTATTATAATATTCAGGATTAGGGAATGCGGCATGACTCGAACCTACAATCTCTGAGCCAACCTCATATTGTCCATTTTATTCTTTTTGAAAATCTTGGAATGGAAAACAAAAAGTAATTGAAGTGGTTCAAAAAAATGTATTGCTAAAAAAATAAAATCTGTTCGTATAATTTTGTATTATGTTTTATTTAAAAAAAAAAATCAAAATGTATTAAATTTTATTTTATTTTGTTTGAAGATGTATTGCTCAAAAAATACACTACAAATGATTTCGAGGAATCGGCTTCGTAAAAACCAAAGTGGAGTTTATTTAGTTCCTATTCATAACAAAAGCCTACCCCACAATTCATCAACCACTATTGGGCCACAAATATTTTATACTTTCGGCCCAATAATTATATTAGCCCAATTTAAAAATCCAATGACTTGAACGGTCACGTGACCTGACGAGGTAGTAATTTGCATTATTAATGTTATCTCATATTCAAAGTGATATTTTAGGTTTTCCATTTTTCAATACAATTAACAATCTTAGATGGGCAAGTTTAGGGGTGTGCGGTGGATCGGATCCAATGGATTTTACCATGATACAAGATCCGATCCGATCCCGAAGAAATTGCAATCCGATGGATTTTGTAATTAAGGGGTCAATTACAAAAGCCTATTGTTGGTGTCGATGTTAAGTACCACATAGACCAGAACCAGAGGAAGACACCTAAACTATTGATCCTTTGTGCCGGGAATCGTTGCTTGATAATTCAACTAGCATACATGGCCATGTACTCGTATCCTGATAGTCTCAAGAAATTTCTTGCTGATGAGAACATTGTTTTGTGGGTATAGGGATACATGACAAGGTTTCGAATACTTTTGTTAATAATTTGTCCGACTATATCATGTAAGGCTAGGGTTGAGATGGGTGATTTTGTAGCCAGGGTCCTGAAGAGGGCAGGCCTCAGTTGACTTGGATTATGTGGTCTGGCTGGAGAAGTTGGAGTAGATCCAATGTGGTCCTCGATTATCTCAATACTTGACTGGAATGATAGGATTTTCACAGATGAGCAGATGAAGTATGCAATTAGTGAAGCTTATACATGTTATTTAATTGGGAACAAATTTTGGGTATCCTTAGCGTGTAATTATTTCATGATGCTGCAAATAAGTTTGGAGTTAAATATGTAAGTTGATTATAATTTTATAAATGTGCTTGATGGAATTTTGGTTTTGGATTTTCTTGTGATATTTATTTGATTCTATATATGTGATTAACAATTAATACAAATTCATTGCACTCCTTTGTCTTTGAACTCTCATTTAATTAATGGATAAGGATCCTCTCCTTAGTCTTTGTTTTTCTTTGACATTTTTTAAGTGTAATTAAAACACAAAGTTACATGAGAGAGGAAAAAAATGATCAAATCTTGACCATGTATTTTTTATTTTGATCAGGTGTCATTAGATTATAAAAAGTTAAAGAAAAAGAAGACAAGGAGAAGATTCTGTTCCTTAATTTTAAGTACTTGGGAATTAATCTCCACCACCCCACTTCGACAAGGTACTAAATTAATATCAGTAATTTTGATTATTAAACTAACCATAAATGGGAAATGTAGCTCCCTTTCAATAAAAAAAATGAGAAATGTAGCTCAACTTTTAAATGCCCAATGCCATTAACTAATAATTACGTGACTATCCATTTCCGAAACAATTATTATATCTAAACAGTATTGAAACAACTCACATAGACATGGAGACATGGCTCATAAAAGACAAACAAGCGAAATCTATTTTAAACCTAAAATTAACAGAAATGAAGCCATTCCAGTACTATCTGTCCAAAATGAGTCCATATGAAGTTGAAATTCAGAGGGTGAGCATGAGAAAGTTAATGTTATTGTAGTCGACAACTCGGCAGTGGTTGATACAAATTGCTGAGCTAAGAACTTCACTGAAAATGCCTATTTTGGGTTTCGATTTCAAGTTCAGTTATGATATAAAATATAAAAAGCATGAAGCTGTATGTGTGGTTCTTAGTGGTGGTGAACGTTGCTTGATAATTCAACTCTACCGTATGGTCTCATTTCCTGTAGGTCTCATTGATTTTCTGGCTGATGAGTCTATTTGTTTTGTGCAATACGAATCCAGTAATTTGTCAAGGCGTTTCCCAGGCAAAATGTTAACCCGGCTAATTTCATGCGTGAGAAGGATCATTGGATCGAGTGGGTGATTTGGCTGCTAGAGTTCTCTCGAAGCCAAGTGATCTAAGGACATATAAGTTGCAAGAGTTATGCGAGGAAGTTGGATTAATTTTACCGTCAAAATATGTTCCAAGATTCACCGGTGTGCAAATCAAGTGTGGAATTGAAGAAGCTTATAAATGTTATAAAATCGGGGAAAAGTTATTGAGCATGCTTGATTCTTAATCAAGCACTTGTACGTGTAATTGGTAGCTAGTTTTCACTGTTTGCAATAAACATTTAGGTGCACTGTTAAATTTTCTACGTGGTTCTTAAATTCAAAAAGTCTTTCCTTGAGATACAGTTTCTTTTGATGTTCTAGTTATTTCGAAAAGTCATTTGTTCTAGTCTTTTGATGTTCGTTTCTTATTTATTATTTTTTTAGGGAGAATTGTAAATAACCCTGACTTTTGATCAAAAGTCAAATCAAATCCTATAGTTGAACAATTAGTAAAATAACCCCTACCATTAGTTGATTTTAGTTAAATCTGAGCTAATTGCATAAACATCCCTCACAATTAATTTATTTGTTGATGGACAAAATTATTTTAAGTGTTTTTGCAGAACACTTTTATTTGGCAACGCCTCACAATTAATTTATTTGTAGGCCCAAGCAGGAAGTCCAACATGAAGCCCAACCCGGAACAAATATTAACAATCTGAAATCAAACTAAAAGCTGATCATTGTTGACTTAATGAAGAACGGTGTCGTTTTTGGTGAATATCAGATAACAATCTGATGAGCTGATGTTATTGTCACGTGAGAGAATCCAATGTGGCAAGTTTTATTGGCAGCTTAAGATTACACATGTCACTCATCCGATAAGCCTATATAAGCAAGCAAGAGAGACAAAGCAGAACAGATTTCATTTTCTCTGATTAGGGTTTCTTTTGCTCTCGTTATTCTCACGAAAGTTCTCTAAAAAGCTCTCCTGTAATCTCTGTAAATCTTGGTGAATCCAAGTGTATTTTTTTTAGAGTACTCTGAGTGTGTACACTTGGTTGTGAGTTTGAGAGATTTCTTTGTGGATCTTTGAAAAGATCGAGTGAGGTTTACAGATTGTCTGGTTGTGTTTCTGGGTTGTATTTAATCATCTGTTGGTGTAATCTTGTTTGTAAAACATTCATACAGTGGAGAGAGTTTCTCTGTCAAAATGATACCTGCGAAATATCTGTCAAAAATGGGTATATACGAAGTGGAATTTCAAGGTACTAAAGTTAAGGCTATTCTTGTTGACCATGAAGCCACTCTTGATGCTAAAATTGCTGAGTTTAAAACTTCCTTGCAAAATCAAGGGTGTCCTGTTCTGGGGATCGATTTTAAGGTAAATTCTTGTGATAACAAAGTTGAGCTGTTGATTCTTTGTGGAGTGAATCATTGCTTGCTGGTTAAACTACCTAAAATTCACTCATATCCTCACAGTCTCTCGGAGGTTTTGTCTGACATGAATTTGTGTTTTGTGGGTATTGGAATACGTGACAAGATTCCAGGATTAACTTTAGAAAGTGTGTACTGGAAATCTGATGCTGGACAGCCTCTATCCTTCTATATGTGTCGAATTGTTGAAGTGTGTGATTTGGCTGCTAAGGTTTTGAAAAAACCTAAACTCTGTAAATGTGGATTAGCAGAGTTGGATAAAGAAGTTAGAATCAATAGTGCAGTGGCTAGTACTGCTTCATCCACGTTGTCTTGTCCGGTGACGGACTCGAAAGTTACGGTGGAGATAGCTAGTTTGCGTGACTCGAAAGTTACGGTGGAAATAGCTAGTTTGCCTGACTCGAAAGTTAAGGTGGAGAAAGCTAGTTTGCCTGACTCGAAAGTTAATGTGGAGATAGCTAGTTTGCCTGACTCGAAAGTTAAGGTGGAGATAGCTAGTTTGCCTGACTCGAAAATTAATTTGGAGATAGCTAGTTTACTTGACTCGAAAGTTAAGGTGGAGAAAGCTAGTTTGCCTGACTCGAAAGTTACGGTGGAGATGGCTAGTTTGCCTGACTCGAAAGTTAAGGTGGAGAAAGCTAGTTTGCCCGAGATGATCGAATGTATCCCTCATTGGAAAGCTGTGGCGTTCCCGGATGAAGAAATCAAGTATGCAATTTATGATGCATATACTTGTTGTTTTATTGGGTACAAGATGTTGGAATTGCTTGATGCTACTAATTAACCAGTAAATGAGTTGTATTATTTTAGGTTTTTTATGTGCCTAATGTGGATCTAGGATTTTGATATTGACTTATGATGAGATGCTCTCTTGTTTTTATTATATGATCCGGATTTCCTGCTTAATTTTTGAAGTGCTTGTTAGTAGTAGTCGATGCTATGCGTAAACTTGTTAGTAGAAATGAGAAATTTGGAGTATTCACATACGTTCCAGATTCCTCAGATGTACCTCTTGTTGCAGGGGTCTATGTTAAGTTCCATAATCATGGTTGGAATCCCTGGGTTTTTCAAGAGTTGCTGGTCCTTTGTGGATGGAATCGTTGCTTGATAATTCAGCTATACTATTACTACATTTCCTGACTGTCTCCACAAGTTTTTAGCCGACGAGACTATCTGTTTTGTGGGCAATGAATTGTATGACAAGGTTGGAAGTTCATATTTAAGAAGGTTCAAGTCCTCATTGTGTGATAAAAAATATTCTCCATCGTTAGAAAATATTTTAAAAGTGGGTGATTTGGCTGCTAAGATTCTTAAGAATCCCAAATTCCATATGGTTTGATTTTAGTTATACCTTGTCTTGGCTCCTTCTTGTTTTATTAGATTCGAGTATGGGATCAATTTGAGAATCCACGCTTCACTTGTGATGAATTTTATAATTTGCTTTAATGGAGGTCCAAATTCTCGATCTGCTTTCCCATTAATTAGTTTTTCTGCTTGAACTTTCTTCAAACACCTGTGTTTTAATCAAACAGTTTGCAACATTTATAATGTACTCAATAATTGGATCTATATATATTTTTTTTCTTCTTTTTTAGATGTAATAATTCGATCTATGTAAGAATTTTTTGGAAGACAAGAGTGTTTGTTTTGGTAATGGAATTCGTGACAAGCTTCCAAGTTTTACTTTAGTAAATGATCTTTGGAGAATTTCTTTATTTTATCCTGAAAAGCATCTATCTCTATAAGTGGTGTTGTTGAAGCGTGTGATTTGGCATCTATGGTTCTGAATAAGTCTAATCTTTGTAATAGTGGCTTAGCAGAGTTGGATAAGGAAGTCAGAATCAATACGGTGGCTAGCACTACTGCTTCATTGAGCTCTTGTCAGCCGCCTCCGGTTTCGAAAGTTAAGGTGGAGAAAGCTAATTTACCTGTGATCACATGTCCTAATTGGAGTGTTGTGGGGTTTTCGGATGAAGAAATCAAGTATGCAATTCATGATGCATATACTTGCTGTTTCATTGGGGACAGGTTGGGAATGATAGATGGTTCCAAGTAACAAAAGTTAATCGGTTTGATAAATTTTAGGTTTGTATGTGCTTAATTTGTAACCCGATATTAAATTTTGATTAAGTTGAATGCTTCTCTCCGTGTCTCTTACGAATTGATCAGTTTTTGTCTTTGTTCATATCTTTAACGAAGTTTTTTTTTTCTTGTTTCCCCATTAATAATCAAAATCGTAATCTTGTCGACTATATTTATGACATTCGAAAAAACTTAGTGAAATCTGTGATATTGAGGTTTCTTTCGATTCCAAAGCTCACAACACTGATGCTGATAATTTGGCTAAGATGTTGTCTAGCGAAGAGAGCAATGTCCTGGTGTGGGGAGAGAGCTGACTCTCTTATTCGTTCTGCTTTTGTGTTGGCCGGTGTGGTGCTGCTTTGGCTGCTCTGTTTTTGGGGCTCTTTCTCCGTGTTTTTTTCTTGCCCTGTTCTTTTCTGTTTTTCTGGGTGTTTTGCTTGTGTTTTCTGGGTTGTCCTGTTGTTCAGCCTGGTCTCTCACTCTCTCTTAGTTTTGGTTGTTGCTTGTTTGTGTTTGTTGTTGCCTTCTTTGGCTTTCTTGGCTTTCTTGGCTTTGGCCTATTAATATTCTTGTTGTTCAAAAAAATAAAGTAAATTTAATTTAATAATTCAGGAGAGAGATTTTTTTTTTTAATAATTTAATTAGTTTGGGGTGTTTTTAGATTTTTTTTTTTGGTCTCATTTAGTAATTTTAATTTAAGTTAAAATTGTCATAATAGAAAAAAATAAATTGGAATGTAAATAGATAATTGTAGATCGTAAGAAAAAGCTATCTTATCATTATTTTATTGAATAGAAAAACGTTTAAGTTCCAATGCTAACCCAAATTTAAACTTAAAACCAATCATGTGTTGGTGCGAGTGGTTCAACGCTCTCATCCCTTAAGCAAGATCGTGGGTTCAACTCCCCTTGTGAACGGAGCTACACATATCAAGAGCACTTTACCCCTTAGTGGGCCAACCCGGTGCGAGTCCGGATTAGTCAGGGTATGGTCTGGGTTGATTGCACCGTATGGTGAATCCACCCCACCCGGAAACTGGATGGTGTAAACCAAAAAAATTTAAACTTAAAGATGAAACTTTACCTGGATATGGTGTCAGAGATACTGAAGAGATGCAACTATGCAAGTACAGTATCAACAAATGAGAAAATTTTGTAATTGAACATTACGCAATGTTGTTTTTAAATCTGGCTTGTTTTGAAATTTGAAATTTTCATGTTGTTTGTTATTTTTTATTTTTATTTTTTTTGAAAGAGTTCGTTAATATATTTAATTCAATGTTTTCATTTACTTAATATACAAAGTATAGATGATAAGATGAGGTTGGCCAGTGGTTTACCCTCACACCACTACTATGAGTTGTGGGTTTGAGTCTATCCCCCTCATCAAATATACAAACTACTGTAAATATTTTAATTAGTTCAAGTCTATTTCTCTCATTAAATATACAAATTATAGTTATTCAAATATACAATCTTTCTAATGTTAGTTCGTCCTGACAATAAATATATCAGGACGAAGAATCACAGATTATAGAGAAGTTTTGACAAATGCATACACTTTGAGTCAAAGTATGTAAATCTAATGGTCTACATTCTCTGTCCTGATATATTTATTGTTAGGTTAAACTGCTAATAGAAAATTTGTTCAAATATAAATATATGAAAAAATTTCAAGTTAGTGCATTCTGATATAACTTCATGAGGATATTAAATGTGAACTACTCGTTTTACATACTTTGACTCAAGTGTGTATGCACTTGTCAAAACTAGTGGCTCACATTTAATATCCTGATAAAGTTATATCATGATGTATTGACCAGATCGAGATGGATATATAGTATAGATAGTCTTTCTATTGTCAGTTCGTCCTGACAATAAATATATCAAGACGAAGAATGTGGACCACAGATTATGAAGAAGTTTTGACAAGTGCATACACTTTGAGTCAAAGTATGTAAATCTAGTGGTTCACATTTTTCATCCTGATATATTTATTGTTAGTACGAACTAATAATAGAAAATCTGATAGCATAGATTTAAATTAGTTAATTAACTTGTGATCTAATTAAAGAGTAAAATTTTAATAAAAAATTGATATCTATTCAGGTAAGAGTACTCAGTGTATAATCCATTTCAAAAAAATAAATAAATTATATATATATATACACATATAGTTCTGGATTATCAATTTAATCAATTAGTATATTCAATAAATAGTATTTATTGAATAGAAATTTTGAATTGAGGAGTAAAGAAAATTAACAAAAAAACAGAAAAACTTGTGTGAACTCGATCTCCAAAAGATAAATTACCACGTTTGCATTGTACATGTATACTCAAAAAATTGGCAGTAAGCAAATTAATGGTTAAACATTTAATTTAATAATGTAGTTTTTTTTTTTTTTTTTGAAATATACCCAGAAGGGAAACAAAGGCAAAAACAGCCCAAAGAAAGCACAGCACCAGCCAAAACAAACGACCAGGCCAATACAATGTAGTAGTTAATCAGAGGAGAGGAACTAAATTAATTTCAATAATCTTGATTTTTAAAGCCATTATGAGAAATGTAACTTTTAATTTTCCAATGCCATTAATTAATAAACCGACCCTCCATTTGTAATACAATTATGTATTAATTATATATCCAAACAATTAATATCGAAACAACTCACATAGGCATGCAGACTTGGCCTATATTGACATTTACACAAGCTTAGAGAGTTCATGATGATACGCTTAAACTAATAAATTGATCAGATTATGAAACCATTTCGGTACTATATATCCAAAATGGGTACATATGAGGTTGAAATTCATAGTGTTCAAGTTAACGCCATTATTATCGACAACGAAGCCGTGGTGATATCGAAATTGTAGAGTTAAGATCTTCAATGAAAATCCCTATTGTTGGTCTCGATGTTATGTTCTGTAATGATTTAAATAACAATTTCGACTCTGGATGTGTAGTTCTGTGTGGATAACTGTTGCTTGATTATTCTTGCCCACCAAATGTCTTCTTTTCCTTCAAGTCTCGAGGATTTCCTGGCTGATGAGACTATTTCTTTTGTGTGTAAAGAGTCAACAGTACCAAGTTATATTAGTGAGCTTTATGGTATTGGCTTGGACAGCAAGCGCACTCTGTTGAAAACTTGAAATCATTCATTAGAAGGGTCACCGAAGTGGGTTACATGGCTGCAAGGGTTCTCAAGAATCCAAGGCTGAGATCATATCATTACCAGAATTGGCTGTGCATGTTGGATTAATTATATCATCTACAGATTTAATTTCTGATAAGAAGGAAGGTACGGTGTTCACGGATGAGCAAATCAGGTGTTCTATCAATCAACCATTTACATGTTATATTATTGCTGACAAGTTATTGACTGTGCTTGATTCGTAATCATGATCAGCAAGTTCTTATAATAATGGGTTTCAAATTTTGCTATTACACAGTTTCAATAAGGTGAACATTTCATAATTTTTTTTTTTCCTTTTATGTTGAATAAATGAAACAAGAAGGAGACGGAGGTTGTGATTTAGCCTTCAAAATTCTTTTGTAATACCGTTAGTTCAAATAGCTTAATTAATGTTTGGGTGCATTTTTGAAGTGTTTTTCAAGACAGTTTTATTTCTTCCTTACTATACTAACTACTAAGTTTATGATATCACTTTCAATGGCCAAAATCCATTGGCATGTTTCTTCCTTATTACACTAATTGACTACTAAGTTTATGATAACACTTTCGGTGGCCAAAATCCTGTTGGATATGGCTTGAATTTCCAATGGTTACCAAAACAAAATTTACCAATGCGGAGACTTCATGGAGACGTGATAGCGTTTGGGAGTACGAGGTTATGTTTGATGGAGGCTTGGAGGATGAAACGAACTGGAGAAACGAAGAACAAGTGAAACCGCTGTCACTGCCGCCGTGGCTTTGACAGTGGTAATGGCAGACAGCGGTAATGGCAGCAGTATCACCGCTGCGAATTTCGGCAGCGCAATGGAGAGCGGTTCAATTCCAATGGATACCGTTGTGGCTTCCACAACGGTACTGACAGCGGTCGACGATGATAGCGTATAGAGGTCACGGTTTTCTGAGTGGTCAAGTTCAACATGGTTTAGGAAACGGATGGCCAACTGCAACTTGAATCTTAGTCAATCACAAGCATGCGTTGAATCAGGAAATATTCATGGAAGAGGAAATATGTTGTTTCTAGAGTTCTAATGGGAAAATGATTTCTCCTTGAAAGAAGACTTGTCTTAAATAGGAAATAGTATTTACGTGGAATAAGCTAGTATTCTTGTATGACTAGGAGATAAATTTCCTTGTTAGTTTAAACTCCCTGTAATTCATATAAATAGACCCTAATAACTAGGTTGTTAGTGGTGGAGCAAATAGCAAATACTATAGAGATCTCAAAGTGAGCATTGGGTATAATTGGGTTTGAGTATTATTTAGAGAGAAACCTGAGTGGTGGTTGTAACAATTTACTACATATTGGAACTTTCTTTTGTCGTCCTAACGGCTGTAGTTTTTTTCCTGATTTGGGTTTCCACGTAAATTCTTGTGTTGTGTGTGATTGAATTTAAATTACTTCTTTTATCTTATCTTTTTTTTTT